>CM077162.1:37017270-37207599 GCA_039583875.1 Platanthera guangdongensis | reverse complement strand
TTCCTTTCATACATGCGCTTGCCGATTTTTCCACAAAGACTGGGCGGATGTCTTGGTAAAAACATGATGGAAGACAAAATCATCTAGCCACTGCCTTCTGGTCCATCGTCATCCAAACCACGTCATCCAACATCGTAGTAGGCCTCCCCAATAATGGAGTGTAGAGATCCTTGCAAAACAAGAGATCCTCCATCCTCGACTTCCAGATACTCCAGTTCTTTCCATTCATGCTGATCATCCTTGCTTGATCCATATGCACACGGATTAGCCAATATTCTCAAAGAATGTAATAAAGAGAATAGGGAGCGGACCAATAGTCGCCCCCTAATGCACTTAAGTACAAATCCGAAATTCTCAATGGCTATAACTCCCTCTGATACCACTTGTAGGGGAAATATCCCATTCGTGCAAACCTGAATCCAAACTCAATGCAAGTTAAACAAAATAAAAATCAGCAATAAACGGAACAAAACAAAACACACAGAATTTACGTGGAAACCCCTCACAGCAATAGGGGAAAAACCACGGGGCAGGGCACACAAACAATCCACTATAATAAATAATGGATTACAAAAACACTAGGTTTGCCCAACCTAGTTCCCTCTCGGATTCACAAACGAATCACCACTCAAGCTAAGACGCTCCTTCTGAAACCAAGGAAGAACAACCCTCAACACGCTGAGGTAAAAACAACATCTCTTCAACAAAGAACTCTCCGTTTGAGACACGATATTCACACGAAAAACAAACTGAGAGAAGCCTCTCCTAACACCACCACCAGCGCCAAAAAAACCAAAGGAAACGGGACCGCCACACGGTTCCGTAGCGCCCGTCTCACGGTTTCTTCGCCTCCGACGAAACTGTCGATGCCTCCACTTCCACCGTCACAAACCTCAGCCGAAACCGTCGCGTCTCCTCCGCTACAGCTGCTCCGTAAAGACAAAGTTATCTGCCCCGTAAGAATTGGATTAAACCTAGCTCCACAATAAGAGCCATATATATATCCACGCGAACCGCCAGGGCCGCCGAAAAACGGTTCACTGAACCGCTCGGAGAAGACGGCAGAATCGTCGAGAGACAGCGACGATATCCGGCGAATCGAGCAAAGTCCCGATACGCGCTGAATATATCGTTCATGAACAGTAAATTCGACGAGGATCGATCCAGATACACGCCGAAAAATACTATTCATGGCAGATCCACCTTAGCAAGCCTCGTTCTTCAATTTAGGGTCTGGACCCCAACAAAAAGAAAGAAGGGAAGAGAGGGAAGAAAGAGAGAACACATGATTACTTACATTATTTATTGTTGAATATTCAACGCATTTTGTGAAAAACTGCTTAGCATTTGTGAACACACACACACCTTAAGTTGGGTGAGCTTCCAATGAATTGTGTATCATTATCAACAGTGATGGTTGCGGGAATGCCGAAGCGACATACGATGTTTTTCCTAATGGACTGCTTTGCATTTTCTTCTATGATTTTGGTCAAAGGTTCTGCTTTTACTTAATTAGTAAAGTAATCGATGTCCAGTATGATGAACTTCCTCTGGCCTGAGGCCTGGGGGAGGGGACCGAGAAGATCGATGCCCCATTGCGCAAAAGGTCAAGCTCCTTGCAACGTCGAAAGGGTGACCAGAGACTGTCGAGGAACGCTCGAGTGCAGTTGGCAGCTCTTACATTTTTGGGCATACTCGACCACATATTCTTTCATAGTAGGCCAGTAGAAATCTTGGTGCAGGATCTTCTGGGCCAGTGCTTTGCCACTTAAATGCTCTCCACAAATTCCTCCGTGACTTCCGCAACCATTTTTTGCCCCCTTGTACGCCCAGGCGCGGCGGGGACTAGTCCCGCCCGGGTTGGTGCGGTGGCCAATTGGGCGCTTGATTCTGTAAGTATCTTCCCAAATGCCCTTGTCCGATGAGGCGATCTATCTCCTCGTTCAGTCGGGTGCAGTCCTCTTTGTTGTGCCCATTCCCGCGGTGGAACTCAAAATACTGTGTCTGTCCCCCTCGATTCGGGGACAACGACTTTGGACGTCGGAGCATGCCAGGGTCCTGAATGACCATTATCACCGGCATCCGGGCGGTATATAGCGGGGTGAATTCCCGGTGCTGGAGGGAGCCTTAATCGTGGCGGATACTGTCACGACGGTCATCATTCCGATGGTTTGTTGGGGCGCAGGCTTCGATTCCCTCTTCCTCTTGGAAGACACTTCAAATTTTTGGCGGTCGACCTCGATTGACTCATCGACTGCGATTTATGCTTCGACCCGGTGAACAAGGTCGGCATAACTTGGCACTTTCTCCCTCATCAGAGCCGAGTAGAATCTGCTTGGGCGGAGCCTTCTAAGAAAGACGCCGCGAAGAAGATCCAGGTCAACTCTCGGGATCTGTCTTGCCTCGGAGGTGAAGCATCAGAAGAACTCCTTAAGCGACTCTCCTTCGTTTTTGCGGATGCCTGAGAGGTGAGAGGGGTCTCTGATGATTCGTCGGTTGGCTATGAACTGGTCGATGAAGAGGCGGGTGAGATACCCAAAAATATTGATTGCCCCCTCTCGTAGGGAGTGGAACCACGTGCGTGCTTTCTCCTACAGATTTGCAGGGAACACTTATCACAATAGCTGCTCGGGCGCGTTGAAGAGACGCATGATCGTCTCAAAATGATTCACGTGCTCCAGGACGTCCTCTACACCATTGAAGGTCTCAAAGTGTGGCAGCTTGAATCTGTGCGGAACAGGGTGTGCTAGGACTTGAGGGGCAAGTAGGGACCCGTGATGGAAGGGACGTCACACGTTCACAGGGCTGTGTCGCTCTTGAGCATACTCCTCCTCGATCATGTCTTGTCGGACATCTACGTCCGTCGGGCGAGGGTTGTGCAGGATGTCGGCCTATGGCTCTGGACTTCGAGCGGCATGCATGGAGCTCGCTTTATCAGAAAATCCGTTAGCAGAAGGATCCACGGGGCGGATCACGTCCTGAGGCGGGGCATGCCCCCATGCAACCGCCGGTCGCGTCGCGTGCACGTCATCAAAATTGGGAGGATTAGATACTCTTCAGTCCCATAGGAGGGTGATCGCTTCAACCTAGTGCTCTTCCATTGATCGGAAAAGCTCCTCCATTCAGTTGGTAGGAGCGGCGACAACAGTTCCGTTGCGCAGTGGAGCGTTGTCCGCAGGTGAGTTAGCCGGGGCTAACTCGGGGGGGGGGGGGGCTCTTTTAGGGCTCCGTTGTTTGTAGTGCGTGTGCTTCTTCTTGCCATTGCTGTTGGTTTGTGGATGCTGAAACTTTTCAGAGTTTTCGGGAACTTCTTCCCAAAGAAGGCACCAAACTGTTGTGGGTTGCCCGATCTTTCCTCGGTCCGGAGAAGTCAGACCGCCTTAACTATGAATTAGACCGGGCACACAAATAATCAAAGAAAGCAACAACAAATGACAAGATATTTTTTTGACATGGAAAACCCGGAAAGGGTGAAAAACCGCATGTCCGGATCCATGCCAAGCCAAAATCCACTAGTTCATTTGAGTTTACATGGATTGAGACTTGATCTTAGAGGGCGACATACCGCTTCTCTGTTACAATTGCAAAGTACAAAAAAGATGAAAAAGAACCCAAGTACTCAGAGTCTCAATGGAAGCGCTCCGGCCTTAGAAATTTGTCTAAGTCCACGGAAACTCGATGAAAGCGTTCTGGCTTAGAGAATTTTTTAAGTCTTTGGAACTTTGGAGGGGCGCTCTTGCTGCAGCGGAGCCTTGATGGGAGCGCTCTCGCAGAGGCGTATGTTGGGACTTGATACTTGTTGGGGCCTTAGCGCATGGAGAAGACCGGAGTGGATTCCTAAGCGGAGGATCGAACTAATTCTACAATCTCGTTGGAAAACCTCAGAGCTCTTTGTTGCCTCTATAGTTGCTTGTCTTCAAATGAAGGTCTGATGGCCTATTTATAGTTTTCTGGAGGGTCATGATGGTAATTACGCTGAGGCGTATTAGTGTTGGCGAATGACGTCGCTCTGTTTCAGTCACCTGAATCACCAAATTTAGCGAAATGACGGAAGTGCCCCCCGAGCAGTTCAGGTGGCCGGGGCAAGGTGCCTGACGGTGGCAGTGGCTGGTGGCGGTGGTGGCCGACGACGGCTGGAGCGCAAGCGCAGGCGCGGCGGGGGCATCCGTGCGGTGCGTGGCTGCGCTCGGCCGCACGTACGCAGTGCGCGAGCGCGAGCAGTCTGTGCGCTCGCGGCCGAGCGGGGCGCGACCGCGCGCGCGTCAACTGGGCTCGCCTGCGCGGTCCAGCCGTGCGCGTGCGCGGTCGACCTCCTTCTTGGGTGCTTTTGGGACTTGCGGCTTCGCGCACGTGACTTGTCCGATCAGGTTCGTGCAAACTCGATTCAGCTGTTTGGACTGATTGACTCTTGAACTTTTCGCTCCACCGATTCGATGTTTGATACAATTTTTTAAACCTTCTAATTTCACTACCAAATAAAATAAAATAAAATAAATAAATATAATCTAGGCCCGTGCAAAAGTTTTCAAAGAATTGAGAACCGGACCAAAACCGAACCCAATCCAGCGGTTCGGGTCAATTTTTGTTTTACTCGGTTCAGATATGGATCTAAAAAATAAGAGAATCGTCGGTTCGGTTCGGTTCTCGATTCTTGTAGTCCGATACTCGAGAACCGACTCAAACTAATAATTTAAAATAAAAAATAAAAAACACAAATATCACTCCTCAGCACACTATTCTGAGCTTTTCTCCATGATTAATGGCTTCCGATTCTGTTTTAGGCAGTAATGTTGCACTGCTCAAACAAAACTCACTTCTTTTCTTTTTTATAAAATGGAGCCTCTTTTTTCTTAAAATACTTTGCTTGTGAGAACATGTTCTGCTGCATACCATTTTTCTAACAAGAAATTTCTGCTGCTCTATGTTTTTTTACATTGTGTGCTACTAGGATTGTAATGAATCAGCTTAATTAAAATCAAATTAGTTTTAATTCGATATTTAAAATAATTACGAGTGAAATGGAGAATTGAACCGGGATCGAGCCGAACTAATCAGTTCGAATCCGTTTCTATATTTTAGAATCATGGGTCAGTTTTAATTCCAAAATTTAAAAGTGACCATTCATAAATTGGTGCTGATTTTGAGTGGAACCCAACCAAACCAATCCTAGTTGCACTCCTTTATAACCTATTTCCTTTCCCGCCTTCGCGCATTCCCCCGCCCGTGTAGATCGCCGGCGACGGCGAGTTATGCGAACAAGCAGTTATTAGAGTCGTCCGATGGCTTAAAAAAGCTAAGATGTCAGCCAGAAAGGGCACGTTTAGCAGCTTGAACGTCTTCCTCTCCAGAAACCTCGTGCCGCCGGAAGTTTTTGACGCTCTCCACGATGCGCTCCGACTGAACGGAGCCCAGGTATTCCTCTGCTGCGATCCTTCCCGGAACACCCCCAACGATTACCACATCATCTCTTCTCCCGACCATGTGAGAGCTCATCGAATCCCTATGTTTATTTATTTTTAACATAACCAGACCCTCTTTCCGCCGTCCTTGCGCTCTAACCTAATGCCCGCTGTTTCAATTTTCTTTTCGTTTGCTTATTTGCAGGAGAAGTTTGAGGATCTCAGGGCTAAAGGTTGCAACCTTGTAGGTACTTTACCCTCTTTCCTCTTTCGGTGATCTGATTTTGTGCTCTTATTATGGGCTTGTTGGCAGAGTGCACCCCCAATATACCAGTTTTGTTGAAATACACTCCACATATTCTAATATTGCACTCTGCACCACCCAATATGATTTTCTTGGTGTTTTGCATCCTAGGGCGTTTAAATTGAGGGTATTCTCGTATGTTTTTTTGGAGATCAATAAATTTCATGCTGCCAAACTTAAAATAATCGGCCAAAAAACTCGGAAACAAGCACATTAATATTTTGGATGATTTAATAAAATAGGGTTTTTAATATTAAGTTGACACTGAATCATGTCGGTCTCATACGATTCTCGGAGATTGATAAATTTCTTGCGGCCAAACTCGAAATATTTGGCAAGAAGATTATGAAACGAGGCTGTATTCATGATTTTCGTCCAAACAAGTCCATTGCACATGAATCTGATGAAAATGCCCCTAATAAAATGAATATGAGGTGCAAAATGCCAAGAAAACGATATTGGGGGGGGGGGTGCAAAGTGCAATATTAGAATTTTTGGGATGTACTTCACCAAAACTGATATATTGAGGGGTTCAGTCTGCCAAAAAGCCTTTATTATGGTATGCTTACTCTTTACTGAATTGTTATGGCTATGGTGCAGCTTATCACTGCAATTCTGATAGTGAAAGCTTTTTGTTATATTTCAGCTGAAAAGTCGATGCTGTTCGGCGGCAGAATGAATGCGCAAAAAAAAAATTAATTTCATGTCATAGATACTTCATAGCACTTTTTTTGAAGGCTTTCAGCCTTCGATCATGTTTTTGCCATGGTTTTGGAGGTTGAAATTTGGTATTTGAATCATGAAAGTAATTGATAAAATACTATAAAATGGCTTGCTCTGAATAAAACGTAGAATAATTGATATGTAGTTTTTGTTGATGTGATATTAATAAATATCATCTGATAATAATAAAATATTATAATACCTACAGATTAATCTTATGCAATTGCAATGGTGTACATTACAGTTAATATGTAATTTATGAAAAATTTATGCAACATAGGTCTAATACCTCTTGCAACATTTATGTGGGAAAAAGGATATTAGGATGATAATATGACAACCAAGAGGAAGTTCGTGTTGATAATATGACAACCAAGAGCAAGTCCCGTAGCTTCGACAGGTAGCTTAACCCGCTCATCTTTGGTGCAAGAGCGCTTGATCAGTGAGCTACTGTGCACTTTTCATGTGTGCCAGCTTCTAGGAAAACATGCTGGCTATCTCTACACCCCCTACCTTCTTTATTACTGAGCGGTCGTTTAGGGGCCTTAGCTGGTGATCCAGACTATTTCCCTCCCGACAATGACGCTTATCACCATCGTCTCACTGCCGACCTTGACCCCTGTTTGGGCTCATATCTAGTATTCAGAGTTTCTTTGATTTGGTTCCGCTCTCGCGGCCCCACCAAAACAATGCTTTCCCCCAAGATGTCCGGTCAACTGTTGCGCCTCAATGGATTGCAGCTTCTTTCTTTTCAATATTTGTTTCTTGTCTAGGGCTTCGACAGGACTTAGCATGTAGTTAAAAATTGAATTGACAAATGATTATTTAGAGATGTAATTACTAAAATGCCCTTCATAGTTAATTGTTCCAACAATTCTACTGATGTTGGGAAAATGTGTCCTTCCCAACTTGTTCTTAATGGACAAAATTCAGTGAATCAAGTAACACCGTCTATATGATTATTCAACGTGGCATCAATTTTAAATTGAAACTGTTTTCAATATTTCCTCTCATAGTGGCGTATGAGGCTCCTTCAAAGTAATGCTGTCTATATGATGATTACTCAGTAACATTATATGAATTCATGAGCTATTTCGTATCTATTTCGTGTTCTCAGTAACATTCATGAGAACACATTTCTAATGGAAATGATTGAAATTTAATGCCACTTGCATTGCCATCACCGCACTAAAGGTCATCTTGTTGTGCTCCCTAGAAGTGGACCTCATCACAGACGATGGAGGATGAGATCAAATGAGATAACCCTAGGTTTCTTCATCCTCCTACTTGAGCCCTTATTGCCTATGGCGATAAAAATGAGACATAAGAATAACTGGAAGAAACTAAGGGTAAAAGAAGGGGGATCGAGCCTTACGTTTGCTCTATTAGAGATCATTAGATAAACACCATGAAGGATGAGAGAGGAAGATAAGAACAAAGAAAATAAAAGGTTACTTTTTACCCATGAATAAAAATGCAATTCATCTTTAGGCCTAGTTCTTATCATGTCGTTTTATTTTTCTTCTTCTTCTAAAAGTGCGTCTTCAGAATCACCTTTGAAAATATATCTCAAGTAATGCGTCAAATGATTCCCATGTGTCCCTATTTTTGATGTTTTTTTTCACTGGATTATAATCTCTTATCCCGCCGTTATAGTGAACGCATGCAATTTTGATTGGTGTAGGGACTATGTGACCTTTATCCATCAGGAGATTTACGATGCATTGAGATTGCTCTCCTTGAAAGGATTGAGTAGAGAGACATGAAATACTACATGCATCTTGGCATCTGAAGGGAACTTCAATTGATACATCATCTCTTCTACTTGCCCCAACGACTGAAAGGGATCATAGAATTTTAGCTAGGAAATGTTTGATCATGTGTCCACATGACAATTGGTGGTGGGGTCGTAACTTCATCCAAACCCAATCCCTCACTTCAATGTGGATCTTACGATGACGTTTATCTTAGTATTTCTTAATGCTTTCCCGAGTCTTGAAAAGATGGCCACCACTTGTGGCTAGAACCATGTCACAATTTTGTAGTGCTCCGTCCACTCCATCCACTATTGCTGAGTGGGGTATGTTAGAGAGAAGCTTTGTGAGATTACGTCTGAACATGACTCGGAAGTGTCACATGTAATGAAGTATTATATGATGTATTATAACAATACTCACCCAAGGAATCCGTTAACCCGTTTATGTTTGTAGTGATGCATTAGAAGTACATCTCCATATCCGTCTTTGTTTGTATTGATGCATTAAAAGTAAATCTCAATATTCTTGCCAACCAACCACTGGGGCAATGCAAGGTAAGTGACCAATACCATGATCTTGTTATTGTGGAGGAGGAAGGGTCTCTCTCTCTTGAAAATATCCAAGAAGTCAACCAATAATTGCTCCATCAAGTGTAGGGTGTGTGGTTGACCTTGTATGGTCTGAATTTTGGGAAGACAAATCCGCATTTGTCCCTGCAATGTTACCTACACGCCGATCATTCAGAAAGACATTGTGAGTGCAATGAAATTCTAGACAATCATTCCTGATGGCCGAGTCACTTTACTCCCAGAACGACATCAAGTATGCCCAGGGAATGACATATAAATCAATTGAAAAATAATAATGCAGAACCTACAGTGAACTCCTTTGCAAATACTTGGATTGCAAACCTTTACCAATTGTTCAATAACTTGCATCCCCATTCTAGATTGAATGTGTAAATCCAAGCATTGAATAATTCTCACTAATGAAGTTGTGTGTGTTCTTCAAATATGTAAGGTCTAGTACCTACTGACTGTTAATGAAAACCTTGATTTGCATTGTTTGGGAGTTTCTTACTCTAGTTTTGACGTCAATGAAAACCTACTGTCTGTTAATGAAAATCTTGATCTCCATTGTTTGTGAGTTTCTTGCTCTAGTTTTGACGTTGTAATGCCCCATTTCTCCCTTTTATGATTTATGATGCATAATACTTATCTTACCGTTATCCCTTTTATATTCATGTTTTGAGTATTTCCTGAAATGCATGTTTTGAATTTTTCTGAACCAGAATTTATTTCTGAGTCTTGGAGCACTCCAAGATTCAGAGCATAGTATTCGACGTATGCCTAATAGAGTAGAAATTGACGTACTTCAATTTAATGGCGTGCACGCGACATACGTTAAATGAACTAGTAATCGACATACATCGATTTGAGGTGCATTTAAACTGTTTACCAGTTTTGATTAATCTTGTTTTTTATGCTGTTTAGACCCGTGGATTGAGTGTAATGACTTGTGGATGACCGAATCTCTCTTAGGAAGTTATTAAGGTGATTAATTGTCCGTGATTGGGGTATTAATGCTAAATTTTCTTCCAAAACGAAGAGTTTATTTTCCAATTAGGGAGACAAATCGAGAATCCTGTTCGATCTTCTTGGTGAATAAGGGGGAACGCCGCTGGGGGTTGGTTTCCTATCAGAAGCTATTTTTGACCACTTCTGGAGTATTTTCCGCTTGTTTGTGATAAACAGTCGTTCATTTGCGGACCTCATGGCTGGAAGGAAGATGAAAAAGGTAATAATCCTTCTCCACTTACGCTTAATTTTAGGACGTGTTCATGGTTTTTCACATTTTCTCTCTTGCACGCGATGATTTCTAATCTCTCTTTTTAGTTGAGGCTACGAACATCATAGTTCGTTAGGAACCCATCATGTGTTGATAAGTTACTTGATGAAGATTTCAAGTGTATGCATTCTGTGTGAAGCCGTGTAAGTCATTCGACTGGAACAATAATGCTCGATTGACGTTTATTTAGGGATTTAGACCTAAATGCGTATATGCAGTCGTAGTGCCGTTGGAACGCTGCTTTGGCTTTTGTATTAGTGTGAAAGAGCTAGATTAGATGTGATGTAATTCAGTTTTACAAACTCAGGAGTGACGATGAGGAAAATAACCCGCCATTTATTATGCTCTCACTTTTAGAGTAGTTCGACAACTAGAAGTCATTAAACATTGTCCGAGACGATTCTCTGGAATTCGCGGCTTGATTTGTAAAACGGCTCTATAATTTCATAGGCAAAGTTAGTATAAGATGATTTTATGAAAAGTAATGATAATTTTGAATGAATAAGGAAGGTCAGGCATGCAATTTTTTTTAGATGAACACATAAAGATTATGCTAAGTGATTAAGCAATGAGATGAGATGAATTTTACCGTTCCGTAGCTTGGCTTGCATGAAAACTGAACTCAGGACGAGGCAATCACCACCGTGGAA
Organism: Platanthera guangdongensis; assembly: GCA_039583875.1. Classification (NCBI taxonomy): domain Eukaryota; kingdom Viridiplantae; phylum Streptophyta; class Magnoliopsida; order Asparagales; family Orchidaceae; genus Platanthera; species Platanthera guangdongensis. The sequence continues at coordinate 37,196,918 of CM077162.1, read as the reverse complement.
AACACTCAGCTAATGATCAAGAGAGGCAAAGTTGGGCGGAAGCTGTTGATTACTGGAGGTGGGCGCAGTCGACAGTGACCCGAAGGGCGTCCTGAGAGTATTAACGAAACACAGGGTCATCAAAAAATGATATACGGTCAACGAAGACCTCGTGAAAGACCAATGATGTCGTCGGTGTCAAAACTAGGATCCGAAGGCTCCAACGCTTGCCGGGGGGGGGGGGGTGGTGGTTCTCGTTCAACAATGGAAACAAATAGAATTTGTTTCTCTGCTCCTTAATGCATGCCTTCTCTCCTTGTCCCTCTTTATACATAACCTGAATATTATTTCTTGCCTTTCTCAACTATTCCATACAACCTGAATTTTATTTCTTGCCTTTATCAACTTATTTATTTTCCTCATATACCTGTGCCTATTAATGAATTGTTTTAATCTTATTTTATTTATTACCTAATTAATTTTTTGCTTGCCTTTTCTCCCTTACTCATCCTAAATTATGACCTTTTTATTCATGGTCTCACTAGACGGTTAACTCAGTAAGCCATCTTTAGACATAAACATAAAAGAACAATCGAGATGCGCATGAAATGAAGCATACATAAAATACTAAAACAATATAAAAGTAAATTACAGAAGTAAGGAGTCACTAGGTGTGTCGCTGGAGGTGATGCTGATTGCACCAATTCCCCATGTGTTGAGTCGTCGTTGTTGCAACTTTGTGGCACTGCTGCAAGCACTATCTATAATATGTCGGCCTTGCCAAGAAACTAAATAACACTAGTATATTCCACGACGAGTTCAAAACTCTTGAACTTCTAGAACATGGTCTACCTTCTCAGTGATGGGTGGAGACACCAACTTTAAACTGGGTGGTTTATCTAGGGCTGTTGCAGGCGGGTTGAGACTGGCACTGGGTGGGTCTCCATAGAATGGTGTCAGATCAAGCATATTGAATATCAGGGATGTATCAAATTCAACGGGAAGATCTAGGGGGTAAGCATTTTCATACCTGAAATGGTCCAAACTTACGTTCTTGAAATGGTCCAAACTTACGTACCTGAATGAGCCAAACTTCCGTTTCTGTAGCTTATGATATGTGCCTGTCGTAAATCTCTGCTTTCTAGAATAAGGAAATACCAAATCTCCTTCTGAAAAAATACAACTCTCGGTGATGATGATCAACCATGGTTTGTATATTTTTAAGAAGTTGCTTGTAATTTGTTAGAGATATTTTTATGCAGTTCTTTTAAATAATTAACACGTGCTTGAGCGTCAAAGCAGATGCGCTCATGGGAGGACAATGAATATCAGTCAAGCAGGTGCGGTATGGAAAAAACCATAAACAATTTCAAATGGGGTTTTACTAGTGGGTCGATTTTTAAAATTATTAAATGCAAATTCAGTCTGTGGAAGTACAAGATTTCATTGCTTTAGATTCTCCCCGGTCAAACACCAGTGGAAATCGCCCAAACTCTGATTAACAACCTCAGTCGGTCTATTCGTCTGAGGGTGATATGCGTTACTAAACTTGAGTTTGGTCCAAAGTCATCTCCAAATGATTTTTTTAAAAAATATCCCATAAAATGTGTATCCTTATTGGATGCAATCGACCTAGGAATGTTATGCAACCTAACGACCTCTCTATAGAAAATTTTAGAGACGTGTACGTTTCTAGAGGGTTTCCCATAGGGGATGAAGTGTGTTTTGAGAAACAATCTACAACAACAAAAATAGAGTCTACTTTCTTCTGAGTGCGAAGAAGTCCTACTACGATATCCATCGAATTCAACTGGCATGTCGCGCATTGTCTAATAAGCTCGATGACATCTTGTTTCAGTTTCAGCTGATAATATCTAGCACTGTTGAGACCTAACAGTTTGGATTGCCCTACTTGTCCTCCTAATCTAGATGAGTGATGCTCCCTAAGCAAAATCTTTAATGTAAGGATCAATGGTGTATAAGTCACACTGAGAGTCTAAGTTAGTAGTATGAAGGGTGACTAGTAAGTGTAAGCGTAGCTAAATGGAAGTATCAAAGTTGGGCTTGACCTACAAGATAGAACGCAGTGAGGCCAATCCATTCTGATCTTGGTGTAATTTTATTTTTCAAAAATTGCTCCCAACACACTCCAATGAGTCATTATTGTAATAAAATACGAGAACATCGAGCTTCACATGACATTGTGTGCTCCCTCTTTGGAATCTCACGGTGATGATGTGTATTAGAGTTGTTTATTGATGTGCCTTGTTTAAATAGTGATTCCAATCGATTTCCCAGCCAAATTGTGTTCATTGACTTGGTCCGATCCATCAACTATGGCTTAGCACGGCTAGATCGACCCATGGCTTAGCACAGGCGCTGTGGTACTTGCTCAAGTGCATGGCTCAACAAACTCATCGATGCATCCCAAACTATCCCAGCAGGTTGTACGGTGGAGCCCATGACTGATGGATTGGATATGCTGTGGCTGTCATGCTTAATGTGTACGATGTTGAACACTTCTTGTATTGGGTGGTGCCTGACTTTGTTGGGTTGAAGATCGGTCATTACTGTTTTTATCATCTCCTCGAGTTGATCAAAATTGTCCAAAAGCATCTATGACAACATGTTCTTATGCTAATTTGTTGTATGCCCTAGTTGTGGATTTCGTCACGTAGCGGTGGAGGATGCGATCAAATGAGACACCCCTAAGTTTCTCTCTCCTCAATTTTGAGTCCTTGTTATTGTTTATGAATTATGATGATAAAAGATCGACATATGAACTACGAGGACGAAACTAAGGGGAGGAGAAGGGGGGATTAATCCTTATGATGTCTCGGTTGGAGATTGTGAGGTCACCGTTGGGTTGGAGGAAAGGGGGAGTGAGTAAAAAAAAAATTAAGTTATTCAGGCATCGCAATCTTTGCTCTGTAGGTTAAAATACAAAAAAACCTCTTTGCAAAAGGTCATTTCGTAAACTGAAATTGCAAAAATTAAAAGCTTAGAATCAAAAATGCAATTCTCCCTTGGGTCAGGTTCTCATCAAGTAATCTTCTTCATCTGAAAGGTGTGTCCCAAGAATGCGGCGATAGCACATCTCTTCTCACAAAGTTAAGCTCACAAACATTCAAAATTTGTATAAAGAAAATTGGAGTGTTCAGAATTGTGTACAAAAAAAATTAATCATTGATGGTTGTTACGATGTAATGAAAAGCCCATTAGGAGAAGCCCATGTATATTCTATTTAGTCCCACATTGTAGATGTAGAAGGCTCTCCCTCTCTTTTTCTCTATATAAGTGTATGTATTCCTACATTTGAAGATATAATAAAATTCTGGGTTATTTTCTCTCTCTTACGTCTTTCTCTACATGGTATTAGAGGGATATGGTCCTCTGGCTTATACTCCACGTTGTATTCTGGGTTATTAGAGTGATGGTTGTTAGCATGGTATTAGAGGGTATTAGACTTCTTCTAACCGCACGTAAATTTTTCTTCCTGCCTCTGGGCGGATTCTCTCTTCTATCCGCAACCCTCCCTTTCGTGGTTCCACCTCAATACTTCCCTGCCACAGTTTCTACTCCAGGCCGCCATCTCTCCTCAGACCGCCAGTCTAACCGTCCCTTGCAGACTCCTTTGCGGTCTCCGGTTAGGCACTTTTTGCGGCCTTCTCCCTTTCTTAGCCGCTTCCTTCTTCTTTCCGTGGCATTCACCTTTCTTCTCCTTTCCTCTGGTTTTTATAATCTCCTGACCAATGGGCCCCTCGCTTTCGCGACTTCCTCTTCTCTGCAGCTTGCGTTTTTCTAACCGTCAGTCCGCTCTCTGCTTTCTAAACCGCGGGTTCTCTTTCGAACCACGTCTAACCGCGCATTTGCTCTCTGCTCTCTACTCGCAGCGGCCTTGTTGGCTAGTCACTTGTCCTGTCTGCTAGCCACCCTCTGCCTTCTAAAACCGCGGGTTCTCCTTTTAACCGCGTGTTTGCTCTTTGCTCTCTACTCGCAGCGGCCTTGTTGGCTAGCCGCTTGCCTTGTACGCATTGGCCTCTATTTGCGACTTACTCCCCACTGCTCTCTACTCGCCGCGGCTTGACTTGCGACCTACTTCCTGCGGTTTGTCACTTCTGCGTGTTGCTAGCCGCAGCCTCTGCTTCCGGCGACCTTTGCTCGCTTGTGGTCTTGCCGCCGTGCTAGTCGCCGCCTGTCTGCTGCCAGCTAGTCCGCTACGGCCTTCCTTAGTCGCTTTCCTCTCTGCCCGCTCTTGTCTGCAGTTTGCCTGCTTCTATCCGCCAGGTCGCCATCTTCTAGCCTCTCGGTCAGTTTCTCTAGCCGCCCGACCGTTCTTTTTTAGCCGCCATGTCCTCTACGGCAGCTCCCTCCCTTCCCGCATGTGCTGCTTCCCCGCCTTTTGAAGTTCGTGATGAGCTTCACATAACCACCATCTCTCTCAGTGGGAAGGCCAACTTTATCGAACGGGTACATTCGGTCTGTCGTGTTCTACAGACCAAGGGTCTTCTCCATCATCTCACTCGTGCCCAACCTACTGACTCTACCGATGATTGGCTCCGTGATGACGGCCGGGCCCAATCCTGGATGCTTAATTTCATGGACGCCGGGCCATACCAAATGGCCGTGTATTATGAAACGGCCAAGGAAATGTGGGATGATCTGTATTCTCTCTACTTTGGTAAGGACAGCTTACAACACCTGTTTGACATTATTTCTGCCCTTCAATCACTGGACCCTGGAGCTACGGACGACTTGACTTCCTTTGTTGCGAAGGCTAAAACTTTGGTGGAAGCCTGAATACAACATCAGCCCCCTTCACAGATCTTGCAACTCAACATGCACAAAAGGAAGCTGTTGTGATCTCTATGATGATGACCCGTGTTCCCAGTCATCTTCACAGCTTTCGGGCTCAGATTCTTTCCTCTTCCACTACGCCCTCTTTGTCTGATGTTTGCTCTATGCTGCTCAAGGTTACACCACCATTCGAGGTTCCTCCCAGCTTCTCTCTGGCTCTGCTCCAGCTTCCCCTCTTACCTACTCCTGCTACTCCAGCTCGTGGCTCTTCTAACCGGGGAGGTTGCTTCACGTCTCGAGGTCGAGGACGTGCGAGACGATCTACTCTCAAGTGTACTCACTGTGGTCGGGATGGTCATCTTACAGCCACCTGCTACCGCAAGCATGAACTGCCTCCTCATCTTACTGTTACAACGGCTGCTGCTCCTCATCACCCAGGCTCTACTCCAACCGAGTCGCGCTCGTCTACCCAGCAAGATATCAACGACCTTCGCTTACAGCTTCATCAGCTCCAAGACATTGTTAATCGCTCATCTGGCTCGGTTGCTTCTTTTTCCACCGAAGGTATATCCTGTCTCTCCCATAGCTCTCACTGGATCGTGGACTCCGGTGCTACTCACCACATTACCTCCCAGAAGCCACCTCAGTACATGCACTGTGATTATCCCAAGTTCATCACCGTGGAAAATGGCGACACAACTCCGGTGTCTGGGGCTGCGGACCTGCGACTCACTCCTACTCTCTCATTGTCTTCGGTCCTTTGTGTTTTGGGATCACCCTTCAATCTACTCTCTGTTAGTAGGCTTGCTCAGGACCTTGATTGCTGCCTAATCTTCTCTTTTTCATCTTTTGTTGTGCAGGATCGTTGAACACGAAATATTATTGGTAAAGGACGGCTGTTGAATGAGCTTTTTCTCTTGGATATTCCCCCTACCATCTTCTCTGCAGTCCCCTCCGTTGATTGACATCGTCGTCTTGTCCATGCTCCTCTCCCAATTCTAAAGAAGGCTCTTCCCGGTGTCTCCTTGCATGAATTTTCTTGTGAATCATGTATCTTTGACAAACATCGCGTTTCTTTTTCACCTACATGTAATCGGAGTGATACTCCGTTCTCTTTAGTACATTCTGATATATGGGGGCCCTATAAAGTTCTCAGTGTTTTTGGTTATCGATATTTTCTTACCTTTATTGATGATTATTCGCGTCTCACATGACTTTATCTACTTCGTGATCGTACTGAACTAACCTCTGTCTTTCGAGCCTTTATTATTGAGACGCGTACGCAGTTCTCTGTTACCTTTAGGCTCCGTTCGTTAAGCGGGAATTGAGTTGCAGGAATTGGAATTGACTTCAATTCCAATTCCTGCAGGAATTCTGTCATCAGTATTGGAATTGATAATTCCGATGTTCGGCTGTATGTCTGATTTCAACAAAATTGAGCATTCACAGAGTTGTGCATAATAACAAAAATACAAGTTGGATATTACAATGTCAAGAATTCAAAAGGGTACAGGACAGTAAAATCAACTCAAGGAACATTGTAGGCATCATAGTTTGATGAAATTTCACAGAGGAATATGATGTAGACACATTAAAATATGATGTAGAAGCGGCAGCGGGATCCGGCGACGGGAGCACGAGCGGCAGCGGGATCCGGCGACGGGAGCACGAGCGACAGCGGGATCCAGCGACGGGAGAAGGAGAGGAGCGGGATCGGAATCGCGATTTCTGACCAAGCGAGGTCGGAAATGATGTTGCGGGATGAGTTTGATATCCAATTCCCACCCGATTTATCATTATTTCCGATTCCCATGGATTATTTTCACAAACGAACAGTTAAAATTGGAATTGGTAAATGAATATCAATTCCAAAGGCCCAATTGCCGCTTAATGAACAGAGCCTAAAGGTAATTTGCACTGATAAAACTCGTGAATATACCAGCCACACCTTCTCAAATTTATGTACCGAGTTTGAGATTGTCCATCTGACCTTGTGTGCTAATACCCCCCAACAAAACGGTGCGGCCGAGTGGAAGAATTGACATCTTCTTGATGCCACTCGGTCACTTATGTTGCAAATGCAGGTGTCCACCAAATATTGGAACTTTGCCGTCTCCACTGCTTGCTATCTCATCAATCGCATGCCCTCCTCCATGCTTGACTTCGCTTCTCCTTTCGGCCTTCTGTTTCCTTCCAAGTCTCCATTCTACTTCACGCCTCGTGTCTTTGGCTGTACCTGTTATGTCCACTCTCTTGGACCACCAAATGACAAACTTGCCTCTCGTGCCACAAAATGTATGTTTGTTGGCTACTCCCGACTCAAAAAGGATATGCCTGCCACTCTCCTGCGGACGAAAAGACGCTCGTCTCCGCTGATGTCACCTTTCTTGAGGATCAACCCTTCTACTCCATCTATTCCACACTGCCTCCACCTTCCACTATTGCTCGTCCGACTGTCCCTGTCACGACTTTGCCCCACACAGCTCCTCCTCCACTCCCAGTGCCAGCATTACCTCCACCACCTCCTCCTCCACTTCTCCGTGTCTATACTCGTCGTTCATCCCAGACAAATGCCCTACACAGCTCCCTTCTACCGATGCTATCCCGCGGCCTGACGATCCGACATCACCCTCTACGGCTTATCCAATGACGAATTATGTCTCATTACATCGCCCATCTCCGCCTCTTCTCAAATTTTCCCTTTCTCTCTCCACCATTTATGTTCCTCACTCTTTGCAGGAAGCTCTCCAACACTTGGGGTGGCGTGCGACCATGGACGAAGAAATGACAACCCTCTGGGCTAACCAGACTTGGGACCTAGTTCCTCTCCCTTCCGGCCAGTCTTGTGTTAGTTGCAAATGAGTCTTTGTTGTCAAACATGCTCCATATGACACTGTTGAACGTCTCAAAGCCCGCCTTGTCGCCAGAGATTTCACTCAACAATATGACCTTGATTACGACGGAACCTTCTACCTGGTCGCTAAGTTAAATACTGTTCGAGTCCTGATCTCCATTGCTGTGCATCGACAGTGGCCCCTACATCAGCTTGATATCACAAATGTCTTTCTCAATGACGATCTCCAAGTGACTGTTTATATGCACCAATCGCCCGGGTTTGAGACCACGGGGGAGTCTCGTGCATGACATCTTCGGAAGTCTATATATGGTCTCAAACTGTCTCCTCGTGCTTGGTTTGAAAATTCAGTAACGTGGTTCGCGAGGTTGGTTTTACACGGAGCTCTGCTGATTTTTCTCTCTTCACTCGTCATCAACCAACAAACACTGTAATCCTCTTTGTGTATGTTGATGACATTCTAATAACGGGCAGCGACACCACCGGGATCCGAAACATCAAACAACATTTAAACTCAGCTTTTCAGACAAAAGATTTGAGCAATCTTCGATACTTCCTTGGGCTTGAGGTTGCAAAGAGACCCGATGGACTCGTCCTATCCCAACGGAAGTTCTGCACTGATGTTCTGCAAGATGCGGGTTACTCAGGATGCAAACCTACAGACACACCTATGAATGTGAATCACAAGCTGTCTGTACATGGATTTGGGGATGATCCCGTTCTTACAAACCCAGAGTACTACCGACGTTTGGTAGAGAAACTAATCTATTTTACGATTGTGGAAACCACCCGTCACCATACATCTTCCCAAAACCCCGAGGTAATGGTAAGGGGGGACGAGGGTACATGAACACAAAGGATCGCCTGCTGCAGGCGATGTGGGACTAACCCCAACCACAGGACCGCGGGGATATTCCGCCACACAAGGGGCCCACCGGGGTCAACACCCAGACCTGGAACGCGATGGGTAAAGCCCAAACATGCGGTCCCACACACACGTGTCCTGCTGGCTAATATAATCTCAACACACCCCCGCAGCAGGACAACCTGACTCTGATACCATGTTAGAAAGTAGCAAAAAGAAGCGAAAAGTAGAGAACAAACAAATAAACTTTTGAATAATTGAAATTTTATTATCCAAAAAAGGTATCTATTACAAAGGTATGCCCTCCCTTATATAGAATGGAGGAGAGATGAGAGAATACAAATAAGAGATGTGAGATTAAAAATTACAGGACTAAGCGGACTTTACAAGACAAACCGCACAAACCGCGCGGTTAGACAACAGGGCTAACCGCACGGCTACCACCAGAGAGAAAGCGAAGACCGCCAGGGTAGACCGCCAGACCGCCCAGTCTCCAAGCCGGCTGAGACAGACCGCCAGACCGCGCGGTCTCCAACCCGCCAATACAAACCGCCAGGCCGCCCGGTCACCAACTTCAACACTCCCCCTCAAGCTGGAGCATATATATCGATCATGCCCAGCTTGTCGCAGATGTGGAAAAAGGAAGCGGACACCGGCTTGGTGAAGACATCTGCCAACTCGTTGTCGGACGTGACGAATGGAGTGCAAATCTGTTTCTTCAATATTTCTTCCCGAATAAAATGACAGTCGACTTCTATGTGTTTTGTTCTCTCATGAAAGACCGGATTTTTGGAAATGTGTATCGCGACCTTATTGTCACAGAACATAGGAATAGGATAGTTGTAAACCTCTCCTAAGTCAAGCATGAGAGCCCTCAACCACTTCAACTCACATGTAGTCGATGCCATGCTACGATATTCCGCCTCTGCACTAGACGTGGAAACAACAGACTGTTTCTTGCTCTTCCAACTCACAAGATTGCCTCCAACAAATGTGCAGAAACCTGAAGTCGATTTGCGGTCCCCTTTGTCATCCGCATAGCTAGAATCAGAGTAAGCTTCAACCCTTAGGTGACCATTCTTCTGAAATAGGAGTCCTTTCCCTGGAGCAGCTTTAATATACTCTAATATCCTCAGAGCAGATTGTAGATGACACTCCCTCGGAGCTTGCATGAACTGACTCACCTTGCCAACAGCATAAGAGATGTCGGGTCTGGTTACCGTGAGATATATGAGCTTGCCCACCAGACGCCGGTATCTCGTAAGATCAGAGAGAAGAGGTGAGTCATCTGTCCAAGTTTTGTCTTCTCCAGCAGCCATAGGACAACGTGCAGGTTTAACACCAGTGAGTCCTGCCTCCTTTAAAAGATCAAGAGCATACTTCCGTTGTGAAAGGATCATGGAGTTGAGCTTTCTAGAGATTTCAATCCCCAGAAAGTATTTCGGGGAGCCCATATCCTTTGTAACCAGATGTTGACGAAGGTGTTTCTTGGTCATCAATACCCCATCCTGGTCATCGCCAGTAAGAAGAATGTCATCAACATAAACCGCAAGAACAACAAGACCAGAGGCGGTTTTCCGAACAAACAAGGAGTGATCTGCTGAGCTTCGTGTAAAACCAATGGCCGCAACAATGCCACTGAACTTGTCAAAGCAGGCACGAGGACTCTGTTTGAGGCCATAGATAGCCTTCCTTAGCCGGCATACCCGTGTCTCCCCCTGAGCAACATACCCAGGAGGTTGCTTCATGTAAACATCTTCCTGCAGATCACCATAGAGGAAGGCATTCTTAACATCTAGCTGCGAGATGGGCCAATCCCTGTTGACAGCCACAGAGAGAAGAACCCGAATAGTGCTGAGGCGAGCCACAGGAGAGAAAGTGTCAAAGTAATCAATCCCATAAGTTTGGGTAAAACCCTTGGCAACCAGGCGAGCCTTATAACGATCCACACTGCCATCTGGGAGAAACTTCACCACGAAGACCCAGCGACAACCAACAACATCTGTGCCGAAAGGAGGCGGAACAAGGGTCCAGGTACCCCGTTCAGTGAGAGTAGCAATCTCCTCATCCATGACAACTTTCCAGTGAGGAATAGTAAGGGCCTCCTGGTAGGAACGGGGGGTGGCGGTGGCCGAGATAGCCAGTGCAAAAGCTCGGCGAGCAGGGGTAAGACGATCGTAGGAAACAACTGCAGCAAGCGGATGGTGGGTACAAGCCCGAACCCCTTTGCGAAGAGCAATCGGGAGATCCAGGTCAGCAGGTGCCTCAGTATCCGGAGTATCCGTGGTGGAGAGAGCTGGCCCGCGAGTAGAGAGAGATGACAGTGGAGTGGAGGGAGAAAGTGGAGTAGAGGGTGGAGATGAGGAGGATGGGGAAGACGGTGGAGTGGGTGGAGAGGGTGGAACATCAGTGGGAGCAGAGGAATTGATGGGTTGGTAGGAGAAGTAGGAGCAGGAGGAGTAGAAGAGGAAGCGGGAGAGAAGTAAGATGCATTGACAAAGAAGGTGACATCCGCAGAGACAAATTGCTTGCGGGTAACAGGGTCAAAGCAACAATATCCTTTCTGAGTGGGAGAGTAGCCCAGAAAGACACATTTGGTGGCACGTGGTGAGAGTTTATCACGGGTGACAGCGGGAGAGTGCACAAAAGCGGTGCACCCAAAGATGTGTAGAGGAAGAGGAAAGGGATCCTTATCCGGATAAAGAATGGAGAAGGGGGTAGCACCGTGGAGAACGGTGGAGGGAAGACGATTGATGAGATAGCAGGAGAGGAGGACAACATAGCCCCAATAGGAGCGAGGAACATGCATTTGAGTCATCATAGTGCGAGCGACATCAAGGAAGTGACGGTTTTTGCGTTCCGCCACCCCATTTTGTTGTGAGGTGTAGACACAGCTGGTTTGACGAATAACACCATGGTGAGTACAAAAGGAGGAGAAGTCGTGGCTAAGATACTCCTTAGCATTGTCAGAACGAAGGAGTTTAATAGACGTAGCAAACTGAGTTTTAACCATAGAATAAAAGGAGGTCCAAACAGAGAATAACTCGGAGCGATCTTTGAGAAGATATACCCACGTACATCGAGAGAAATCATCAATGAAGGTGACAAAATAGGAACTACCCCGACCGATGGTGAGGTTAGGAGCGGGACCCCATATGTCAGAGTGAACGAGGTCGAACGGATGGGAAGAGCCCCGACTTTGTGTTGGTGGGAAGGAGAAGCGGTGATGTTTGCCAAGTTGACATGCATCACAGTTTAGAGGAGGATGATGAGGAGGGAGGTGCGGCAGGAGCTGTCGTAGAATTCGGGGAGGAGCATGTCCAAGGCGAAGATGCCATTGAAGAAGATCTGTAGATGAGGAGGAGAAGGCGGATAGAGCAGAAACGTTGTCGAGGAAGTAGAGGCCACCACTCTCAGTCCCGGTAGCAATCGTCCGTTGGGAGTCCGGATCCTGAAAAGCACAAGAGGTAGGGGTGAATGTGACAGAACACCGTAGTTGCTTGCATAAAGAAGTAACCGATAATAAATTGCACGGAAACTTGGGCACATAGAGGGTATCAGCCAAGCAGAGAGATGGAGTGACTTGAACCATGCCCGTCCCATGGACCGGGGAGGGAGATCCATCAGCAACAATGACCGGGGGCAACTGAGCCTGTGTGTCAAGAAGAGAGAAACATTGAGGGTTGCCTGTCATATGATTTGTTGCACCAGAGTCGATGAGCCATCGTCCGCGAGTCACAACATGAGCACTACCAGAAGAGGTGACCACGGAGGCGGACAGGCTGGAGGAGAGGAAAGCCATGGAAGCAAGAGAGGAGCAAACCGCGACGAGAGGAACAAACCGCGAGAAGAGAAAAGAGCACCAAGCCGGGCGACCAGAACACAGGTCGGGCGGCTAGGAAGGCCGCTTCCAAGAAGCCGAGCAAAGCAGAGGGAAAGAAGTCGCACGGCCTGAAAAAGTCGGGCGAACAGAGGAGAACAAGTCGCACGGCCAAAGATGAGGCCGGGGCGACTAGCAAGCAGGAGCGGGTAGAAGGCAACAAGAAGTAGAGCACGGTGAATAGAGGAGATCGCGAAAAAGGTCGCGAAAAAGAAGGGGCAAGCCGCGCGGACAGGGCGCGCGGGCAGACGGAGAAGCAAGCGGAGAAAAAAGGCAGGCAAAGGCCCAGCGGGGAAGAGGTCGCGCGGACTGAGAAGGCCGAGCGAACAGAAGAGAAGAGAAGAGCAGGTGACCGCGACCAAGATGTGGGTGAAAAAGGAACAACCCGCACGGTCAGGCAGATCACAGCAGCAAACCGCGAGAATAGAGACAAGCGGTAATAGGGAAAGCAGAGGCGGACAGGGAGAAGAAGTCCGCAGCGGGTAGAGACAAGTCACGCGGACAGAGACAGGCCGCAACGACTAGGAAGTCTGAGAGGCAAGAAAGAACAAGGAGCGCGGCGACAAGAAAACAGGTCGCTACGACGAATAGCAGAGGAGAAGAGAATCAAGAAGAAGAAGCAAGCCGCGCGGACAGAAACAAGCCGCTCGGACAGAAACAAGCCGCGCGGACAGAAGAGAAGGCAAGTCGCGAGACAAGTCGCAGGACACGGAAAACAAGCCGCGAACAACAGAGAGCGCACAGAATCAGGAGGAAATGACCGTGTCCTCTGATACCATGTGGAAACCACCCGTCACCATACATCTTCCCAAAACCCCGAGGTAATGGTAAGCGGGGACGAGGGTACATGAACACAAAGGATCGCCTGCTGCAGGCGATGTGGGACTAACCGCAACCACAGGACCGCGGGGATATTCCGCCACACAAGGGGGCCCACCGGGGTCAACACCCAGACCTGGAACGCGATGGGTAAAGCCCAAACATGCGGTCCCACACACACGTGTCCTGCTGGCTAATATAATCTCAACAACGATTACACGACCTGATATCTCATTTGCTGTTGGGGTTGTGAGCTGATTTATGCATGCTCCTTGGACATCTCATCTCCAAGCCGTCGAGCGGATTCTCAGATACTTGAAGACTGCTGCAGGACAAGGACTTGTTTACAAACCGCCCTCCTCTCTGTCTCTTATTGCGTACTCTGATGCTGACTACGCAGGTTCCCTTGATGATAGACGTTCCACGGTCTGGTTTTTGCACCTACCTTGGTGGACACCTTATTACCTGGCGTAGCAAAAAACAGTCGGTTGTTGCTCGCTCATCTGCTGAGGCCGAGTACCGTGCTATGACAGTGGTTGTCTCTGAGCTCACCGGGCTTGAGAGTCTTCTCAGTGATTTGGCCTCAAACTCTCCTCTCCGTCCACCCTGTTCCGTGACAGTCAAGCAGCCATACATATTGCCAAGAATCCCGTATTCCATGAGCGAATAAAACATATTGAAGTTGACTATCACTTCATTCAGAAAAAATTCCAATCGAAGAAGTTGGTGTTAGAGCATGTCTCTGCGTCAGGACAAGTTGCTGATATATTTACGAAAGCTCTCTCTCGGACATTATATCATCAGTTCTTATCCCAACTTGGTGCCTACGACTTACGCTCCAACTTGCGGGGGAGTGTTAAGATGTAATGAAAAAGCCCATTTGGAGGAACCCATGTATAAACCCATGTATATTCTATTTAATCCCACATTGTAGATGTAGAAGGCTCTCCCTCTCTTTCTCTCTATATAAATGTATGTATTCCTACATTTAAAGATATTGATGGAGTTATTATTATTCTATTGTTGAGTATTAGTCCCACACCGCCTATCGGTGTTGGGTGTCTTGATGTATTTCCTTTATATAGCCCATTTGAGGAAGAATATATTGCACCTTCTATTCCCTTCTACATGGTATCAGAGCAACGGTTCTGAGACCCAAATTTTTTTTTTCCGATCAGCTACTGTTTCCCCACCCCCGCTCCCGTCCCGACCAAAATCCCGCACCCGGCCCGTGCTTCCGCTCCAGCGCAGCTGCTAGGGCTCCCGTCGAGCCGAAGCCCGCCGCTCTTGTCGACAGAGTCGACTGCTAATCCCGTCGACAGGAGCGGCCCCGATTCCGCTGCTCCCGACGACTCTGCCGCTCGCCGACGCCGCTGCTCTGCTTCCTGTGCGACATCGACGACGACGACGCCTGTCTCTCCTTCTCCCGATGGCTTCGCTGCTCATCGACGACGATCCCGTCGTCTGCTTCTCTCGAAGTCTTCGTCATCTGGTTCCTTCGTGTGCGTCTGCTACAACAACGACGATCCCATCGGTTCTCCTCTACGACATCGACGACTCTGACGACTTCATCTTCTTCTCCCGACGACTTTGCTCCGTCTTTGCTTCTCTCCCGACGACTGCTTCTTCCTATGCTCTGCTCAGCCGCTTCTTCTTCTCCGGCCTGCTGCTGCCGCTGCTTCGCCTCCGACTTCTGTCTGCACCCGCTGCAGCTCTCTTCTTCTCCGCTGTTGGATGCTGCTCTGCCGCTGCTTCTCCGGCCTGCTGCTGCCGCAGCTGCTTCTTCTCCGGCTGCTCTGCGAGCCGTGCTTCTCCTTCGCTGCTGCCGTGCTGCTCCTTCGTGCCGACGAATGCTTCCTTCTTCTTCAGATCCAGCCCGGCCCGTAGGGTTTAAAATTTAATTTTTTTTAAGTTGTTGTTTGTGGTTGTTGTGTTGCGTCTCTATGATTTCCGCCTTCTTGCACGTGATCTACGTGAGGGGGAGTGTACTTCACGGCCTCTAGGCGTAGTCTATACCTTCATGCGCGTATTCCACGTGAGGGGGAGTGTTTGTGACTAAGGCAGGAGTCGGGAAAGAAGCATCCGAGTCGCCGATATCACAAACAACATCCGAGTCGCCGATATCACAAACACTCCCCCTCATGTGGAATACGTGCATGAAGGTATAGACTACGCCTAGAGGCCGTGACGTACACTTCCCCTCACGTAGATCACGTGCAAGAAGGCGAAAATCATAGAGACGCAACACAACAATAGAATAATAATAACTCCAACACCTTCTATTCCCCCTCACAAATATATTGCACCTTCTATTCCCTTAGATATAATAAAATTCTGGGTTATTTTCTCTTTCTTGTGTCTTTCTCTACAATGGTGACAGATATACAACTCTCTAGGTAGTTATAAAAAGTAATTTTAGGTATTTTTATTAATACTTTTGTTTCTATTTAAATCTTTGCTTCCAGGACCACATTGTATTCTCTCGTGTGCCAAAGAGCACAGGATGTTGCCCAAGCAGGGGTATACGTGTTGCCTTGCAATGGATGGAGTCAAAGTCCTTGCCTCTGGATTTGAGAGGGATGAAAAGGTAATGTGCTATGGAAATCTCGCTGTTCATCCATGTGTAGTATTTTTATTTTAGAAATTATCTTTGCTTACTCTATGCACATTGTGTTGTATTATTTTCATTACTTGCATTTCTGCAGCGGCATGGCATGATTTATAGAACATATAGCTTCACTTTTTGTTCTTTCTTAGGGTCTATTTGACATGGCGGCGGCGGTAGTGAAAATGGTGTTCATGTACTGTAATTCAGGAACATCTGACCTCACCTAAGGAATTTCATTCACTTTTATGTTAAAATTATTATTTTTTACTTGGCGGCGCCGCGGCAGTCATAAACGTTGTCTTGTCAAACACATATTTTATGACGTTGACATTTATGGCCAAACTCACCGGAGCAAAAATATTGCGCCAAACCGACACTTAGTGATACATCTTAATCAAACATATTTTACACAGAAATGTGCTTACTGCCCAGTATAAGCTACTATAGAACAGTTTCTTGCACCATAAATGGTGGAGAAGGGTAGTTATGTTTTCCTGAACGTGTCTTTTATCTCTTACCTGGTCATGTTCCCTTGCTAACTTTTTTGCAGGCTATGATTGAGAAACGAGTCACTGCTATGGGTGGAGTTCTGCAGGCCAAACCATCAATGGATGTCAACTTTGTCATTGTGAAAAATGTTTTGTCTGCTAAGTATAAGGTAATTTTGTCAAAGTAGTATCTATTTATGCACAAGTGCTAGCATGACTCTAAGTGATATGAAATAATGGAAATGTGAACATAGGCATTTTTGGGATCTCTCTGCGAACATTTAGTGATAAAGCTCAATGATATGAAATAATGGAACAGTGAACATCTGCATTCTTTGGGGATCTCTCTGTGATGATTTAGTGATAAAGCTCATTTTATTCTCTATATGCATGTGGATGCTGAACTATCCATGGTTTTCGGGAAGTGGTTAAGTAATTATACCCTCATAATCAGTTTTTTTCTTTCATTCCAGGGAACCCCCCACTCTTGAGTATGAACTAACAGCGGAAGAGTTCTGTAATCCACTTTTTTTCTCTATTTTACCAAAAATAAGTTAGAGAAAATTAGGGTGCCCCAAGAGAATCATCGTATATAGCACAATTTCTCCTCCAATTTTTTCTAGTCGAGCTTCTCGATCTGTCATGTACCTTTAGAAGTAGCAATAATTACAATCCCTATTCCGCCTAAAATCTTAGGAGTTGGAATAGATTTGTAGGTCGGGTCAATTTATACACTTTAAAATTATTTCTTTCCTTTTCTATATCATAAGGTTGAAACCAAGATTTTCTTTGATTTTCATTGTTTTCGAACGTTTTCAATAAAAAATGTATTTGGTTTTGTTTATTTAACTTTACCAAGTAGTGTAAATATGTAATATATGACTAATGCTTACATTTAAATTAAAAGTGTGAATATTATGCATAGTCTAAGCAAAGTATTTGTAACATCTCTCTTTACGGCAATCATCACAATTGAACATTTACAATTCACATGCTATCAGAGACAGAGGATAAGAACTTTCAGCGTGAATCATATAGAAACATTCATTATATGACAGAGTAGTAAAGAGAATGTTATGGGCCTAGCCCACCCATAACAAAGAAATGAAGTTCAAAATAAAACTTTTCGTTTCATTCTTTTAAGGTAAAAGACTTTACATGGACAAAATACTCTAGATATAGACACAAAATAAGAGCACAAAATAGATGTAATCATGTAACATATGCTACTGCAATAGACTATCCATCACCTAACATATACTTATAGATGCACTAAAATACAAGTATCTACTTAAAGTAAAAGTGAAAATCTTTGTGCTTGCAATCCGGGTCTCTGCATTTCTCCCGGTAAGCGTCGAGTATTTTAAACACTGATGTGATCGCCTCCACCCATTGTCGGTACCTACTCTCCATATGGATTTGCTTCTTCTCCGTTGTCTACTTCTTACTGTTGTCGACTACCACTTCTTCCTTAGCATGAAAACATTTTTTTTTCTATAAGGTTAGTGATGCAGGACAGATGTCACACCTGCCTGCCACCCTGGAGTCCCACTAGGGGGCCCCACCTTGGAGTTCACCAAGACAGCTTTATCAGAGCTGCAACTCATACACCCAACCCATCCCCGGTCCCACCGCATGGCACATCAGGTTGTTGAGGCCGATGATTGAACACCCAACCTCCTTGATAGTTTGCCTGAAGACTCTTTATCAAGGGTGTTGGTTGTTCGATTCCCGACCTCAACAATCCGCTGTGCCCTGTGGTTGGACCGGAGACGGGTTGGGGTGTGTGAGATGTAACCCTGATAAAGACTCTTTGGTGGATTCCAAAGTGGGCCCCCTGGTGGGATTCCACGGTGGCGAGCAGGTGTGACGTCTGTCCTGCATCATAAAAGTGCACTTTTATGATGCAGGACAGGCGTCACACCTGCTCGCCACCATTGAGCCCCACCAGGGAGCCAATGCACCCTAACCCGTCTCCGGTCCCATCACAAGGAACAACGGGTTGTTGAGGCCGGAGATCGAACACCCGATCTCCTTGATAAAAAGTTTTCAGGCGGACTCATCACCAATCTACAACTCAGTTGATGATAAGAGTCTGCCTGAAGACTCTTTATCAAGGAGGTCGGGTGTTCGATCCCCGACCTGAACAACCCGCTGTGCCCTGTGGCGGGACCGGAGACGGGCTGAGGTGTATGGGCTGCAACCCTGATAAAGCCACCTTGGTGGATTCCTTGATAGGACTCTAGAGTGGCAGATAGGCGTGACACCTGTCTTTCATCAGTTAGTCAATAGACTAAGTGGAAGTTGAATATATGTGATATTATTTATATTTCGTTCTTGTAGTGTCGTGTCGCATGGGATATGTCATGTGTCTTGTTTGAGCTGTTTCCCCGCTTACATATAGTTTTAGGTCACTTGTATGGTGTAGTTTTATAATCCTAATCAATCTTTTTATTCTGCCTCTTCGCTCGACTTGGTATCAGAGCAACAAGTCATCCGATCCTACCATTTCCAATCCAACGCCGCTCGACGCTTGCTCTAATGTCTCTCGCTGCTCGAATCAGCTAGTTCCTCTCACTCTTCATCGTCTCTAGTCGCTTCCCATGTTCTCTTCCTCCGCTCATCGCTTCCAGCTAGTCGCGCGTTTAACTTTCTTCTTTCCTGCTGCCTAGCATCGTTCCTTCTTTGGTCCAGGGCTACAATAGCTTCTCTCCATCACAACAACTTCTCTTTAAGTTCCGTCCTCTCCTTTTCCGCTACCTAGTGCCGCTCCTTCGGTCCAGGGCCACATCCGACTTCTCTGCACTTGTCCTGCGGGTAGACGCTGGTCTCCGACTGTTTTGTCCTCCATGACAGTCGCTAGAGACACGGTCACATTCTATGGTGTCCTCTCCAGTAGATCTATTTAAGGGAGTCTCATAGGATGTGATGCTTATTCATAGTATCCTTTTTTGATTGATTCTTTCTAGTGGTTACCATTCCTTTCCCATGAGTGATTCTTCCGATATTTCGTTCACTACTCAGATTGTTCCTACAAGTGACCCCCCTCAAAGCCACGAGCAATCTGGATCATTAAAGATCACTATAGTGGCTTTGGATGACACAAATTGCCTTGAATGGTGTAGGGCCGCACAACATACTATCTATAGTTAACAGTTGTATGTGGATATTGATGGAACCGCTGTTGAACCACCACGATCTGATCCCTTGCAGAGTAAGTGTGATGCAGATAATTCTTTGTCTGTTTCATGGTTTCTTCACTTTATGCCCCCTCTGGTGTACCTTAGTTATATGCTCATGGACTCTGCCCATAAATATGAACTCGAGCCCATGAGACCTATCCGCAGGTTGGTAGCTCAACGCAAATCAATATGCTCACTCGTCACACTTTGTAGCTGAAACTAGGATCCTTGTTTGTATGACTTTCTTAGAATTTTAACGTTTCTATCAAAAATGGATTACTTCTATACCTTCATTCGAGCATGCACTGCGGACGTCGTCAACCTTCCGAAGGATTAAGAGTGCTTTTGTGTCCTTATGAGCCTCAACATGGAGCTTGATATTGTTTGCTTACATGTTCTTCATCGTGAGCCTCTTTTCTCTCTTTAGGATGCATTTAATATGATCCTCATCGATGAGAATTATCGCCGCTCTCTTTCTCTTATCGCTCAAACCAATCACTCCACTTTTGCTGGGCTTGGCCATGATCCTCCTACTCACACTCATTCTAAGCCTGGCCACTGCAGGTAGACATGCCATACTAAGGGGACCTGCTGTCCTCATCTTGCCCCATGATCAGGGGACTGGTGGTTGTGGTCAGAACAATATTCGTTGTGGTGCTCGACAATCTGGTGCATACTTACAATACTTTATCTATACTAGTGAAGTTTATGAAGCCAGTCTTTCCTCAGGGGGTATTTCTGTTTAGGAGCTGGAGGCATTTCACCGCATATTGCATTCACAGTTTGATTCTGCCACTACTGTTTCTGTCGTTGTCCTTGCGACTTCAGGTATCTCGAGTGCCCATGTCGTGTATTCATCTCAGTTCGAGTGGATCATCGACTCGGGCGTTACCCGGTTTTACCTCTTACACTCCTCTCTTGGGTCGTGATAAAGTTATTGCGGCTAGTGATTCCCTTTCATCTATTGCTAGCAGATGAACAATTCCTTGTTCTCTTGCCATTTCCCTCTCTTCTGTATTGCATGTACTTTCATTCCCTCGCAATTTTTTGCCCATTAGTCATTTAACTAATTTGTTAAATTGCATGGTAAATTTCTTTTCTGATGCTTGTGTTTTTTAGGATCTGGTTACAAAACGGAACATTGGTAGTGGTAGAAATGTTGGCAGACTGTACTTGTTAGACCATCCGTTGCCCCCCAGCGCGCTCTCTACCACCCGTGCTCCTACTCTCCATGATATCCAACGCTGACATTTACACCTTGGGCATCCCTCATTATATCTTACCAAATTTGTTCTTGCTTTCAGTTGTTTACTTAAGTCTTTTTCTTATGATTCTTGTGAATTGTCGAAATATGTTCGTCTTAGTCCAAGCCATGTATCTTTTTCTGGTTTTTCTCCCTTCAATGTGATCAACTCAAATGCTTGAGGTCCCTCCCCCGTGTTATTTTTATTCAATTATAAATGGTTTGTGACCTTTATTGATTGTTTTTCCTGTATTACATTCGTTTCACTTGTTAAAAAGGAAAATTGAAGTGTTTAGTTGCTTTCACACCTTTCATTAAATGATTATGATAGTTTGGTAGAGTTATTCGTGTGTTGCGTAGTGATAATGTTGGTGAGTATAGTGACCGGGGATTTTCTGTCATATATCTTACCAATAATGACATTTTTTATCAAACCACTTGTGTCCACGCCTCCACTCAAGATGGAGTTGCGGAACAAAAATAAACACTTGTTGGAGTCTGCTTGCTACCTGTTAGATACCATGCACCATCCTAAGTCCTACTGGGGTGGTGCTTTTTTGACCGCGACTCATCTCGTTAATCGTCTTTTTTCACGCTCTCTACACTACACTATTTCTCGTCTTTCCTCTAAACAAACTGTTCATACTTCACACATCTCTCCTCATATATTAGGGTCCATCTGTTTTGTTCTTGTCCATATTCCTCATCGTGACATATTGGTTGCCTATTCTCTTGAATGTGTTTTTGTGGGGTACTCTCCCACAGTCCCACCACCAAAGGTTATCGGTGTTATCACCCTCCTACTCATCGCTTCTTCTGTACCGTTGATGTTGCCTTTCGTGAGGGGGGAGTTTTACTTTGGTCTTCGTTAGGGGGAAATGAGTAGTGCTAATGATGAGACCTCTGACATTCCTCTTTCGATCGTTTCCCTTCCGATAGTTGCTTCTTCATACATCCTTCCACATATCCTTCTACTTCCATTCCTCCTCCACTCTTTCCTTCTTCACGACGACTGTCTCTTTTGTTGCATACATACTTTTGCAAGTCCCGTAAAGCCGAGCACGTACAATCCTCAGATGTTCAACCTCAGCAAGTGTTTGTTTCTGCTCCAGATTCTGATGACGACCTCTATATTCCCATTGCTCATCTCAAAGGTAACATTGGTAGTACCAAACTTCCTATATCCAATTACATTTTATATCATCACCTCTCTCTTCTCACAAACCTTTTATCTTATCTCTTTCCTTTATTGTGATTCCCATGACCTTGCAGAAGGCTATTAAAATACCTGAATGGAAACATGCTATGAAAGAATAAATGCATGCTTTAGACAAAAAATACACATGACAACTTGCACATCTTCCTCTTGGAAAAAAACGATTGGGCTACGATGGATTTTTTCAGTTAAGCAGAATCAAGAGGTGATTGTGGAGCGATATAAAGCTCGATTAGTATCTCAAAGGTACACCCAAACTCAATGAATTGACTATCAAGAGCTCCTGTTGCAAAGATAGACTCTGTTTAGGTATTTCTTTCATGCGCTGCATGTTTTGGATGAGACCTACAACAACTAGGTGTTAAAAATGCCTTCCTGCATGACGAGTTGAAAGAAGAAGTTTACATGTCACTTCCTTCTGGTTTTTCCAAAGAAGGGTCTAATGGAAAGGTTTGGCATTTAAAGAAATCCTTATATGGGTTAATGCATTCCCCTAGAGCTAGGTTTGAACGATTTCATAAAACTATGTTACAACTAGGCTATATTCAAGGACATGCTGGTCACACCCTCTTTGTTAAGAGGAAAGAAACTAAACTGTCGATACTCATTATAAATGTGGATGACATCATTATTATAAGAAAAGATTTGGTGGAAATCACACACCTAAAAGGGAAATTGTGTAGAGAATTTGAAGTTACAGATTTGAGAAAGCTGAAATATTTCTCGGGGATTGAAGTGGCAATGTCTAGCTGGGGGATCTTCATATCCCAGAGAAAGTATGTCCTTAACCTTTTGAAAGAAACTAGTATGCTTGAATGCGATCCCATGGATACCTTCGTTGACAAAATTAGTGAAGATACAAAAGGAGATAAAGTTGACTCGTCGAGCTACCAGAGATTGGTTTGTAGACTCATATACTTATGTCATATACGTTCTGATATTGCATATGCTGTTGGCATTCTGAGTAGATTCATGCGTGCTCCTAGGATCCTCCATCAGAAGGCAGCTTAGCGTTTCTTGAGGTACCTTAAGATGTTTACAGGATATGAGATTCTGTTTTCTGCAAACCGACCCTTGAAATTTGAATTTTTTACTAATGTTGATTGGGCAGGCAGCCAAGATGACCAAAAATCCACTACAAGATATTATTCTTTTGTAGGTGAGAATCTTTTATCTTGGAGGAGCAAGAAACAAAATGTTATAGCAAGATTAATGCTGAGGAGGAATATAGGCTATGACACAAGATATATTTGAGGGATTGTGCTTGAAATCATTCTTCAGTATGCGGGTCTCTTCGTGGAAAATCTTATTACGCTCTATTACGACCACATAGCAGCTATTAATATTGCTCGTGATCCAGTTCAACTTGATCGGACCAAACATGTTGAAGTGGTAGGCATTTCATTAAAGATCACCTCGACAAGAGCAATATCTGTACACCCTTTGTGAACTCTCAAGATCAACTTGCCGACATCTTCACCAAAAGGTTAAGTTATGAAAACTTTACTGGCATTACATTCAAATTGGGACAAATACTTCCAACTTGAGGGAGAGAGTTTCATATATGTGATATTTTTCATTTTTTGTTCTTGCAATGTTGTGTCGCACGTGATGTCACATGCCTGGTCTGTGTTGTTTGTCTGTTAATATATGTATGTCATTTGTATGGTGCAGTTTTTTAAACATAATAAGACTTATTCTGCCGCTCTGCTCGATTGTGAATTCTTACCTTCTTTAACTGAATAGGAAGAAAATAGAGGTAGTAAACAAGATCAATATGATAAATAGATGTATATCAAAAGTAACATTCTAGCAATGATTGATATGAAGTAGACAGGTAACTAAACTATTATTTGTTTGTTTGTAGGACATAACAATATACATAAATGCTTTCCATATTAACTTGGTTATTCACTCACTTTCTTAATTTTAGGGTTACTTTTGCACATTGGCTTATTGGTAGTCTTACCTTCATCTTTCATCATTTGAGCAAAGTTAAAGATACATTTCTTTTTTCATTCATTCTTGGGCCAATTACATGCTTTTCTAGGACGCTCATATCTGATTCGATCCAGGGCTATCATCTAGCACGAAGTCCGATTATGACACCTGGATCGAATCCTTGTACATATTCTTTGATCCAGGGCTATCATCTAACATGGTCCAATCTGGACACCTAAATCAAATGCATCATAGTGAGAGGAAACGCACACCCCTCCTCCACTCTTGGGTTAACCCTTAACAATGCCTTTTACATCAATGCATCATTTCATTTATCATTTAGAGATTTACCTTTTTTTTTTGCTTTTGATCATTATTCCATATTTGTACTTTTAAGGGAAATTATTTCTATTTATATCTGCATTCATTTTCTTTCATCTTTTTTCTTTTTATTCAAGTTTCCTACGGACGAGTTTTGTTGTCCGGGCATAATGAATAATATATTTTTAGAGATTCCATCAGTGACTTTAAATCAAATGAAAACATAATGCATAAAGAAATAGAAGCATATAAATAAACAGTTAACTAATCATAGTTACATAACAAACAAATAATAGAATGTAAATTAAAGTAAGAACTCACTGCAATTTTTTCCTTTTCTTTACCCTTCAAGTCTCTCGATCGAGACTTGAAGGGCCTGGAGATAACATTACCCATATTGAATGTCATTTATTCAAATTTATTTTCTATATCATGTGAGTTGTATTGGTAAGGAGAAGATTACCATAGCACCATTTGGAGGATGGGAGAATAGCTAGAGGATTGCCAAGCATAAAAAATCAAGTGAAAAGAGCTCGAACATCAATTATTAAATTTAAGGCTACAAAATGAATCAATGTTATTAAGACATTTTATCACAACATAAAGAGACACTCAAATGAAGCATGATTATATGACAGCCCAATACCTTGAACAATTAAAGGAAGAAAAGGACTTAAGAGAATTCCTCAAATTAATAAGTTAGGTCTTCAACCAATACTAAATATGCTCTACCATTTATAACATACATTAAGGTAAGGAGAGCAATAATTCATAAATTCCACAGATAGCCCCCCACCCCCTCTCTCACATAATATAAAAAAGGGGTTTTGCAGCAAATGAACATAATAACCCCACAATAACCATTATCCTTCATTTAATTGAACAGAAAGAAGATAAAACAAAAGATTTAAGCATTTATTTAAAACTAGAGTTTTTCTGCCACCATGAAATGCCACCATCAAAGCCACCAATCGACATAGAAACAAAAATGAGTGGAAATAGAAGTATTATCGCGGGTTTAGGAAGAAAATCCCATAAGAAATCACTGTTGCCGACGTCGAACGGGAGAGCTCGGAACTTGCATCACTGCAGGGACAGGAACCTGCCCCGCCACCTTATCAGCACCAAGGGGCTCAGCACCAGACAGTTTTATCAGGCCCGCGGGCCATACACCCCAACCCGTCCCCGGTCCCACCACAGGAAATCCGAGAGGTTGTTGAGGCCAGGGCTAGACGACCTCCTTGATAAAGAGCTCTTCGGCGAGGATCCGCGGATCAGTTGGTGATAGAGCTCGCCGAAGAGCTCTTTATCAAGGAGGTCGGGGGATCTAGCCCTGGCCTCAACAACCTCTCGGATTTCCTGTGGTGGGACCGGGGACGGGTTGGGGTGTATGGCCCGCGGGCCTGAGCTGCCTGGTGCTGACCCCAGGTGGGCCCCTTGGTGCTGATGCCCAGGGCAGGTGGACTCCTGTCCCCGCATCATAAAAGTGCACTTTTATGATGCGGGGACAGGAGTCCACCTGCCCCTCCACCTTGGCATCAGCACCAAGGGACCCACCTGGAGTCAGCACCAGGCAGCTTTATCAGGCCCGCGGGCCATACACCCCAACCCGTACCCGGTCCCACCACAGAAATCCGAGAGATTGTTGAGGCCAGGGCTAGATCCCCCGACCTCCTTGATAAAGAGCTCTTCGGCGAGCTTCTATCACCAACTGATCCGCAGCTCAGTTGGTGATGAGAGCGCTGGTGAAGTCCTCTTATCTAGGAGGTCTGGGGATCGAGCCCCGGCCTCAACAACCTGCCGCATGGTGGTGATTCCATGGCGGAGAGCTGGTTGGGGTGTACGGCCCGCGGGTCTGATAAAGCCGCCTGGTGCTGACTCCAGGTGGGCCCCTTGGTGGTGATGCCAAGGTGGCGGGGCAGGTGGACTCCTGTCCCCGCATCATAAAAGTGCACTTTTATGATGCGGGGACAGGAGTCCACCTGCCCCGCCACCTTGGCATCAGCACCAAGGGGCCCACCTGGAGTCAGCACCAGACGGCTTTATCAGGCCCGCGGGCCATACACCCCAACCCATCTCCGGTCCCACCACAGGAAATCCGAAAGGTTGTTGGTGATAGAAGCTCGCCGAAGAGCTCTTTATCAAGGAGGTCGGAGGATCTAGCCCTGGCCTCAACAACCTTTCGGATTTCCTGTGGTGGGACCGGAGATGGGTTGGGGTGTATGGCCCGCGGGCCTGATAAAGCCGCCTAGTGCTGACTCCAGGTGGGCCCCTTGGTGCTGATGCCAAGGTGGCGGGACAGGTGGACTCCTGTCTCCGCATCAGTAGGAAGACACAAGATTTCTTTGGTGGCTTCTCTATATGAAGTCAAGCGAAGGCAGGAGAAGATAAAAGCCTTTAATTGAGCCATTTCTGATGCACCCCCTTAATTTTAGCCATGGGATCAATCCAAGGATCCATAATAAGCTATTTATGATTTCTCGTAAGGGTATAATAATACTTACCAAAGCCAATAAATGATTCAACACCACAACCGGCCACATTTAAGCCAAATAAGACCAAGCAACATTAGAATCTACCACATTCCTATTTGTTTTTGATCTATTAAAACTATATTCATATATCTATTTATATTATATTATATATATAGATGCATATAAAACTCAAAAATTCTCTTTACCCCAAATAACTTGAAGGTACGAACCGCTAAAGTTAGAACACATTAAAAAATTTCCATAAACTTCAACTATAAAATAAAGAGGTAAAAACATATTTTTTTTTGATTTGTCGAAATTTCAACGTTTGCATTGTCACTTACTCATTTCATCATTAAGGAGATTTTTTTAATAATCTTTCTTAAATAAGGGCAGCTTGGTGCACAAAGCATCCCCGCGCAGCGAGGGTCCGGGGAAGGGTCCCACCATAAGGGTGAAATGTAGGCAAACCTTACCCCTGTATTTTTGCAAGAGGCTTCTTCCAGGACTCAAACCCGTAACCTCATGGTCACACGACAACACCTCAACTGGTGCGCCAAGGATTCCCTCCAATATTTCTTAAATAAGTTTGTAATAAATATTTAAATGTTATCATTAAAATTTAAAGGCATAATTTACTTCTTCAAGCTTGTCGGTGCATCATAATTCACCTCTCCTTGTACGATTTTCGTATGCGAAAATCTTCAATTCGTATCTGTGGAGAAAACCTCAAACTTGTATATACTTTCTCAATGATCAAATATAAGGTATGAATACACATTTATAGGAGGGAGAAAGAGAGAAGAGAACCCTATACATGATGAAGGACTAAAAAGGAGAAAACAAGAAAACTAAATAAACGAGCTCCAATATGGGCCTCTTTACATGGGCTTTTCCAATACTCTCCCGCAAGCTGGAGCGTACAAGTCGTAGGCACCAAGCTTGGACAGGAACTGATAAAATAGGGTACTAGGTAGGGCCTTTGTGAGGATATCAACAACTTGTTCAGTACCCGAAACATGCTTTAATTCTATCTTCTTCATTTGAACTTTCTCCCGGATAAAGTGGCTGTCCACTTCAATATGTTTCGTTCTTTCATGGAAAACAGGATTATTTGCTGTGTATAGCTGCTTGGCTATCGCATAACAGGATGACAGGTGAGGGAAGTTTAACTCCTAGATCAGCAAGGAGACTTTCAAGCCATGTAAGCTCAGAGACAACTGATGCCATCGATCTGTATTTTGCTTCAGCTGAGGATCGAGCAACCACAACTTGTTCTTACTCCGCCATGTAACAAGATGCCCTCCAAAATAGGTACAGAAGCCATTGGTTAACCGCCAATCATCCAAGGAGCCAACATAATCTGCATCAGAATACACAACAAGCGTTGGAGTAGATGATGAGGTTTTGTATACCAGCCCTTGACCCAGTGCTGTTTTAAGATATTTTAGGATTCGCTTAACAACTTGAAGGTGAGATATTCGAGGGGCATGCATAAACCAGCTGACCACCTCAACAACAAAGGATATATCCAGTCTTGTGATCGTTAAGTAGATCAATTTCCCAACAAGACGTCGATAGTATTCTGGGTTTTGGAGAGGAAGACCAGTATCAGACGCATGTGCACACAACTTATGATTTGCAGCCATTGGAATAGTAGTGAACTTGCATACAGAGTAGGCAGCATCTTGTAGGAGATCCAGACAGTACTTCCGTTGGGAGAGGACAAGTCCATCCGGACGTCTCGCGATCTCAAGACTAAGGAAGTATCGAAGATGCCCCAGATCTTTTGTCTGAAAGACGGAGCTAAGGTGCTGCTTGAGCGCTTGGATTCCCTTTGCGTCGTCTCCAGTGATTAAGATGTCAACATAAAGAACCGTTTCTGTTTTCTGATGACGAGTGAACAGAGAGAAGTCTGCTGAGCTCCGAGTAAAGCCGACTTCTCGAACCGCCTTACTAAACTTGTCGAACCATGCCCGAGGGGATTGTTTGAGACCATAGATGGACTTCTTCAGATGACACACTCGGGACTCCCCCGTGGTCCCAAACCCGAGAGGTTGCTACATGTAGACTGTTTACTGGAGATCGCCGTTCAGAAACGCATTTTTGATGTCCAATTGATGTAAGGGCCATTGACGATGCACATCCACGGAGAGGACACGAACGGTGTTGAGTTTGACAACGGGAGAGAATGTCTCCTCATAATCGAGGCCGTGCTATTGGGTGAATCCACGAGCCACCAGGCGGGTCTTCAGACGATCAATTGTCCCGTCAGGAGCATGTTTGATGACAAAGACCCATTTACACCCAACATGTGTCTGCCCGGGAGGTAAAGGGACGAGGTGCCAGGTCTGGTTAGCCCAGAGAGCAGTCATTTCTTCTTCCATAGCCGCCCGCCAGCCAGGATGTTGGAGAGCTTCCTGCACAGAGTTAGGTACAGAGATAGAGGATAATGAAGTGACAAAAGTTTGAAGTCGTGGGGATAGGCGATGTAGGGATACATAATTCGCCATTGGATAAGCGGTTGAATCTGGTGCCGGATCAGCAGGACGCGAAGCGTCAGAGGTCGAAGCCGACTGCATTGGGGTAATGGAGCTAGGTTGGCGACGAGTGTAAATACGTATAACAGGTGGCTTGAAAATAGTGGGATGCTGGGCAGGAAGGTGTGGTCGGGGAGGAGTGGTAACGGGAATGAGAGAACGTAGGACGGGTGGTGGTAGAGGTGTAGGGTTTTGAGCAGAGAAGAAGGGAAGATCCTACCGAAAGGTAACATCAGCAGAAACAGTTACCTTGCGTGTAGTAGGAGAATAACAGACGTAGCCTTTCTGAGTTCGTGAGTAGCCAACAAAGATTTGTTTGACCGCTCGGGGATCCAACTTGTCCACAGATGGATCAAGACTGTGGATATAACAGGTGCACCCAAAGATGCGGTGTATGAGAGAGAATTCCGGAGTAGAGGGAACAGGAGGCTGAACGGAGTGGCATTGTGGAGTATGAAGGACAAAAGACGGTTAATCAGATAGCATACTGTTGAGAGGGCAAAGTTCCAATAAGCTTTGAGAATCTGCATTTGAAGCATGAGAGAGCGAGCGACATCGAGAAGATGACGGTTTTTACGTTCGGCCACACCATTTTATTTAGGGGTGTAAGCACACGATGTTTGGTGAATGACTCCAAAATCCGAGCAAAGGTTCACGAAATCGTGGCTAGTGTATTCGCGAGCATTATCAGTGCAAATCGTTTTGATGTTCGTGGAGAATTGCGTGCGGGTCTCAAGGAGAAAGGCCCGAAAGACATGTGGAAGCTCGGAGCGATTCCGAAGAAAATATAGCCATGTCATTCGAGAATAATCATCAATAAAGGTTAGAAAATGACGATAACAAGAAATGCTAGTGATTTTGTACGGTACCCAAATATTGGAGTGTACTAAAATAAAAGGAGCAGAGCTCCGAGTACAATGAGATACAAAAGATGAACGAGTCTGCTTGCCCAAAATACAAGATTCACATTGAAAAGAAGGAAGAGATACATCTGGTAGAGCCTTCTGGAGGACTGGCAAAGGGGCATGCCCAAGACGCCGATGCCAATCGATGGAGGAGACAAAAGAGATGATAGTAGGAGAGTCATCTAAAAGGTAGAGCCCGTTCTGTAGCCGTCCCTTACTAATGATATTCCGCGTCTGTCGATCCTGTATTAGAAAAGAAGATGTAAAGGTTATAGAGCAGTTTAAATCAGTAGTGAGACGACCAACAAAAAGTAAATTAAATGGGGAGCCAGGAACATGAAGAGCGGAGCGTAGAGATAAAGAAGAAGTGAGAGGGATGTCCGCAGAACCGGAGACCGGAACAGTGTCCCCATTGGCCACTGTGATACACTTAGGATGAGGAGAATCCAGATACTAATGCGACCGCAGAGAGGTGATGTGATGAGTGACACCTGAATCCACTATCCACTGCGGACTAGTGGAGAGACAAGCGACACCCTCATGTGAGACGGAGGCAGCCGAGGTAACGAAGGCAGGCGAGCGACTGAGCAGATCATGAAGTTGTTGGAGCTGAAGACGGACCTTGTCAATGTCAGTACGAGTGATCGATGAGTCGTGGGAAGCAACGACAACCTGTAGACGAGGAGGAAGCCCATGCTTGTGATAGCACGTGACCTCAAAGTGGCCATCCTTACCGCAGAAGGAACACTTTGGTCGTGGCCGGCCTCCGCGGCCACGAGAGCCGGTACCCCCCCCCCCCCCCCCCCCCCCCCCCCCCCCCCCGAAGGTGGAAGGGGCAGTAAGGGTGCAGAAGTTTGCTGAAGGAGAGCCGGTGACGGAGGTCCAGAACTATCAGGAGGCGGTGAGACCTTGAGCAACATGGAACATACATCCGATAATGATGGAGTAGCCGCAGTGGAGAGGATCTGAGCCCGAATGCTATGAAGATGCGGTGGCACACAAGCCATCATCATTGCGACGCCCACGACTTCTTTTTTTGCTCGTTGTGCAGAAAGATCCGTCGTAGGAGGTTGATGATGAATCCATGCTTCAACCAGAGTTTTGGCCCGAGCAACAAAGGAGGTGAAATCGGTGGCCCCGCCAACATCAAGAGTCTGTAGATCAGTGATGATGTCATATAAGTGCTGTAGACTATCCTTCCCGGAATAGAGGGAATGAAGTTCGTCCCACATCACTTTTGCCGTTTCATGATACATGACCATGCGATACGGTTCTACATCAAGGGAGTTGAGAAGCCAGGTCTTAACACGACCGTCATTGCGCAATCAGTCGTCAGTAGGAGGAGCGGGAGCAGCTTGAGTCAAGTGATGTATGAAGCCTTTGGACTGAAGGACATGGCGAACCGAGTGTACCCACTCCACAAAGTTCTTCTTTCCGGCTAACGAGATAGTCGTAATCCGCAGTTCATCCCGAAGTTCTGGAGCAAGAGCCGGGCGGTCAGCAGAGGAGGAAGCCGCCTGTCCGGTAGAGTCAAGAGAAGACCCCATGACCATGCGGTTAGAAGGCTAGATCGGCGGGAAGAGGATCAGCGGCTAGAAAGGAAACTGCACGGTAGTCCAGGAGCAGGCCGGGCGGTTAGTAGTGAAACCGCGCGGGATGGAAGACAATGGTCCAACGGCAAGCACAGAAGAGGCCGCGACCAAAGAAACGGAGCGGGTGGACGGGGAAGCCACCTTAATTAGAGAGTTGGGGAAACCGCACGGTCTCGGTGGCAAAACACCAGCGGTAAGAGAAGATGCCGCGACCAAAATGCAGAGCTCGCAGCGGTTAAAGAGGCCGCAGACTGGTAGAAGGCCGCACTGTTCCGCGCGAGTAGAACAAGAGAGAAACCGCGTGGGTAAGGCACAGAAAGAAGCCACGTAGCGGTTAGAGATCTCGCAACGACACAAGAAAGTGGCCGCACGAGAAAGGCATTGCGGCGGGTTAGAGAAGTAAAAGAGAAGCCGCGCGAGAAAGGCAGCAGGGAGAGACCGCACGGGTAGAGAGGAAACCACGCGGATAGAGGAAGGAGGGAGAAGGCCCCACTTGTCAGAGAGTCCTATAAAAACAGGGGGGGGGGGGCAAGAGGAGAAGAAGAAGAGGTGGAAGCCACAAGAGAGAGAGAAAGAAGGAGAGGGAGGAGCTGCTAGAAAAAAAACCTAACTGCGTGGGAAGCCGCAGTTAGAAGGAGAGTTAACCGCACAGGAAGCCGCAAGCGGGTAGAAACCAGGCCGCACCCTGCGCGAGAAGAGAAGGCCGGACGGTTAGCAGAAGGCTAGCCGCAAGGAGAGACCGATTCCCTCTGATACCATGTGGAGAAAATCTCAAACTTGTATGTACTTTCTCAATGATCAAATTCATGGTATGAATACACATTTATAGGAGGGAGAAAGAGAGAAGAGAACCCTATACATGATGTGAGACTAAAGAGGAGGAAACAAAAAAACTAAATAAACGGGCTCCAATATAGGCCTCTTTACATGTGATTTTCCAACAGTATCCACATCCAAGAGATGGGGAAATAGTTCTCTTCAATTCTTCTTTTTCTCAAGTTGCCTCTCGTATACTGTGACCCTTCCATCAGACTTTAACAAATCTCACTTGCTGATTCCGGATGCTCTACCAATCTACGCTTTTATTTGTCCCAGTTGGACTTGCTAAATCAGCTTCGATTTGGATCTGACTAGGAGGAACTATTTTCTCTGGATCAACAATATACTTTCCTTAGAGAAGAGACATGCATCGCATAATATCAACCTACGCGCCACTCTTTGTATCCTTTCAGTGATCTTAAAAGGTCCCACATATCTTGAACTATGCTTCTAGATTCTTCGAAATCATGAATTCCTCTTAAAAGGTTTTATTTTAAGGCAAACCTGATCTCCCACATTAATAATACTTATGTTGTATGTCTTGAGCAATTTTCAAAATTCTTCCGCACGATTAAAATCTTCTCATGCATTTTATCCCCTTTCTGGTTAAATAACTTTCGTTCACCATCCTCCATCTAGCTCAGAGGAGTCTGACATTTTCGTCCGCACAACGCTTCAAAAGGTGCCATATGAATACTTTCTTGGTAACTATTATTATAAGAAAATTTTACCAAGGATAAGTACTTTTTCCAAGATACTTTCGGATCTAGTACTACCATCCTTAACGAATCTTTTGACATCTGCATTGTTCATTCTGATTTACCATTGGTATGCGGATGGAGAGCAATTTTGTATAACAGTTTAGTCCCCAACCTTTTATATATCAGCTTCCATGTATATGCTCTAAACTGTTCACCTTTATCAGATATTATAGTGCGGGGAATCCCTGCAGTTTCATAATAATATCTATATATTGTTCAATCAATCTCTCCGCTGGCAACCTTTCTTCATGTGGATAAAATGTGCAATTGTCATTAGTCTGCCAATAATCACCCATATAATATTCATTACTTGCTTTGCTTCTTGTCAAACCCATGACAAAGTCCATAGCAATATCATCTATTGCCATTCAAGAATGAACAATGATTGTAAATAACCTCCCGGTTTCATATGTTCCATTTAACAATGTATTTAATCACGACATTCTTCATTCCTGGCCACCAAAATTCCCTCTTCAAGATTTATACATATTTCGTTCTTCTAGGATGAATTGAATAAGCTGTATGATGAGTTTCATAATGTATCTCATTGCGAATATTATTAACATCCGAGACACATTCTACCGTTGATATACAACAATCCAACATTCTCCACAAATGCAATTGTATGGCAGTTTCGTACTTTCTCAAGTATTTTGACTAGAATCGGATCTTGTTCCAACGTTTTCTTATTTCTTTCCTTAATTGTGCAATCCTTCATCATTTGATAAATTTTACCTTGCGTCTGTTGTGCTGTTTCAATTGTAAGGATTTCTCACTTTTGCAATTCTTATATTAACGACTCCTGATCCGTGAGCTTAGCCATTAGTGACACTATGTTTTTTCTGCTTAAGACGTCAATCACGATGTTCGCTTTTCCTACGCGATATTTTATTTTCAAATCATAATTCTTAATAAATTCCAACCAGCGCCTTTGTCGTAAATTAATTTCCTCTTGAGAGAATATACTTTAAAGTTTTATGGTTGTGAAAATTTCGCATCTACTTGTATACAAATAATGTTGCCATATCTTTAATGCAAAAACAACGGCTACCAACTCTTGATTATGTGTTGATAATTTCTTTCAGAATCCTCTAGCTGTCTCGAGGTATATGCTATTACTTTGCTATTCTGCATTAAGACACATCCAAGTCCCTTAAGGGATACATCGCTATAAATTTGAAAATCTTCAGTACCACTCTGATGATGTTCTCAACCTTTCTTTTAAATCTTCAAATGCATTTTGACATTCATCATCCCAAGAGAAGCTGACATTTTTCAGGGTCAATCCAGTTAGCGACAAAGCAATTTTGGAAAATATCTTTGCAAATTTCATATAATAACTGTTAAACCGGGAAAAGTAAAAAACTCCTTACTTCCGTTACTGTAGAAGGCCTGAGCCAATTCATAATTGCTTATACCTTTACTGGATCCACTTATAACCCATGCTAGTTATATATTGATGCATTTAATATTCAGAAATTTCCCCTTTACCCCAAATTATTTGAAATTGCAAACCCGCTAAATATAAAACACATTCCAAAAATTTTGAAATCCTTGAACATAAAATAAAGCCGTTAAAACAAAATTTTTTTGATTCATAGAAATTTCAACGCTTGCACCGTCACTCATTTTCATCATTAGGGAGACTTTATTAATCTTTATTAAATAAAGCCGTAATAAATGCTTAAATGTTATTATTTAAATTTAAAGACATAATTTACTTCTTTAAGCTTGTCGGTGCATCAAAATATCATATTGAATGCTTGATAAAAGACTAACAATGGAGTTTAGCTTGATCTTTTGTTTGGGGTTGGTTTATAATTGATCTCCAGCTTGTGCAAATTAATGTCCATTATGTTGTTCATTGATTAATAACTCCTCTGCTATTTGAGGGACATAATTGGGGTCTGGAGTTAGAATTAGATGTTCATTTTCATTGGACTTTATATTTTAATTCACAAGCACTAATTATATTTAATCAAAATGATCCTAAAAATGAAAGGCCTATTCTCACCTATTAAAATATCTCTTAGATTGAACCTTAAAGCCTTCATAGTAAACAAAGCAGTGGTCTAAAAGAGTAATATTAGGGTTCTTAAAATAACCTGTACAAAAGACCCATGCAATGGTCCATTTAGAGCCCATTTTCATCATTAGGGATTAGTCGCACACCTTAAAATGGAGTTTAAGCTCCATTCTCTCTTCCTATATATTTGTACAAATATTTTTATTGTATAAGACTTTTATGTGGTTTTAAATAAAATATTGATTTTGTTTTTTCAGATTTGTGTATTTCTACATGGTATCAGAGCCAACCGATCCTACCTAAGTTATCAAGGCGCACCTGAGGAGCCAGGTGTACCTGGCTTTGCCTCTGCAAGGCAGATGCGGCCAAGGTGTGCCAGGCGTGCCCAGACGCACTCCTTGCTAGCGCCCCAGGCGCGCCATAGGTAACCTTAGCCTCTGACCAGTCTAAATGAATAGGCTCAATTTAAGTTTTTATAGGGTTTTTATTTCCCTATTCTCCTTGACAAGATAGCCATTTCATTTTTTCATCTCGCCCGCTTCGCTCGTGATTGTGTCCGCTCCTCGCCAATAGAGAAAATCTCTCGCCCGCTCCTCTCGCTGTCTACTCTCGCCGGAGAGAAGCACAAGCTGCTCTCGCCCGCTCCTCCTGTTGTAGCCTGCGTAATCTCGCTCCTCTGTTGGCACCGTGAGTTCTTCATCGCTAGTTCATTTTTTTTGATCATGGAAGCTTTCATCAGCTATTGTTTTACAACAATAGCAACCTCATTGTCTTCTTCTAATTCTTTCATGAAAGTTTCTTATGTTTCATTTCTCTAACTTTTTCATGAAAGTTTCTTAATTTTTTCACTGAAAGTTTCTTAAAAGAGACCTTGAAGTACCAACCTCACTGTTCTCTTTTTCTCATTTTGATCAAGAAGGCATTTTTTGTGTAGGACAGTTGGAATTAGGATTTGTGAATGCCCAGTTCATTGCTGTTCAGTGAACTGGGCTTCAAATTCACTGCTGTTCAGTGAACTGGGCACCCAATTCACTTAATTTCAGTGAACTGGGTTCCCAGTTCACTATTTTTCGCCAAATCACTGTTTTTCTCCAAATTTAAATGGGATGAATTAAGAGGCTAGTCTAAATCTCTTTATATTCTCAATTTCTTGGGCTAACATTTATCGAGTTTGTTTTTATCCATTGGTAAATCAATGAATGCCGATTCTATATTTATATTTCAAACTCGCGGCTTCAGGAATGCCATACAAATTTCAATGTGGTGCAAAAAGTACACCTCCACAACTTCATGCTGAGGGACATCGGGGAGAGGAGATTGCGAGTTGTTAGTTCCTGCTGAAGAGTCACAAAAAAGAGGGCTGCAGGGTGGCGATACCAGGCCTACTCGCAGTGACAAATACCACTTGTCACGGGCAATACTATTTATTGAAAGAGAAGCGGTTACAAAAGTGAAGAAAGCGATGGTCGGCAGACAGGAGACCGCGAAGGGACTAAATTTGAGACCACTGCCACAAGTGGTGAGCTTGAGGATTCAAATTAGTTTGCCTTCTAGGTATTGTTCACCCCTGTTTATAGGAGCGGGAGCCTGCCCGAACAGGTAGGTTCTAAAATTACGAGTTGTCCGGGATACAGGAGAACCAGACAGAGATGAGATATTACATGATGTGCAAATAGCAATAAAAAGAAAATGGGACTTTGGCCTCACATTCAGCCTGGAGTTTGCCCTTTGCTCTTTCTGAATGTGACTGCTGAGACGTCTCGGGCGGTCTTGACGAGCATTGTAGAATCTGACCGCCCTGACCGGCAGGCATGTATAAAAGCTGATCGTAGAGTCCCGAGTAAACATTCATGTCATTTTTATATTGATACAATCTTTCTTCTAGAGTAGAGCAAATTTTAATGATGATCATTTTAATAAACTATATTTTGTTTTTTTTAGTTTTTTGCGCCTCACATACCTTAGGCGTGTCCCTATGATCCAAGACCCCTTTGCGCCTCGGTGCGCCTTGCGCTTTTAATAACATAGGATCCTACATACCAGATTTTCTACGATTGAGCACTTTCTCTCACGCCTCTCTCCTCCGAACGACCTCCCTTTGTAACTGCTCAACATGCATACTCTTTTCCAGACTGTGAGCTCTCGCTTCTATCTTGACCTCCCTAATCGCGTGGACCTCCTTTTTATAGCCACTAGCCTCGCCACTGTTTCCCGCCCTTTTTTGCGCCCTCATCCCTCAGTTGTTGTGCCCGCACGAACTCAGTATGCCCGCCCTTAGCCACTGTGCCCGAACACTCTCTGTATCGCCGCTGTGCCCCCACAACCTCAGCCCGCTCGCCCGTCCTGTTGCGGCCTCCTATGCCCACCCGTGCCAGCTTCCTGTGGCATCCTCTCCATTAGAGCCCGCACACGTCCCCATTGACAACTGCTCTTTCCTAGTCCGCGAGCCCTCTCTCCGCGCCCTCTCTCGCTTCTGTGTGGCCTCTGCGCCCACAACTTGTGCTCGCGGGCCCTCATACCTATGCGAGCACCACCTTGTGTTGTCTCCCTATGCAAGCCCACCCCTTCTTCCACAAGAACAACCTGTGTGCCACCTCCTGTGTTTGCCAAGCCCGCACAAGGTGACCTGCTGATCTGTTGCGGTCCCAACCCTTGGGCGGACAACTTCCTGTGTATTTTCCTCACCATTGTGAGATCTGACTAGCTTGATGTTCCCCTCCTCGCGCTCGTCATGGGCACACATGCTGCAACAAACTCCTCCGCCCTTCCCGCCCTTGTGCCAACTACTCTCCTTGAAGTGCGGGAATAGCTCTAGATTACCACTATCTTCCTTAGTGGCAAGCAGAATTTTGTTGAGTGAGTTTATTCGGTGCGTTGTGTTCTCCACCAAGGGCTTTTTCGTCATCTCTCTTGGACACCACCTGCTGGCTTCGCGATGATGGGCGTGCCCAATCATGGATTTTGAATTCTATGGACACTGAATCACATCGTATGACCATGTATCATGAGACGACCAAAGTCATGTGGGATGAACTTTACTCCCTTTATTTTGGCAAGGACAATCTGTAGTTCCTGTTTGGCATTTTCTCGGACCTCCAGTCTCTTGAACCTGGGGTGGATGGAGACTTGACCTCTTTGTTGTGAGGTCTAAAATCTCGCCGTGGCCTGAATTCATCATAAACCTCCCACGTTGGATCACACCGCCCATCGTGCCAAGAAAGAAGCTGTTGGCATTGCCATGATGATGACACGTGTTCCTCCACATCTCTATAGCGTCTGGGCTAATATACTTTCTTCTTCCGCCATTCCCGCCCTCTAGGATGTGTGCTCCATGCTTTTGAAGGTGACACTTCCCACTGATGCTCCCGGGACTGTCTCCCCGACCCTTATCCTACACTATTCTGAAGCTCGCCCACCCTCCATCGGCTCGTGGGGGTTGCACTGGCTCTCGGGGAAGGGACACGACGATCGACATTGCTCCAAGGGAACCGACACTCGTGTTAGTACTTATTGTCGCCAGGGCAGTCATCTTGAGGCCACTTGCTATCGTAAGCATGACGTGCCTCCATAACAACATGCCTCCATTGTGGTTGAAGTGGAAATGAAGAGAATAATGCATTAGGTTAAACAAAGCCCATTACTCTTACATATATATGAGTAGTGCATAAAATACAAGTATCAAAATACCCATACAACGAGATAAAGTAAAGCGACTTGATAAATTAGACTTGGCTAATTACACCTTTCCCCCTCGAGTTGAATTGAAAATATCTATCAACCCAAGCTTCTGGATATCATTAACAAACACATCATATCCCAAACTCTTGGTGAACACATTGATAGGTTGATCTTTGGACTGAATGAATAAAGTGGGCACATTTCCTTTATCCAGATGGTTTTGATATAGTGTCGAGCCACCTCCACATGTTTAGTTCTATCATGCTGAATGGAGTTATGAGCTATGCTAATCGCTGCCCTATAATCACAGTATAAGGTGATAAGATTATTCTCCTGGAGCCCCAGATCACGAAGCACTGTATGAACTCAAAGACCTTCACAGAGGCTTTGAGACATTGCATGATACTCAGCCTCAACACTAGATCTAGCAACCACATTCTCCTTCTTACCCCTCCATGCCACCAAGTTTCCTCCAACGAAGGTACAATAGCCAGTAGTAGATTTGCTGTCATCACGACATCTAGCCTAATCAACATCAATGAAGACCTCAATCTTCAAATGATTGTTCTTAGAGAACAAGAGGCCATGACAACCAGGAGCCTTCTGCAGGTATCACAATATACGATATGCTATCTCTTGATGTCTGATTCTAGGGGCATGTATATATTTACTCAAAATGCTATCAACGTACGCGATGCCAGGGAGAGTGTAGGATAGCTTGAAGTATCTGTGCGATCACCTTCACCTCCTCATCGATCTTATGATTCTCCTTCATATGAGTATTTGTAGGGCACAACAGAGCATTTTAGTTTCTTTTAATAGGTCTAGGATATACTTCCGTTGATATATACAAATATCTTGATTCAACCAAGTCACCTAAATATCCTGGAAATATCGTAATCTTCGTAAGTCTTTCACCTCAAACTCAGTAGATAAAATAACCTTATGGTTATTAATCTTCTCAGCATCATTACCTGCGATCATGATGTCATCCATATAGACAATTAGAACCACAATCTTTTTGTCATTTCTTCAGACAAACTTAGTGTGATCAAATTGCCCTTGCTTATATCCAAACTTGATCATTGCCTTAAGAAATCTGCGAAACCAAGCTCTTGAAGATTGCTTCAGCCCATATAAAGATTTTCTCAAGCGACAAACAAGACCTTCTATCCCCTGTTTTACAAACCCAGAGGAAATTTCATGTGTACTTTTTCATCAAGCTCACCTTGGAGGAAGACATTCTTAATATCCAATTGATGAAGATCCCATTTTAAGCAAGCGACACATGATAGAAGAACCCGTATGGAGTCCATCTTTGCTACGAGTGCAAAGGTCTCCTGATAGTCCACTCCTTGAGTCTGAGTGTATCCCTGGGCAACCAGTCGATGCTTGTATCGTTCAACTTTACCATTCTGATTTTGCTTAACTGAAAACACCTCTCATGATCCAATGATTTTCTTTTCGGGGGGTGGGGGGGGGGGTGGGGGGGGGGGGGGGGTGGGGGGTGGGGGGTGCGAAGAGACTTCCCATGTATGACTCTTGTCAAAGGCATACATTTCTTCTTTCATAGCCTGTGTACAAAGCGGTATACCCAATACTTCCTGCTACGTCTTGAGAATGAAAACCAGAGATAATGAAGAAATAAAGGCCTAATGGGCCGGGGTATGATGATGTTGATAGACAATATGATTGGAAATAAGATGCTGAGTATTTACAACTTTACCTTTCAGCAAAGCAAGAGGATCATCAGCAGAATCCGAGTCTTAAGCGGGCACTCGAAGAGGTGGAACGCTAGTAGCCTGTTTCCCTGGTTGGCGACGGTGATATATATGCAAAAGAGAAGGAATCAAAGAAGAAGAGGAACTTGGATAGGTGGCGACAGAGGTACCTGAATGGGAGGAACATTGATAGGATACTGAGCTGGGGTGAATGGAATAAGAGGAAGAGGAGGATCATCACCTGTGTCACCCATCTCTCCCCGACGAAGAGAGTGAGTCAAATATGTATAATAAGATTCCTCCTCTTGAAAGGTAGCATCTGTGGCACAAAAAATGTCTGGAAGGAGGGTGGTAACACTGACATCCTTTCGTGGTGAAGGAAT
The DNA here is from genome assembly GCA_039583875.1 of Platanthera guangdongensis. NCBI lineage: Eukaryota > Viridiplantae > Streptophyta > Magnoliopsida > Asparagales > Orchidaceae > Platanthera > Platanthera guangdongensis. The sequence goes on along the minus strand of CM077162.1, from coordinate 37,155,826 downwards.
AACCATGAAAGACAACGTTGAGCCCGAAGGTCAAGTTTGTCCTTATGAGGCTGATGAACATGCACAAAACTGACACCCAAATACACGTGGTGGCAAATGAGAGGTTTGAACAACAAACATAGAAGAGAGGCGAGCGATGAGATTAGTATAATCTAAAACACATGAGGGAAGACGATTGATATGATGCGAAGCAGTGAGGACATTGAAAGTTAGGGGGATAGATCTTAACTTAACTAATTAGAGTTATATACCAAGTAAAGCAAATCACAACACAAAAATAAAGCAAGATGAGCAAACACAGAAGACACAAAGATATATAGTGGTTCCCCAACCTGGGTACATCCACTCTTCTACCACCCTGGTAGGAATCCACTCAGGTTTTTGATCAGGTGACTGCCACCAATGAGCTTTTGATCAGGTGCTTAAAAACAAAATCCTAAAGTCTTTTGATCAGGTGACTTGTAACCAGGAATCACTTTTGAAGGGAAATGACAATCCTTTACAGAGGTGGGGATGAGAGAGTGATGAGGTCTTCTCTTTCTCAATCACAATGAGAAGACTTAAGTGGATATGATGTTAGCAAAGAGCTCCCCCTGAGATGTTGATGGTTCAGGAAGATGGAGCTTTGCTTCAGGGTGATAGGCCTTCAGAATGATGATGTCTCCAGCAAGCTTCTTAGACTGATATGAATGTATGTCTCTTGAGAAGCTTGGAGCAGATGAAGAGCTCTGTGTAAATGTTGATGTAGAGTTGCTCCTTCACTGTAAACTGAAAAGCCTTCACTGTGTTCTTGTTCACTGTCTTGTTATTTGCTACAGTGTTCTATTTGTTTATCACTTTCCTATTTCTGTGTCCTGTAGTTTTTACTTCTCTGTCTCTGTATATATCAGACATTCAAATTCCTTGGCCTTGATGGCGGAAAAAACATTCCCGAGAGTAGAAGATGCATTGGGAATTAATCCATAGTTAATCTTCTGTAACAGCCCCATTTAATGTTGCCTTTGAACGGCTATTTCCATATTGACTGTGATTAATTCTTGAGTTGATCTGCCAACTGTAAATAAATAGGCCTGGTCATTGACTGTAATTAATTCTGCCAACTTGCACAGAATTCGTCGACCTGAGCTCGCAGGTCGTCGAGCTCAGCTTCTATTTCGTCGAGCTGGGAATCTGTCTTGAGTTTAGCGATCGTCGACCTGAGCTCGGAGTTCGTCGAGCTCAGCTTGAATTCGTCGAGCTGAACTTCTTGCTTGAGATCAGAGTTCGTCGACCTGAGTTCAGAGAAGGAACTCAGAATTCGTCGACCTGAGTTCGCCGTTCGTCGAACTGCGTTCGACGATCGTCGTACTGATTTACTGACTGTCTTAACTGCATTTCTCAGAATTCTTTCAGCAATTCTGGAGAGTCCTTCTGAATGACCAAACCTGGAAATAATCCTATGACCCATGATTATACATGTTGGGTCAGACTAAACAAACCTAATAATGATCCTTGCCCAAATCAGAACTAGGGTTCCAACAGACATCACCCCAATAGGATTTGGTAAGATGCATAGTGTGAAGAAGACAACGTGCCACCTCAAGGAGGTGTTGATTCTTCCGTTCAACAACCACGTTTTGTGTGGAAGTGTGAACACATGTGGTTTGATGCAAAATACCATGACTGGTGACGAGCGAGCCAAGCAGACCATGATCATCGTATCCCCCCATTGTGATTACGAAGAACAAAGATTTTTCCATCAAATTGGGTTTGCACCATCTTATGGAAACTTTAAAAATAAAAAAATACGTCACTTTTTTCTTTAACAAATAGATCCAAGTGGTTCTCGAAAAAAGTCAATAAAGGTAATAAACCAACGAAATCAGATAATCAAACCATAGGGGAAGGAACCAAAACATCAAAATGTATAACAAAAAATGAGTGTCACTAGGAGAAGATAAATGCACAGAGGTATGTCAAACATGCTTAACATAGCACATACGTCACATGATAATGTTTTCATAAACGACAGGAAAGCCAAAAATAGTTTGTAAAGATAAACAAAAGATGGATGTCCGAGGAAAATATTCCATCGTCGAACATCCGCAACAGTGACAGTGGTCGACGTGAGAGCATGAGATGGTAGCTGGGTATCCAGGTAGTACAAGCCACCATGGTTCCTTCCACTGCCAATTGTCCGCTTCATACCCAGTTCCTGAAAAATCCAAGAGTCAGGAAAGAAGGTCAGATGACATTTAAGAGATCTAGTAATGTTGCTGATTGAAAGTAAATTTTGAGAAAAAGAGGGATCGTGAAGAACAAAGGCAAGATAAATAGAAGGAGAGCGCGATATATGTCCTTTGCCGCAATGGAGGATAAGGTGTCATTAACCGTGAAATCATAGGTTTTAGCCCATTCAAGACCTCACAATCACGTACTCTTGCATCAATAGGACTATAGGGTCTCACTAAATTCTCTAGCGAACTTTCCCCCAACAGAAAACCATAAAAACATCACCGAAATCGGATCACAAGCCTTGATTTCTGTTTCACACAAACACGAATAAAGAGGAAAATGCATAGACAAATTTAAGGGAATCAAATACGCTTCCAAGTCATGGATCTTGGAGATAAAGGGTTGAGGATGACCACAATGATCTAAAGAGACTTTCCCCATGACGGCTCCTCAATCCGAGCAGCGAAGCTCCGACAATCCATCTTCTCTTTCACGCGACCGACGATGCCTCTCTGACAATCCTCCATCTCTTTACGCTCGCAACCTAGACAGGGAGGAAACGAACCGAGGTTTTCAATAGGGCTTTTGGCTGATGTTAATACCCTTGGGTGCATCTATCATAGCCGCTCGATCTATCCTTAAGAGGATTAAACAACTGTGATTTCAGGTTTAAAACAAGTCGGTCTGTCTGGAAGCTATCGCGCCACGCTAACACTACCACGCGGTGGTAACTCCCAGGTCTGTTAGGCCCTTAGGCTTCATTTGGTGCGACGGCGGTGGGAGCGGGCGACAGGTGGAAAGGCGGGGTTGGGACTGATGGGGTGGAGGTAGGGCTGAAAACAAAGCAGATCAGGTGCATTTCAGGCTTGCTACGGGAGCATACGGAGCAAATGCCGCTAGACAGCATTTGTTTTCCCGCTGTCCGTCTGCTTTTACTCCAAACACAAGTGTGAAAATGCCGCGCCAAATGAAGCCTTCGGTTGAGTTTCCTAAAGGGTATCACGTACCGGTAGCTCCGCCGCTGGGCACGGTAACTAACAGAGAACCTCTTAAATTGAACTAATTTCTAGATTGGTGTCGCCATCGGTACCTCTACCGCGGGGCGAGGTAGCTTCCAGATTTCACATCTTACCTTATAGAAATTGGGGTGTTATACCTCTGAAAGTCAGAACTCATACTTATAAAATTTTGCGTTCAATTAATTCTCCCTGAGAGTACTCAAAACTGTCCTGATGCGCAACATGTTCTTATTGGCTCTTTGAATAAATCATGATATCATTATTGAAGATGATAATGTATCGATCTAAAAATTGCCAAAATACTCTGTTCATTGGGGCCATAAAGACAGACAAGGCATTAGTTAGTTCAAACGACATGATTACAAACTCGTAGTGCCCTTATCTCGTGTTGAAAGCTGCCTTCTGAATATTCTCATCACAAATCTTCAACCAGTGATACTACCAATCTCAAATCTAACATAGAGAATGTGCAAGACCCCTCAAACTGATCAAAGAAATTATATATCCTTAGAATATGATACTTATTTTTAATTATCAGCTTATTCAGCTCGCGGTAATCAATGCACAACCTCAAACTGCCATCCTTCTTTACAAATAGAACTGATGTACTCCAAGGCGATGACTAGGTCGGATAAATCCTAATTCGAGTAACACCTGCAACTGAATCTTTAATTCAGCCTGTCCTCAGGGAGTCATTCAGTAAAGAGCCTTGGCTACTGGCGTTGATCTAAATAAAAGGTCGATTTGAAATTCAACCTCTTTGACAGGAGGGGCACTAGATAGCTCTTCTGGAAAGACATCCATAAATTCATGAACTATTGGTACATTTTGCAAATTATTTTTGACTTCTGCATGCATCAACACTAAAAAATGTAGCACAACCCTTGTTGATATTTATGACAGTCTTGATTAAAGAGATAATTAGTTTAGAAACTCCCTTCATGCTCTGAAAGAAGATGATAGACGAGTTGGGTCCTTCTAACTGTATGTCCTCGCCCTTGCAGTTTATTTTGGCATTTACATCTACTAACCTGGACATACCCAAAATTAATTTGAACTCTACAATAGGAAGGAGAGACTTCTATGACAATTTTAGCATCCCCAAACAACAGTAAGACTTTACATTTGTGCCTAGTTTGTATAAGGGAACCATTTGACATCATGACCTTTAATAGTGTTGATTCTGAAAAGATCTCTAAGCCCAACCTAAGCGCAAAGAATTCAGCTATGGACAAGTGCTCTAAATATAATCGTGAGGGGTACATTTCAAATCATAAGGATACCTACACACATGAAACATGGGTAATGTAGTGTCACAAAAGAGGAAATGTAATAACTAACTATTGCATATTCATACCCGTAACTACGTCCTCTTGTTCTTTGGCCTTCTGCTGATCAAGTCCATACGCTCTGGGCTGCACCAAACCTCGTCCTGAGGTTGGCTATACATCAGAGTCCATCTCTGTCTTTCGTTTGTAAATCTTATTAGGACCACAAACTTCGAACTTCGGTTATAGAACATGTCACATTCATGTATATTAGACTACGATGGAATTGATTAAATCTAAGATTATTACAAAACTTAAGATTTGTTGCCTGATTATTGAAATGTCCCTTGCATTATCAGGCTGTGTCCCGGTTGTTGACATTTGTAACATACTCCTGAAACAACCAAACATTCACCCAGATGGTGACAGTTACACTTAGGGCAGAGGAGGAAATCCTTAACCTTGGCCCCAGGCCGATTTCCTCTCTTATCTCTCGTCTTTTGCTTTTTGTTCCAATTTTCCCTTGATTTTTGTTCAGAGTTTGCTGTGATGCATCTTTGATTCACTTGTTCTTGAAGTTGTTGTGCCTCTGCGGCTTTAGTTGATCTGCCTCCAACTTCCTAACACTATCGACCATCCTTCTATAATCAACAGTGTCCATGGTCAACAACGACTATCTCAAAGAGTCACAGAGGCCTTCTGTAAAACGGTGACACTTATCATCCCCATTTCCTTGCAGTAAGTCCGCATAAGACAAATGAGTAAACTCCCGCTTATAGGATGTGACTGTCTTATCCCCTTGAATCGGCCCGAGGCATTTCTCTTGAATGGTACAATGCTTTGAAGGAGGCACAAACCGGTTCGAGAATGCTGTGGACAATTTGTCCTAGGTAAATATATCCACAGAACAAACTGACATAGTGAGGGATCACACGTAACGTCAAAATCAGAATTGTATTTAAAAGAAGAAAATTCAAACTTAAATTCTTACTAGCAGGGTCATCAACTAGGTGTCTACTCCACTATTGATTGGCTTCGCCCTCAATAAGGAAGGCCGCTAGAGGTACCTTCTTATTCTCCGGGCGCTACATTACATTCAATAAGTCTCGGGTCTTAACCGACCAATCATCAATCTCCATAGGTTTTTCTTCTCCACTGAAGTTGGAGGGGCGGAGATCTTTTAAATTTCTCAGGTAATGATCCATTCTGATCTCTACGGCAGCATATGCAGAAGCTGAGACAGTCATAGTAATTTCACCCGCTGCTGCAGGTAGTGTTTTTCTGAATTCCATTAGGGGTAGGGTTACTGCCATAGTAATTTCACCTCCTCCATGATAATCTCAGGTGTTCTATTTTGTCACGACGGTTCACCCATTCACTACAACGAGGTGCTTGTAAAGCGTAAGGAGAGATTATCATTACTAACAGATTTCATTACTCATAATCAATAGCTAAGAAAAATGTCTAACGTCCATATGTAAAATATATGGACAACATTAAGCTTAGGGTCCATTTTGAGTTTTGGGAGCTTGGTTTTCATTTTGAGTTTTTAAAAACAAAATATAAGCATTCATTTGGCTATGTTTTGGTTTTGACTCAAAATTGAACCATTTTCACTCCTTCATAAAATAGACCCCCTCAAATCAGACATAGGGAGGTTTCTTTTCACGCTGTTTTGGGAAAGACCGCTTCTCTTCTTCCACGACGGCTTACACAATATTTCTCCCGCGTCACGGGAAAACTCCTCCCGATGTTTTCATCTGGCGCTTCTACAGGCAGGGATCGAGCTTCTACAGGTAGGGATTGAGCTTCTACAGGTAGGGATTGAGCTTCTACAGGCTGGGATCGAGCTTCTACAAGCAGGGATCGAGCTTCTACAAGCAGGGATCGAGCTTCTACAGACAAGGAGCTTCTGACCCGCTGCTTCTTCCCCGGCGGTTTCATCTTCCTCCGACGATTCTTCCTTCGACATCTGATCTTTCTCACGCCCTAGTTTGTTTTTCTCCACCTCTTACGCCCGACTTCTTTCAACCATTTTTCTTAGTTCTTCCCCACCTATACAATTCATAGCAGAAATTAGTCGGCAATGAAAATGAAAAGATAAGAATGATTTCCATTTGTTTAGGCGTTTTTATGTGGTGTTTTTTGAAAAGAAAAAATGAAAATGAAAAGAAAAGATGATCATGCGCTGTTATTGTGTCATTTGGTCCCTTAATTAAATTTCATGTGGTGTTTTTATTTGAATCTGTGAAGTATAGCTCTTGGAGTGAATGCTTGATTATGTAGACCTTGAAACCAATGTTGCAGATGTCGGATGTCGGGGACACGTCAGTTTGTGTTTTCATGTCGGTTTTTTATATATCGGGGGATATATCGAGGATATTTCATATATCAGATTTTAATATTTAATTAATTATATATGTAATTAAATGTTATTTTTATACATGTCACAGTGCTACCTATTTTACAACCTATTGAACTTTTAAATATTAAAAGCTATATGTAACATTTAACATACAACACTTTAAAAATGAAAATTTGTATAACTTTAAGTTATATTCAACATTTAACATCAACATCAGAAAAGCCCCATAACTTCTTTTGATCGTTATATATTCAGACATCTTTTATATTATCCACGCAACATTTTATTTATCCAACAACATTTTGTATCCTCAGTATTATACTAGTATACAAAGTTATAACTATCATTCAAACTTTGAAAATATCCAACAAAAGAAACAAAACATTCAAGTATTATTCAAACTTTCAAAGCATCCGACATTTTATTTATCAAAAGGCACAAAGCAGCAAGACAACTAAAAAATGAGATTGAATATACATGCATCATTGATTGCAAAATGAAGTTGGATAAATAACTATTAATAGGGTATTTCAAATCATTTGTTGACTAATAAACGAGTCAAATAAAAATAAGACAACAACTAATAAGGAAAATAAGGCAACAAGACAGCCACCACGCTACAACCAGCAAGTCAGCCACAAGACAGCCACCATGCCTTGCTGAACTAATAAGGCAGCAGGGCAACCACCAACAACTAAACGGGTCATTGATTGCAATAACCCACAAAGCAGCCACCATGCTACAACTAGCAAATAAGACAACATGTAGCAAGGCAGTATGACAGCTGGCCAGTAAGGCAGCAGGGCACAAGGCAACAAGATATCATGACAACAACTAGCACGACAACCAACAAAAAAAACCAAAATGCAGAGCGAGAGAATGAGAGAGGGAGGTAGGAAAAAGAAAACACCAAAGCGCGAGAGAGGGGAGACCACCAACGAGCTAAAGAGCACCAGAGAACCACAAAACCAGTGAACCAGAGAGCTAGAGAGCACCAACGAGCCATAGAGAACTAGAGAGAGGGAGAGCATCAGAGAACCAGAGAGGGAGAGAACCAGAGAACCAGATAAAGTGCCGACAACGCATGAGAGAGAGAGAGAGAGCACCAGAGAACCACAGAATCAGAGAGCTAGAGAGCACCAGCGAGCCACAAAACCAGAGAGAGGAAGAACACCAAAGAACCAGAGGGAGAGCACCAGAGAACCAGATAAAGTGCTGACAACGCCTTAGAGAGGGAAAGAACCAGAGAATCAGAGAAGTTAGAGAGCCGACAACGCGCAAGGAAGAGCTAGGGCAGGAGCGACAGGGAGAGCTAGGGCGGGAGCGACAGGATGAAATGAAATGAGCGGGGTCGGGGGAGTTAAAACAGCGGCCCGCCCCTCTCATTTCATAAATAAAATAATAAAATAATAAATAAAAAATAAATAAAAAATAAATAAAAAAATTTAATTAAAAAAACGGGCGATATCCCCGTTTTTTGGGGCCGATATGTCGGTTAAAACCGATATATCGGCCCGTTTTTTTCAAAACGCCACGACCCAAATTTAAAACGGTTTCGTGTCGTTTTTGCTCCCAAACCTTCATGTCGGCCGATATCCACAACACTGCTTGAAACCAACGATTGAATTATTGTTTGCATCCGAACAAAAGTTTTCGTTTTGGCCAAAAACGAAAATGAAAACCATGCTGCAAACGAACATAAGTTTTCGTTTTGCCCCAAAATGAAAACACATGATTTTTTCGTTTTGGATCAAAACAAAAACATTTCAATGAAAACGATGCAAACGAACGGACCCTTAGTGACTTTAATTAAGCAACATTATATAAATCTATACATAGCAGGTAATATCATAAGTACACAACAAAAATTTTAACATCAATTCAGATGAAATCCTAAGGCTCTATGAATTCAAATGTAATCCTAAGGCTCTATGAGTTTCTTGGGTTCAAAGGATCTTAGCCTGTCTTTGATACCAATTGTAATACTCTCACCTAGTTTAACATCAATTCATAAGCCCGACCGACACTTGTTATATAAAGCAAACTAAGAAACATTATATAAATCAGTAGATAGCAGGTAATATCTAAAGTACACAACAAAAATTTTAAACTGAAGTTAAGTTTAAAGAAAATCTCAAAATCTAATTCGCAGAGCCAATTAAAATTGAAATAAGTAAATAGTCTGAAATAGTGAAATTTAAAAACTCAGATACATCTGAATTCATATTTAAATGATAAAACAAACTTCAAGGAAAAAAAACAAACTAAAATTATACATCCTCAGAAGCTTATCCTAGGCATATCTCCCCACCCGTGACCTCTAAAAAGAAAGGTACTAAATGGGGTCAGCCTAACTGGTGAGTAACAAAAACAATCCCTCGTAGCGACACAAAAAATAACTTGAATAAAAATATATGTGCATGCTTTCGAAGTAACATTTTATATTAAAGAAATATATGCTATGGTTCTATGCATGCTTTTTTATAAAGTAGTTGAACTTAAATGTCTTTTCTATTATGTGATCCTGAACTGAATTTTCTTTCCAATTTCAAAATCATTAAACTATAGAGATTCTAGATCTCATCATGTATTTGAAATTGAGATGTCTTATATCTTTTTTTCTTTTCATTCTTAGTTAAGTAGATTCTTATGAGCATTCTAGCGATTCACTACTGACAAACATATATGCTCTAGTGTCTCGCGGTCATGAACACAGACTCATATCTTATAATCTTTTATATGAGGTGTCGACTCCCCAACTTGAGGCTCATATGGTCTGCTAAGCCTTATGAGTAGGATAGTGTGCATCCATCAATCACGAGAGAAAACTTCGTTCGTGCCTCCTAATTATCTTTCATTAGTGGCTGATATGAACACAAAAAGGAATGCCCACCACTGATTTACGCTCTATTTGGTTCGGCGTTTCACCGCTCCGTTTGGGGCAAACGCCGCCGGAAGGAGGGTAAACAAATGAACCTCCGGTGGTGTTTGCTCCGTTTCCACCTGCCCGCCTTGAGAAACACCCCAAAACGCTCCGTTTGGAGAAGCCACCTTCCCCCTCCGGTTCGAACACTCCGTTTCCACCCGCCGGATCGACCCGCCACCGCCGAACCAAATGAAGCCTTAGATTTTGTGTTCCAATCCTTTAACTTAATATTAGTTAGGACATGATTAATCTTTAATGAAACACCCGTCTTACGCCACTTTTAATCTTTGGATTACATACTTATTTACCATTGCATCTTAAATAGTATCTCATAATAATTATACGTCCCACATACATATTCTCGTGTTTTCATATTGTTCTTACATTTATAAGGAAGTACGTGATCACATATAATTTATAGTTTCACATGATTCATAAGGTGTTTAACTGAAAGGAAATGCATTATTTATATTCTAGCATGATTTGTTTGTATTATTTTGATGCACTAATGAATTTATAATATCTTATTCTCATCTACTATCGAACTTCGATGTATGCGATTTCATATTATTTACATATGTTCTCCTAATTATAAGAGGAAAAGTTCATAATTGAACTATGTGGCATGTCTAGTCAAAAGGAATATAATTTCTTACCTTGGTGTTGTGGCAGTTATAGACGCGGCGAGGCGGCATGATTTCCCTTTAGGTTGTTCCTGAAATCCAAGCAATAAAGCTCCTCGCTTCTAAGGTTTGTCAGAAACACAAAAGGAGCAACACATCTTAGGACAATTGAAATCAGTCGACCTAGAGCAACGACATAATGTGAGTCACGACTTATCCACTGATTTTTGTGACAAAGAATTTTAAATAGTAAATTAGAAATGAATGGGAACTTAGGAGTGGTCGGCCACCCTCACAATCCATCGTCGACGAGCTATAGTTGGAGAAGAATTAACAAAACAAAAGAAAACTTACCACGAGAACAAGGTTGGTGAGGTCTTGGTCCCAAAGTTACGAAGGAGACGTCAAAAGTCTCAATTTCTGTTATCAAGCACACAATGAGTACATGCAGAGGGAAGGAAGTGACGAAGTGTTCATTGAAAACATAAGGACTTCTAAAATGAAACTCACTTGGAGAGAGGAGCCAAATACACGTGTTTTCAGATGTTTGACGATCACAACACACTGTTGGAGGGCTATCAATGACGAGGAAATGCGACTGCACATGAATGTTACATATGTAATAGGAGAAAATAGCTTGGAATCAATATAATCGTAGAATGCTTGCTGCGAATCGAAAACAAGCTTATATGAATATTTTTCCTCATGGCACGGTCGATCGAAAGGAACAATCGGACCTGTAGAAAGGATGTGACTTGCGTCTGCATCGTCGATTAGGGCTAAGAGAACGATCTCCCTCTTGGCTATTGGAAGGAGGGAAGAAGTCGATCTACGGGAACGTTGTTTGCTGCATCTACACAGAAAGGGGTGCAGTCAGCAGTAGTCTGTGGGAGGAACAGTGGCTGCGGCTTGCGCTTTTCAGTATTCGACTAAGAGAGAGAGTCTGGAGCTCACGATAGGGAAGGGTTTCAGTTCACGGTTCAAAGGAAATACTATGACTTATTTTACAAATGACTGTTTAGCCCGATTAGCATTTCCAAATAACATGCAACTAGGCGCATTTAAGGAATTCCCCTTGTGCATTAAAACTTCATTATTTTGAATCAGAAACGTTTCGCGAACTATGGATTCACACTGAGATAATTCTCTTGAAGTTTCCACCACTTGGAAATATTTTATTATTCAACTAATGTATACAATTTATATGCGGCAAGCATATTTATCTTGATCGATGGCTATAATGTTGGCGCTACCTCTGATCCGTCCCTGAATTAAAAAATTAAATCAAGTATTAAAATTTATGATTTTACAACACAAGCCATGGGGAATTAAGAAAGGAGATTAAGCATGTAATATGGGATGGGAAACTAGGAAGGATAGATGAACAACTCTTTCATTTTATAGCCAATAAAACAACACCCTAAATGCCACATTTTGGAAACATTTTGATTTAGAAAATCCCTGAGGCATTGAATTACACAACTTTTCAGCCAACAATTAGATGCTTAATAAGAAAAAACAACCCTTTATTAGATCATTTAAAACCACATACAGCAGCAGCCAACTGGGCTACTAAATTTGTTCCGCATACTTTATCTAAAAGGCATATTGAATTGAATTAAATCTCACTTACAATCTAAACAGAACCTGTCATTTAGGATACGACTTCTTAAAGATCAAAACATGAAAAGCCCAGGGCACTAGCATCTCAAAATCCAAGACAATAACCCTAATGAAGAAGGCAGAAATTCAAGGCAGCAACTCTAAAAACCTAAGACAGTAGCCCCCTTTTCTTTAAGGCAACAAATCCCCACAAAAACTTAAAATAATAGCCTCAATAGATTATGCACAGCCTCCTTAAAACCCAACCAAAAAACCCTATGATAGAGATTAGATCAACTAGCTCATCACCAAAAATCCACGAGGTCCAAGAAGAAGCAGTCCAGGAAAGCTCACAGCAGCAGCGAAACTTATGGCAAAAAGCAGCAACCTACTGCATGACTCGTGATCTCGGGGGGGGGGGGGGGGTGGTTAATTACATCATAGGGAGGTCTCAAGAAGGAGAAAGCAGCAAAGGTAAGGAATGAAATTAATTCAGCATAGTGCTGTTAAGTAAAATCCCATTGAAGAACTATTTCATACCATGCCCCCATGCATCTCCCTGAAAATTTAATCAAAGGGAGGGCTTAAAACTCACGTGTAGCCCACTGAAGTGCTGAATGGTAATAAATTTGATACGAACGAGACAGATCCGGTCGAGGGAAGACACTTTACACTTGGCGCGCGAGGGGCAAGGAAACGACATGAGCCGGATTTGAATCGATTTATTTTATCGCATATTTTCTATTTCGTGTATTTCCTTTGAGTATGTTTCCTTTTATTTAGTATTTCCTTGTACGGCCGTTGTCCTAGTGTGTCTCCCCCCTATAAGGGAGAATATATGAACCCTATTGTATGTTTGGTTTTATTTTGGATTTGAATTGGAACAGGAGAACCGGACCCAGCCGCCTTCTCCCGTTTTCCTTAGCCAAATATCCCGTGCGTATCCATCCCTGCTTCGGTCGTTCTCTGCCGGATCGCCGGCCCTCAACTCCACCGCAACACCCTCCTAACAACTGGTCCGATCCCCCTCTGAGCGTCGCAAACTGCAGCGCCGCGCACCCGACATCCGTGCCATCGCCGTCCAGATCGCCCGCCGCCGACGACACTGTTGTGCGAACAAGAAATAATAGACCGAAAATTGGAATAACAAAATTTTTTATTATCCAAAAAAGTGAGTATTACAAAGGTATATGCTCCGTTTGTGGGGACTTATTTTCACCGGTCAAGCGGTTACGAGCACATGAACCAAACCATAATTAATGCATGGTTCATGCGGTCGTAACCGCTTGACCGGTGAAAATAAGTCCTCCCAAACGGAGCCATAGTCTCCCTTTTATAGAATGAAGGAGAGGGGAGAGATTACAAATAAGCAATGTGAGACAAAAAATTACAGGAACAATCGGCTATACAAAAAACAGACCGTACAAGCCGCACGATTAGATGAATAGGCTAACCGCCCGATATTAATTATAAAGAGAAGACAAGCCGCTAGGGGAGACCGCTAGACCGTCGGGTCTTCAGGTCGCCCGCGTCAAACCGCCAGACCGCCCGGTCTCCAAGCTGCCAGAGTTAGACCGCCAGACCGCCCGGTCAGCATACAACAACATACAACCACCAGACCGCCCGGTCTCCAATTAGTAACATCTCGGCTACCAAATCGCTGGAGAGAAACCGCCAGACCGCGCGGTCTTCAAGCCGCCAGGGTCAGACCGCCAGACCGCCCGATCACCATACAACAACACTCCCCCTCAAGCTGGAGCATATATATCAATCATGCCCAACTTGTCGCAAATGTGAAAGGAAGCGGACACAGGCTTGGTGAAGATATCTGCTAACTCGTTGTCGGAGGTAATAAACAGAGTACAAATTTCTTTCTTCAAAATCTCTTCCTGAATAAAATGACAGTCGACTTCAATGTGCTTTGTTCTCTCATGGAAGATCGGATTTTTGGAGATATATATAGCGGCCTTGTTGTCGCAGAACATAGGTAGAGGATGGTTGTAGACCTCTCCTAAGTCAAGCATGAGAGCCCGTAACCACTTCAATTCACACGTGGTTGACGTCATACTTCGATATTCCGCTTCTGCACTAGACCTGAAGACGACAGACAGTTTCTTGCTCTTCCATCTCATAAGGTTTCCCCCCACAAGTGTGCAAAAACCCGATGTGCACTTGCGATCTCCTTTGTCATCAGCATAGCTAGAATCCGAGTACGCTTCAACCTTTAAATGACCATTCTTTTGAAATAGTAGTCCTTTACTTGGCGCCGCTTTAATATATTCCAATATCCTCAGGGCAGACTGTAGATGACACTCCCTAGGAGCTTGCATGACCTGGCTAACCTTGTCTACAACGTAGGAGATGTTGGGTCTAGTTACCGTGAGATAAATGAGTTTGCCGACCAGACGCCTATATCTCGTAACATCTGATAGAGGAGGCGAGTCATCTGTCGAGGTTTTATCTTCTCTAATAGCCATGGGGCAACAGACAGGTTTAACCCCAGTCAACCCTGTCTCTTTTAGAAGATCAATAACATACTTACGTTGGGAGAGGAACAAAAAGTTGGGCTTTTGAGAGATTTCTATCCCCAGAAAGTATTTTGGGGAGCTCATATCCTTCGTGATCAGGAATTGACGGAGATGTTTCTTGTCAAGGCTACCCCAGCCTGGTCATCTCCAGTGAGAAGAATATCATCCACATATACGACAAGAATCACCAGACCCAGAGAGGTTTTGCGAATGAACAATGAGTGATTGACAGAACTTCTTGTAAAACCCACTTCCGCCACAATGCCGTTAAACTTGTCAAACCAAGCCCGATGGCTTTGCTTTAGGCCATAAATGACCTTCTTTAGCCTGCATACCTGTGTCTTCCCCTGAGCAACATACCCGGGAGGTTGCTCCATGTAGACATCCTCCTGAAGATCACCATAGAGAAGACATTCTTGACATCCAGTTGGGAAATAGGCCAATCCCCGTTGACGACCACAGAGAGGCGTACTCGAATAGTGCTGAGACGAGCAACGAGAGAGAATGTGTCAAAATAATCAACACCATAAGTCTGAGTGAAGCCTTTGGCGACAAGACATGCCTTGTAACAATCCACACTGCCGTCCGGACTGAACTTCACAACAAAGACCCAGCGACAACCAACAACATTGGTGCCCAACGGAGGAGGAACAAGGGTCCATGTACCCCGCTCAGTGAGGGTTGCAATTTCCTCATCCATGACAGCCTTCCAATGAGGAATAACAAGGGCTTCCTGGTAGGTGCGGGGAGTGACAGTGACAGAGATAGCCAACGCAAAAGTCCTGCGAGGAGTAAGACGAGCATACGATATAACAACAACAAACGAGTTCTGGGTACGTGTCCGCACCCCTTTGCAAAGAGCAATGAGAAGATCCAGGTCGGTGTGTTCCTCAGTATCCAGTGCATCCGTAGCAGAGAGAGCTGGCCCGGGAGTAGAGAGAGACGACCGCGGAGAAGAGGAAGACAACAGAGGCAGAGAGAGAGGAGGAGACGGTGGACACGGCAGAGGAGGAGAAATCTCAGTAGGTGTAGACGGGACGGAGGGGATGGTAGGAGAAGCAGGAACATCAGGAAGAAAAGAGGAGTCGCTAGAGAAATAAGACACATTTTCGAATAAGGTTACGTCCACTGAGACAAACTGCTCGAGAAGAACAAGGTCAAAATAACAATAACCTTTCTGAGTGGTAGAGTAACCCAGAAAGACGCATTTGGTGGCACATGAGGAGAGTTTGTCACGGGTGGCGGAGGGAGCGTGCACAAAAACCGTGCAGCCAAAGATACACAAAGAGAGGAAACAGATCATTGCCTGGATAGAGAATGGAGAATGAGGTTTGACTGTGGAGAACCGTGAAGGGAATGCGATTGATGATATAATAGGAGATGAGAACGACATAGCCCCAATAAGAGCAAGGAACCTGCATCTGTGTTATCAGAGTGCGAGCGACATCAAGGAGGTGACATTTTTTGCGTTCCGCCACGCCATTTTGCTGTGAGACATAAACACAACTATTTTGATGAACAATCTCAATTTGCATGCAAAAAGAAGAAAAATCATGACTAAGATATTTTTTGGCATTATCAGAGCGAAAGATTTTAATAGTGACATTAAACTGAATTTTAATCATAAAGTAAAATGATGTCCATACAGAGAATAATTCAGAGCGATCTTTTAAGAGATACACCCACGTACATCGAGATAAATCATCAATAAAAGTTACAGAATATGAACTACCCCGACCTATGGTGAGGGTGAGAGCAGGACCCCAGACTTTGGAGTGAACCAGATCAAACAGATGGGAAGATCCACAGCTTTGCTTTGGTGGGAAGGAGGAACGGTGATGCTTGCCGAGCTAACACGCGTCACAGTTGAGAGGAGGACTGTACGGAGGGAGGTGGGGCAGAAGCTGACGAAGAAGCCGTTGAGGAGGATGACCAATGCGAAGATGCCATTGCAAAAGGTCCGTAGAAGAGGAGGAGAAGGCGGACAGAGCGAAAACGTTATCGAGGAAGTAGAGGCCGCCGCTCTCAATACCAGTAGCAATCGTCCGTTGAGAGTCCGGATCCTGAAAAGAACAAGAAGTATGAGTGAATGTGACGGAACACTGTAGTTGCTTGCACAGAGAAGTAACAAATAATAAATTGCAAGAAAACTTGAGCGCGTAGAGAGTATCCGCCAAGCGAAGAGACAGAGTGACTTGAACCACTCTCGTCCCATTAACCGGTGAGGGAGAGCCGTCCGCAATTAAGACCGGGGGCAACCGATCATGTGTTTCTAGGAGAGAAAAATACTGAGGATTGCCGGTCATATGATTGGTAGCACCATAGTCGATCAACCATTTACCTTGAGTAACGACGTGGACACTTCCTGAAGACGTGAACACCGAGGCAGACTGTTTCGAAGAGGAGGTGAAAGCGTCCCCAGAGGGGCGAAGATGTGGATGTTTCATCCAGCAGCGATCAACCATATGACCGGTGCGGCTACAATGAGAGCAGAGAAATCGGGAAGGACCACGCCCGCCGGATTGGTGACTGCGGCCACCAGAGCCACTCCGCTGACTCTGGTGAGCATAGTTGTCCGGTTGAGGAGGGGAGGATAACAACAGACGTTGAAGTAGAGAGGTAACTGCGACGATGTGGGCAGCAGTGACATCCAAGGTGGGAGAGTCTGCTTCGCCAAGGATCTGTTGACGGATCATGTCGTAAGACTCAGAAAGTCGTAGAAGATAGCACACAACCAGAAGCTCCTGGAAGTGCTTGTGTTGCTCAGCCTGATCCGCAGAGAAGGGACGATTCTGGAGAATTTCGACTCCGAGAGCCTGATCTGTTGGTAAGCAGCAACATGAGACATGGAGGGACGGACAAAGAGGTCCGCATACAGAGTATATATGCGAGACGTCTGAGCCCCCTTTGAATAGAGAGCGGCAAGATGAAGCCACGCAGTCTTGACCGTTTCATCATGACGGATGATGGAAAGACACTCATCAGAAAGGCTGTTAGCCAGCCAAGTGCGAACAAGAGTGTCGCTAGCATTCCAATCATCAAAGAGAGCGGTTTCTGGAGAAGGAGCGTCATCGGTGAGATGATGACGTTTGTGTTGTGAGCGAAGAAGAAAGGTGAAGAAGACACTCCAGTCCGGGTAGTTGGAACCGATGAGTTTGGAAACGGTGTCAAGGTTGCCCGAAGGAGTAGGAGGTGGGTGGGCCACGAGAGTAGTAGTGGTAGAGGTATCAGGGAGAGCCATAATAGAGGAGAGGGAGGCAAGAAGGAGGCCAAGTGAATAGAAACAAGGCCGTGCGAATAGGGAAAATAGAGAGACCGCGCGAACAACAAAGAGACCGCACAGATAGGGAGAAAGAGAGACCGCACGAACAATAAAGAGGTCGCGTGGATATGAAAAAGAGAGACCACGCGAACAAGAAAGAGGCCGCGCGAAAAGGAGAAGAGAGACCGCGAAGACAGGTCACAAAAAAGGGAGAGAGAGCGATTAGAGAGGCCGTGCACACAGAGGGCAGAGACAAAGAAGAGAAGGAAGCCGCGAGAACAGGCCGCAAGAAGAAACGACAAACCGCGCGGACAAAAGAAGCTCACAGAATCAGGTGGAAAAGATCGAGTCCTCTGATACAATGTACGAACAAGAAATAATAGACCAAAAATTGGAATAACAAAAATTTTTATTATCAAAAAAAGTGAGTATTACAAAGGTATAGCATCCCTTTTATAGAATTGAGGAGAGGAGAGAGATTACAAATAAGCAATGTGAGACAAATAATTACAGGAACAAGCGGCTATACAAAAAACAGACCACACAAGCCGCGCGGTTAGATGAATAGGCTAACCGCCCGATATCAATTATAAAGAGAAGACAAGCCGCTAGGGGAGACCGCTAGACCGTCCGGTCTTCAGGTTGCCTGCGTCAAACCGCCAGACCGCCCGGTCTCCAAGCCGCCAGGGTCAGACCGCCCGGTCACCATACAACAACATATAACCACCAGACCGCCCGGTCTCCAATCAGCAACATCTTGGCTACCAAACCGCCGGAGAGAAACCACCAGACCGCGCGGTCTTCAAGCCGTCAGGGTCAGACCGCCAGACCGCCCGGTCACCATACATCAACAACTGTAGATCCCCGTCGGCTTCGTGGTCGTCGTCCTGCGCCGGACTGTATGCCGCATTCCTCTCAGCGGCCTATCCAGCGGCCCGTCGATCCCCTCCTTCCTCGGCCGTCTCTTCCCGTGATTCCGACGCATTCCCCTCACCCAGAGTATGGCACGGGACCAAGCCGTTCGCGACATTCATGCCCTCCTGGCATCCCGACTGTCGTCTCTGGCGCTTCCCCCAACCCCACTGCCGGCCACCACACCCTCGGCCAACAGTCCCGACGATGTTCCAGTGTCCGTTTTCCAGTTGCCTGAGTTGGCCGCCGACGCTCTCCGCCGCATCGAGTTGCCGGTCTTTTACGGGACCGACCCCTTGGGGTTGCTCGCACGAGTCGAGCACTATTTCGAAATCCAGGGCACGCCCGCGTCACATATGGTTTCCCTCGCCTCGATCTACATGGAAGACTCGGCCCTTCATTGGGTCTGTTGGCTCCGACAGACCTCTTCGGCCTTGTCTTGGATGCTACTCAAAGATGAGTTGATCCACCGCAACGACAATCGCCACGCCGAAAACCCATACAAGCATCTGAGCAATGTTTGCTGAGCCGACTCCGTCGACGCGGACATTGACGACTTCATCGAGGTGGCCACGCACGTGCCCGACCCATCTCCCGACCATTACTTGGGCACGCTTCTCGCTGGGTTGCGGCCACACATCCGTAACCGTCTCCGGGTTCATGACCCCACCACCCTGTCGCGTGCAATGGAGCAAGCACACGTCGTGGAGGCCAATTTTGCGACCGTCACCACATCTTCCGCCGCCCGGTTCACACCTCCACCTGCCACCTCTCAACCGACTGCTCACCGGCCGCCGCCGCCGCCTCTGGGCCGTGCAGCCCCGGACGTGCCAGGCCCACACGGTCGTCGTCCTCCGCAACCGCAACCGACACCCCCACGGGCGCGCCCTCACGCCCATCAGATCTCTCACCAGGTGTACCTTGACCTGCGTGGCAAGGGTCTTTGCTTCTGCTATAAGGGTCCGTACTCACCGACCCACGAATGTACCAACAAGGACCTCTAAATGCCCCTCAGAGGCGAGGAGGAGATTGTGATGGCCGACTTTGAGGCCCTCGAGCTCGACGAAGAGGGGCCCAACACGGCCGAGCCGATGCGACGTTCCATCGGCTGGAGGTCTCTTGTTTTTCGGTGCGCGGCCTCACCGGCCCCTGCACTATGAAGCTCTCGGCCACCCTGCAGCAGCTTCCAGTGATCGTTATGATAGACAACGGTGCTGGTCACATCTTCATCTCTCGGGACCTCGTCGCCACACTCAGTCTGCTCGTGATTCCAACCCTAGGCTTTCACGTCTCTCTTGGGGACGGCCGCCGAGCCCACGCGGCTGGCCGATGCGTTGGCATGCCTTTCTCTGTCGGCACATACTCAGGTACGACCGATTTCTACGTCTTCAACCTCAGTGGGTTGGATGCCATATTGGGCGTGGCCTGGCTGCGCACATTTGGAGACTGCAAGCACAATTGAGGACGCCTCACGATGGACTTCGAGGCGTCGGGCATGCCACATCACCTGCACGAGGACTCCTCCCTGGGCCGCTCACCAGCTGGTCTCCGCTCCATCCTTTGCACGATCGACCCAGACTCCAGCGTTCTCCTCTGACACATGGTTCTGGGAGCCGAACCAGCACTGCCACCAGTGCACCCAGACATTCAACAATTAATTGACGACCACCCGTGGTTTTTACCGTGCCACATGCTCTACCTCCAACACGCACGTCCGACCACAGTATCATCCTGCAACCCGATGTGGCGGCGGTCTTTGTCCGCCCATATCGATACAGCCACGACCAGAAGAACGCCATGGAAGCCATGGTGGCCGAGATGCTCACGATAGACATCATCCAACCGAGCGCCAACCCCTTCTCCAGCCCGATGCTACTTGTGCGAAAGAAGGATGACAGTTGGCGGTTTTGCGTGGACTACAGGGAGCTGAACAAGCGCACAGTGCCCAACAAGTACCCCATTCTCATCATTCAGGAGCTATTGGATGAACTGCGCGGCGCACGGTACTTCTCCAAGTTGGACTTGCGCTCGGGCTACCTTCAGATCCGCGTGCGCAGAGGACGTGTCAAAGACTGCTTTCTGGACATATGATGGCCACTACGAGTTCCTTGTCATGCCGTTTGGCCTGACAAATTCCCCGACCATCTTCCAGTCCACTATGAACGACGTGTTCCGCCCACATCTGTGAAGATTTGTCCTGGTATTTTTTGATGACATTTTGGTTTACAGTTCCTCTTGGCAACTACACCTGGAGCATCTCTGAAAGTGAGAGATAGATCTCCTTTACACGAGAGGGGGTGAATAATGTATATTAAAATCTTACTTTGTTTTTACAGTGGAGTTAACGTAGGCGATAAATAAGTATATAAGAAAAGAAAATTATCACAACACACAAACAAAAGAAGTAAATGCAATCCAGACGACACAAGAAATTTATAGTGGTTCCCCAATAAACCTGGGTACATCCACTCTTCTACCACCCTGGTAGGAATCCACTACAGGTTTTTGCTCAGGTGCCCTGCCACCATAGGTTTTTGATCAGGTGCCCTGTCACGAGAGGTTTTTGATCAGGTGCCCTGTCACCAGAAGATCTATTTTTCTAAGGGAGATCTAACAACCCTTTGAGTTTTTGATCAGGTGCCCCAAAACCAATCACAAGTCTTTTGATCAGGTGACTTGTGAACCAAAAAGTTAACTTTTGAAGGGAGTTATAACCCTGTACACAGTGAAAGAAAAATGAAAATGATGTTGTCTTCTCTGTCTCAAATCTCTGAGAAGACTAGTGGATTGTTGATGATGTCAAAGCTCCCCTTGAGTTGTATAGATCTGATCAGGAGTGGTAGCTTTGCTTCAGGGTGTAAGCCTTCTTTGAAAATTTCTTCCTCCAGTAAATGTTTCTAAGAGATGTGAACTTTTGGTCTCAGATTGAAGATCTGTTGCTGGAAGAAAAGCTTGATGCAGATGATGAAGAACAAGATGTATCTGTCTTTATTTCTTGTTCTCTGATTACCGATTTTCTCTTTCTTCTCTTGATTACTGGCTATCTTCTGAAAATCACTTTATATATTGATTGCAGATTCAAAAACATTTGAATTTTAAATTCTTTCCTTGAAATCCTCTGCATAATATCTGGGAGTTGGAACGACTAATTTAGTCTTGAATGTATTTCCCTAACTGTCCCAGTAAATTTGGTAGAGTAATAACTCTGTGAAATCCATAATTAATGCTGCCAGGTAACAACTATATTCTTCAGAATATTGAGCATTAATTATCAAAGTATTACTGTCTTAATATAATATAATTTGAAATCAAACTGCTATAATCGAACTGAGAAACTGCAGAGAATATTAGTCGAACAGAACCTGGAAGGAGTTAGTCGAACTCAGCAAGGATTTCGTCGACCTGAGCTCCAAGTTTGTCGAACTGAGATAGTCCTTCGTCGAGCTGAACTTCTGATATGAGATCACAGTTCGTCGATCTCAGCTTGACTTTCGTCGATCTGAACTTCTGATATGAAATCACAGTTCGTCGATCTCAGCTAGACTTTCGTCAATCTCAACTCAGAGAAGGAACTCTGAGTTCGTCGATCTGAGATCGACGATTGTCGAGCTGAGTTCAGCTATCGTCGAACGACTTTTCTGCATTCTTTTTAACCGCTTTTCCTCTGAAGTCTTCTGTCTCTAAAGTCTTCTGAAGGAGGGTACTGACAATCTAAGTATGTGCTGCTGACCTCACCCTGTAATTAATTTATGACCCTAGACTATACATATTGGGTCATCTAAACAATCCTAATAGTGAACCTAGCCCAAATCACAAGTAAGGTTCCAACAATCTCGCCATGATCCTCCGCCTTCTGGCCGCCCACTAGCTCGTGACCCACCGGAAGAAGTGTACCTTCGGCCAGCCTTAGATCGAGTACCTAAGGCATATCATCTCCACCGAAGTGCTCGCCATGGACCCACAAATGATCGATGCTGTTCTGCAATGGCCGACGCCAACAAGTCGTCACGCCGTGCGTGGATTCCTGGGACTCACCGACTATTACCGCCGCTTCATCCGCAACTACGGGGCGTTGGCACGACCCCTGACGGACCTCCTGAAGGAGGTTCCCTTTCGATGGGGGGCGTCCACCCAGGAGGTCTTTTTCAGCTTGCAGCGCGCCCTCGTGGTGGCACTGATCCTGAGCATTCCCAATTTCTCCCAGCTGTTCGTCGTGGAGTGTGACATCTCGAGGAAGGGGGTTGACGCCGTCCTCATACAGGAGGGACACCCCATCGCTTATTACAACAAGGCCTTCACTGATAGTCGAAAGACAGCCTCCGCCTACGACATCGAGCTTCGCGCTTGGAGCTCACAGTGCAACATTGGCGCCCGTATCTCCTCAGTCTCCCTTTTACAGTCAGGACCGACCACTGCAGCTTGAAGTATCTATGGAGTCAGAAGGTATCCACCTCGGCCCAACAGCTCTGGATAGCCAAACTCTTGGGTTATCAGTTCTTGATCAAGTACAAGACCGGGCAGACGAACACGGCCGCAGATGCCCTGTCCCGTCGTGAGCACAGTGGCACCTTGGCGACAATCTCCCTTTGCCAGCGGCGGGACGCGGCGGTCTTGCAGGCGGAGGTGAAGGCTAACCCCTATTAAGGTCGTATGATGGACGAGTTACGAAGCGCGCTAGGGGCGCACCCACCTTTCCGACTTATGAGTGGCAAACTTTACTTTCATGATCGCCTGGTCCTCGCAGCATCATCCCCATGGATACCATGGCTATTGGAGGAGTTCCATTCCACGCCAACGACGGGGCACTCAGGGGCCTATCCGACCTACCGACGGCTGGCAACCACCCTTTACTGGCGAGGTATGATGCGGGTAGTGCAGCAGTTCGTGGCTAACTGTTTGGTTTGTCAAAAGGCCAAATACTAGACCCTTGCCCTGGCCGGCCTGCTACAACCCCTTCTGGTGCCCGATCAGGTGTGGGAAGACATCGACAAGGATTTAATCACCCGCCTTCCACGTCTCAAGGTTACGACTGTCTGTTGGTGGTGGTCGATCGTCTCTCCAAGTACGAACATTTCATACCCATCAAACATCCCTACACAGCGAGTTCGGTGGCACGAATTTTTGTGGGAGAGATCGTCCACCTGCACGGGTTTTCCCGATCTATTGTGAGCGATCGCGACCCGATCTTCATGAGCACGCTCTGGTAGGAACTATTCCGCTTACAGAGGACCAAGCTACGGTTCCGCACAACATACCATTCCTAGTCAGACGGACAGACAAAGGTACTCAATCGCTGTGTCGGCACCTACCTTCGCTATTTCGCCATCGAGCTGCCCCGCCAGTGGACCCAGTGGGTGGCATGGACAGAATTATGGTACAACACCAGCTACCAGTTAGGGGCTGGCGTCACCCCCTTCCAGACAGTTTATGGGCGACCTCCCCCACCGATACTGGTCGGGCTCGCAGGAGAGTTCCAGGACCGAGATGAGGCTCTACGACAGTTGAAGCACTACCTACGCCGCACCCAAGAGAGAATGGCCCAGCAGGCCAACCCCACCGCCGCGAGGTTGTCCTCTCGCCGGGCGAGCATGTGTTCGTCATGTTGCGACCGCACCGCTAGAGCTCCTTGACCAGGAGCCTTTACCCCAAGCTCTCTGTGCGATATTTTGGGCCCTTTCTGATTGTGGAAAAGATAGGCGAGGTTGCATACCTCCTGCAGCTCCCACCAGACAGTCGCATCCATCCGGTATTCCATGTGTCACAACTGAAGTGAGCATTGGGAAACCACCCACTCCAAGCCACCCTGCCCGAAGGCTTGAGTAGTGAAGACGTTCCACACTACGAGCCCGAGACAGTGCTAGGCATCCACACCGAGCAGGTCCAAGGCCGACCCACGAGATAGGTTCTCGTCCAGTGGAAGGGACAAGCAAGAGATGAGGCCACATGGATTTTGGCGGAAGAGGTGAAGACCCAGTTCCCAAATTTTGACCTTGAATGGAAGTCATTTCAATCTTGGTTGTTTAATCTAGTACCAAATCCACTCTGCACTTGCAGCCGGCGTAAAGCAAACAAGGCAAATCGATCAATTGAGGGCAAGGCCCATTACAGCCAAGCTAAGAGGGAAAAAGGGCCCATTTATTAAATAATAACATCCCAAAACACTAACGCCCAAGTAAATGGAGGTTGAAAACTTTTTATAAGCCAAACACCCGAACCAAAATCCAACCTCTAGTCAGAAGCTAAATAATATAATTGAAAATTAGAAGGAAGATTCATAAATTGCAAAAATATCAAAAGGCGCACTTGGTACTCAATACTTAAATTGTATCATCATCAAACATATGTTATGGTCCTAACTTGGTGGTGGCCGGAAGCGGAGATGGTGATGGTGGAGGATACCGTGGAGCCGGGACCGCGGCTGCCTAGGCGGGGTTGCTCGTTGGAGGAGAGAGCCACCAATCTCTCACACAATGGGGGCAAAGAAAGTAGAACTTCATTTCATGCCTCAAACATACAATACCCATGCCTTTATATAGGCTACAAGATGAATCTAATAAGACAAACATAATAATAAAAATAAAAAGGCTCGGTGCTCGAGACCCCATAACTTAAGACAAACATAATAATAAGGATAAAAGGGCTCGGTGCTCGAGACCCCATAACATAATACGCAGCCCGTAACATCTCATCTGTCCCCCAAAAAGAGTTTGCCCGCAAACTCTATCCGATGCCCTCGTCGTCAGAGTCCTCGACATGTAGGTAGAAGAGCCGGGTGCACCTGTGTCCGCGAGTGTACTGCTCGTCGCAATTAAAGCATAGTCCTTGGGCACGTCGTTGCAGCATCTCAGCACGAGATAAACGGCGGATCGGTGGAGTTTGTGGTCCCTCGCTACAGCCCTGTGGAACGATGTTGGTGGGAGGCGGGTAGGCATCATGTGCTAGCTGGAGGCGACGATCACAGAGCCGGGCCAAACCCATAGCAGTCACTAAGTCTGGAGGGGCCTCAAACTCAACATCCAGTCGCAGTTGCTCGTGAAGTCTAGCGGTGAAAATGTCGACTTGCATATCCGGAGCAAGGGGGACATGCGCTAAGAGAAGCTGAAATTGTTCCAGGTACTCGTCCACTGTACCAGTTTGACGTAGAGATGTTAATGCGCCGAGGGAGTTACTGCGGATAGGGGGTCCGAAACGCAAGTTGTAAAGCCGCTTGAAGTCGTCCCAAATCTGATTCGGCCGGTCGCATAGTTGTCAAGGCGCGCGCCTAGGCGCGCCTGAGGCGCCGGGCGCACCAGGCGCAGCCCGCCGCGCCTCAGCGCAGCTGAGGCGGGCGATGTGCCCCAGGCGCGCCTCAGGCGCGCCCAGGCGCGCCTAGGCGCGCGCCTTACAGGCTCCCAGGCGTACCAAAGGCGCGCCCGGGCATTTAAAGGTATTTTTTTAAAAAAAGTTTTTGATATGAGCAAAAACATGATCTTAGACGCACCTGAGGCTCCCCCTAGGCGCACTTGGGCGCCCAATTCGCTGAAATTGCGCGACTTGGGCGCCCAATTCGCTGAAATTGCGCGAATTGGGCGCCCAATTCGCTGAAATTGCGCGAATTGGGCGCCCAATTCGCTGAAATTGCGCGAATTGGGCGCCCAATTCGCTGAAATTCCGCGAATTGGGCGCCCAATTCGCTGAAATTCCGCGAATTGGGCGCCCAATTCGCTGAAATTCCGCGAATTGGGCGCCCAATTCGCTGAAATTCCGCGAATTGGGCGCCCAATTCGCTGAAATTGCCTCAAACATACAATACCCATGCCTTTATATAGGCTACAAGATGACTCTAATAAGACAAACATAATAATAAAAATAAAAAGGCTCGGTGCTCGAGACCCCATAACTTAAGACAAACATAATAATAAGGATAAAATGGCTCGGTGCTCGAGACCCCATAACATAATACGCAGCCCGTAACAACATACTTATTTTATTTAAATTTATCTTTTAAGTGCTATTAAAATTTTAACAAAATTCATGGCTTTACAGTTGTATCGCCAATTTGCTTCATAAATGCGCTTCAAATCATGTTTCAATGTTGACAACAATGACCATAACTCGTCCTGTCTTCGCATAACTACCATGTTGCTTGTTCTTATCCTCTCTTATTCTATGTTCATTTGCCCCCTCTCTCCTAGCCTGTGTTTTGTCCTTAATGATTTCTTTTTATTACAGTCAATAGCAAAAGGGACGAATTTTTTTAACTTATCTGGCTTATGCTTGGAATTTGCTCGTGTTTGTTGGATAATTAATGAACTGAGCTGAACAAGGCTCTACCTCATTCATGCTTTGATTGTTGTTACTCTTCCATACCTTGGAGTGTTAACCTAATTATTTGTCTAGTAAAACCGTACCATATATAAGCTGTCTTCTGGAAATTAGCTTGGACTTCATAAATTAGATGGGTTGTAAACTGATGGAGTGTGGCATCCTAATTAAAATTGTTAAGCGAATCTCAGGAAATTTGTACAACATTCTCATGTCGCACTTAAACAGGAATGTTTTCATATCTCTAATATAGTTGTGTTTGTGCAACCACCAATAATATAGTCTCACACATTTCTTATTTCATACCCTGGCTACTAATAATAGCATATCTTTATCACAAGTCATTCTAGTATCATAAATTGAATATTTATCTAGTATTTAATTTCATTATTAATTCAACCTCTTTCTACTTACAGTGGGCTTTACATGTTCTTAAGAAACCTATTGTTAACATGAAGTGGTTATGTCAATGTTGGACTGAGCATCGAGTTATGCCACAAGAGCCTTATAGGGTTCTTCCTTTTTTGGGTCTCACAATCTGTGTTACCAGAATGCCCGCAGGTATGCATGATAAGAATGATTGATTACCGACAATTAAGAAAGCATCTCTATTTTGCTGATTATTTCTTTGCAACACTTGTTCATGTGTACAATATGTTAGAAAATGTAGCTACAAAAATATTATGTATTTTTTTATTTGTCCCGTGTTTTATCCGCCTCCATATATAGGTTGGGATGGTTCTTCCTAATTATTATAAATGATTCTATTTCGGTCAACATGGTATCAAAGCAGCGACTCCTGGTGCCCTAGCCACCGCTCCGTCTTTCGTCGTACGGCGTCGGTCTGTCGCCGCATGTGATTCGCCGCTCTGCGTGTCCCTTCTACAACGGGTTTCTCGTTCCAGCCCGTCTTCCTCTCCGCGCGTCACTTTTGTTCGTTCCAGCCGCGGGTTCCTCGCCTGTCTCACGACATCACTTCTCCCTTTGGCTCTTCGTCGACCTTCTAGGGTTCGCAGGCCCCTTCAACCAACCTTCTTTGGCTTTTCGCAAGGTCTTCCAGGCTTTGTAGCCCCTATACTTCCGGCGTCAGACATGCTGTGAAGCCTTTGATTCCTTCCGGCGCAACTTGCCTTTTCAATCATTGGATGCAGTGGATTTCTATTCCTCTTCTCTTCTACACTTGTGTTTGTTCGACGTAATCCACCGCTCTTTGCTGCTCTAAGTGGTGTGTGGTCTTCAAATTTCTATTCTTGAGCCACTATGTCTAGAGATGTTGATTCTCCTGCTCCCTAGTCAGCGGTTGTCCCTTCAGTGAGTTCTCTCCGTGGGAACCATGATCATAATACTACTCAGATTATTACCATTTATCTGGACGACTCTAATTACCTTTCATGGTCCCGATCTATCATCTTGGCGCTCAAAATTCGTCGTCTCTTTGGCTATGTCTCTGGCCAAATGAAAAAAACCAGCAAGACCTCTTTCGAGTTGATACAGTGGGAGTCAGAGAACTCCTTAGTCAGACCCTGATTTACTAATTCAATGCAAGAGTTCACCGCTCGTAATTATTTGTTTCTTGACAATGCTACAAACATTTGGCTACGAGTGAAGTGTACCTACTCTCACTGGGGCAATGCCGCTCAGATTTTCCAGTTGTGGCGAAAAATATCCTTACTACGACAGGGTGATCACCCTCTTTTTGTGTACTACTTGGAGTTCATACAGCTGTATCAGGAATATGATCATTTTGATCATCTTACTTTTGTTAGCCCTGTCGATGACGTAATGGTTCGTGCCTGAGAAAACCGCAGTCGAATCTTTGAATTTCTTCATGCCCTATATCGAGACTTTGATCAGATCAGTGCTCAGATTTTGGGACGCCCACAGTTACCGTCTCTTCCTGAGGTCTACAACATTGTGTAGCAGGAATTAGATCGCCGCCAGACCTTACTTCCTGATCCTGCGCTTGAGGGCTCTGCTCTTGCTGCTACTTCCCCTTCTCTTCTTGGTGGTCGTCCATCTCGTGACTCAAAGTTGAAGGTCTCCGATAATGATCACCTTCTCTGTGATTATTGCGGAAAGCATCACCACACTCGGGACACTTGCTTCTTTTTCCATACCCGTATCTTGGCAATAGGCTCTGGAGGTCCCTATGCGGAGAGAGGTGATGGTTGAGGAAATAAATGCTCTTGAGAAGAACCATTCATGGAATTTGGTGCCTCTTCCATATGAAAAGAAGACCGTTGGATGTAAATGAGTGTTCTTTGTTAAACGGAACTCTCAAGGGATTGTCGATAGGTGTAAGACAAGATTGGTGGCAAGGGATTATACACATATCGACAATCTTGTCTTAGAATAACTTAGTTAATGTTGGACTGAGCATCGAGTTATGCCACAAGATTGGACTTAGAATAATTTCTGATCTTCTGTAGAAGCGTTGAGTGCTGTAAGCAACATAACTTAGTCAAATACTCAACGCTTCTACAGAAGATCAGAAATTATTCCAAGTCCATTGACGTTGAGTCTATTATGTTGACGTTATACATAATTCAAATCGACGCAGATTGCGCGCTAAAAGACGGAAACTGCTGTATTTCTCTGACACATAATCTTGGGATGATTCAACCATTAAAGCCGGCCATGCCGCTTACTTAAAATGGATTATAGCCGTTGCAGATGCCAAGATATAAAAGCTAAGTGAGTGATACTTTTACAAGAACTTTTTGGAACACTTTCTGAAACCTTAATTTGCAAAAAGTCGCCGCCAGTAGAGAAGGAAATAATTTTCATTGTCTTCAAGCTTGGTAATCTACACAACAATCTTTCTAAAGCTTGAATAAGAAGATCTCTGCAAGTATTCAACACGAAACAACCTGTTTCTCATCTAAAGATCATTTTCTGTTGCTGTGGTGAAAAGAAGCTGTCTGAGTGTCTGGTGATACAACTAAAAAAGAAGACTCAAGAGCTTTTGTTCTAGAGTCATTGTATTACTCTTTATTTCTCTGTTGTAAGATCTCTCTGAGATCTGAGTGTAGGCCTAAGTTATAAAGACCGAGTGCAGGACTTTTTCCAAAATCTGTGGTAGGATTCTTGTAGAGAATCTGAGGTAGACCTGTGTTATAAAGGCTGAGGTAGGGCTTGCTTGTGAGCCTGAGGTAGGAGACTTGTTGCTGTCTCTGAGGTAGGACTGTGAGCAGTCTGAGTTGTAGGAGTGGAAGCCACTCTGAGGTGTATGATCCTGGGAAGGGTCTGAGGTGTAAGATATATTGATCTGGGTTATGGAGGAGTTGGCCGAATCTAGCTCACTGCTAGATAGGTGAAGGGGAAAAGTTGATGTACCCTATATAGGGAAATCACTATAAACTGCTTGTGTGTTCTCTGTGTTCTTGAAAGCTACTAACCTAACAACAACACATCAAGTATATCTTTAAAAATGCTCAAAAGACCTAAAAGAAACATATTCATCCCCTCTAGGTGTTTAGCTACCATTTAAAAGACTTTCATATTTCGATCAACACAATACAAAGCACAATTTAAAGTCAGATGTACTACTTTTAAAAGCATATTTGTTTCTCTAATATGATCGATATACTTATCCAAACATGATCATTATGGTCCTTGAAAATAGTTTAGCTGTTGATTTAAAATTAAGGATAAAGGTTCATGTAATGCACATGCTATCACACAATTCACACCCCGTCCGCAAGCTCAAAAATTTCGAGAAGACACAAGGGACACAATAAAAAGTTCATTGACCTTTTCTTGAAGTGAGTTAAGCAACTAATAGAGGTCCGCTGGACAGATCCTACCACGAGACGTTGGAGGACGGGATTGAAAGAGGAACTTTGCCTCTTCTCCTTCCTCACATGTGACTGTCTCTGATTTTCTATGGCGGGAACCGAGAGAGAGAGAGGGGAAGAGAGAGATAGAGGGATAAATTCTTCCATGAGATTTTCATTCCTCGTGGGTTTAAATATCCATTTTTCTCTTACAATAAAAGGAAAAAATGAAAACAAAGTAAAAGGAAACAAAATAAAGACAAGAAATGCAATAAAAGGAAGTAGAAAAAAAGGAAGCAAGTAAACTAAAGGAACATTTTAAATGCAAATACAAGAACACATGAAAATAGAATAAATGCGGAAATATATTTCCGCATCCTTATGGATTCTTGCGCTTTTTCGTGGAGGTGAATCTGCGAGTTATGCACCCCCAATATAGCTTGGAGGGAGATTTTAGGCTCATTCAGGTTATCCTTATCCTCTTGACCAGACAGCTCCAACCAAAACACCCATTCATTGGTGCCTTCAAATGTATTGCTTACCACAATTGAAACGAAGTCCCCGAGCACACCACTCTTCCGTGCCGGCCAAACAACTTATTGATGTATGTAGGGGCGATTACCACGTCATTGGGATCGGTATGTACTCTGTATGTTGGGTGGAGGCCTACACTATGGTGGGAGGAGCCGATGTGGGTGCCACTGTTCCAGATCATCAGTGGCTCGGTCCATTTGCAAGTGATGGTCGCAAATGCCAATGTTACTCATTGTAATTGCCAAGTTAAGTTGGTTTTAGAATTCTATGTCCATTCAAAGTTTCTCCTGAAGTCTAACAGTAAGTATGGATACCTATTGGTCCTCCCTGATGGTCGAGGCTCAAGCCAGGAGTGATTCTAACCTCTTTAGGTACTTGTACACAATCCCCATCTGCTTGAGGGAGATGTGCTCCCTTAGTGGATTACTGCAAGGAGAGGTCCGATACGATTGTTGCGACATTGGTTAAATTGCTTCTTACTTAAATTGGGAGTGCTCTCGTACTTAGTTATTAAAGGCTCAAAACGCACCAAGATGCAAAGAGATCTTGGACCCTATGCGCAAGGCTCAAGGTACAGGAGCGTGCCCGACGAGGGCAAAGGGCAACCACATCCATTTTAAGTAATCAACTTCAAATATCAGTCCATCTTCTTGATTAAATTCTTTATCTGTTCTACTGTTATGGTTGTGCATGCTGACAAGACATGCACTCGCCGACGAGGTGCTGTGGAGGGTGTACAAGCGGAGTAAGACGAAGTCGGGTCCGTCGGGAGGAGAGACCGAAGATGCGACGCCGACGCGACTATTTTATTTATTTCGTACTCTGTTATTTTATATTATGTTGTGTGCGCATTTAATTTTCTCGCACCTGATATTCACACCCCACGCCTATAAGGGGTGTATTTGTACTCCTTTTTGGTTATTCTTGGATGAATGGAAAATTAGGGTTGCTCCCTAAGGATTTCGTCTCATTCCCTCCTTCCTCTTCCTCACCTCCGCCGGCCCTCCCTCTTGCTGGATTCCTCTCGGGTTCGTATTAATTTGGTCCGACCTGCCTCACTGCCCGCATCTCGCCACCGCCGGTGCTGTGATCTCTGTGTGATTTCCGCTATAGAGCCGTCGCTGATTCCGCGTATGATCGATCGCGCGTCGCCCTTCTAGGTCATGTCCCGTTTCGGTCTGCGGTCGTTCGCTGCTAGCTTTCCGATCCGACGATTTGGTCGTTCACATCCTGCTTCCCGATCAGCCCTTGCGTCGGTCCTCCACTACGCTTCCTTCCACACCTGACGCTCGACGATCCGCGACTCCCAGGTACCCGTGCGACTGTCGATCGTCAGTTTTTGCCCATTCCGCCGCAGAAAGACCGCACCTCACCTATTTCCGTCGAATACAACCCGATCCGCCGACTACGCTACAGTCAAATTTGCCTGCTCTGCCCAGCCATAGCGCCGTCCCCGCGTCTGCTGCGCGACAACGACTCTCCACTGTCCTCACCTCAGACCGCCAGCCGCATGGCTCCCAACACCAGTTCCGCCAGCGACTTCAGATTCCACCACCGACGCCCTAAGCCGCCGCTTAGAGGCTCAAGAGCAACTCGTCGTCTCCATGCATGCCTCGCTCCTCGCCCTCCAATCCAAGATCGACTCCCTCCAGGTGTTCACCGCCGCCGTCTCCACCGCGTCTGGCTCCGGCCCACCTGCGGATGGAGGCTCTATCATAGGTGCCGGACCGTATTCCATTCCTTCAGCGACCACCCCTCCGCCCATTCCGGGCCGATCCGCCCTCTCCCTCGACATTCCCTCCTTCGTCGGGGTTGACCCGATGGGTTGGATTGACAAAGCGGAGCAATATTTCAACCTCAACTACACACCGAAGCACGACAAGGTGTCTACGACGGTGGTTGGCCTAACAGCTCGACACTCCCTGGGCTCGGTGACTCCGCCAAACCATCACGTGTCTCTCTTGGCCCGAGCTCAAGCACGAGATGATCCGGCAGTATGACACCTGCTACTCGGGTTGCTCCTCTATCAAGCGTCTTTGCGGCGTCCGCCAGATAGCCGGCCTGGACGATTATGTTGATGAGTTCGTCGCTATGGTTTCCCACGTCCCCGGGCTACCACCCGATCATTACCAGGGCTTCTTCATGCAGGGTCTGCTCCCACATATC
Source organism: Platanthera guangdongensis (assembly GCA_039583875.1). NCBI lineage: Eukaryota > Viridiplantae > Streptophyta > Magnoliopsida > Asparagales > Orchidaceae > Platanthera > Platanthera guangdongensis. The sequence goes on along the minus strand of CM077162.1, from coordinate 37,122,327 downwards.
TTCTCTCATCTTCGCACGCATTACCCTTATACAGTCTCTGACGCCATGGACTTGGCACATCTGGTGGAAGCCGACCTCTCCATCTGGCCACCTGCTCCAACGACCGACCACCACCAGCCATGACTGCCTTGGCGACTGCCAGCCACGGCTCCTTCGCGACCGCCACCTTGGGGAAACCGGCCGGGCCGCCCATCGGCTCCTCAACACCTCTCGAACAGTGATTACAACGACGTTGACTCTGAGTGCTTTGTGAAGGAGCCGCCAACTGTACCCCTTCACAACAAGGGCCTCTATTTTCGGTGCCGCCAACTGTACCCCTTCAACCATGAGTGCTTTGTGAAGGAGTTTCATGCCATCATCAGCGACGTCAACTCTGAGGTTACCCTGACTGATTTTGAGGCCCTGAAGCTCTCTACGATGGATACACCTCTCGACTCCACCGCAGCTACATTTTACCGGTTGGAGCTATCTTGCGCCTCGACGGGAGGGACTCCCGACCAACAGACCATGCAACTCTCAGGCACCGCGGGATCGCCCGATCGTCATCATTGTGGACAATGGCACAAGCCACAACCTCATCTCTGAGCACCTGATGCAGCATCTCCGTCTTCCCGCGGTTCCCTCCCCTGTCTGTATGGGCGATGGACGCCACCTACCGACTCTGCGCTGTTGCACTGCCATCTCTCTCTCCTTGGGGTCCTTTTCTGTTACCGCGGACTTCTATGCATTTGGCTGAGGCGGTCTCGACGCCATTTTAGGGGTGTCTTGGCTCTGCACGCTCGACGATGTATGTGTCAATTGGGAGACTATGTCCATGCAGTTCCTACACGAGGGCCAGCCCCGTTGCCTCGACTGTGACTCCGCTCTCTTATGCTCTCCGCTCTCCTTCTGCACGATCCAGCGGACCACGAACGTCGGATCCACGGGGCTATGGGCCCTCTTAGGCCCGACCGCTGTGCCTCTTCCTTTTCCGACGGATCACCAAGAGCCTTTTGTTGCGCTCACCGACGTCATCCAGCCTCCAACAGGATTGCCACCAGCCTGACTTTCTATGGTCCGAAGGAAAGACGCAGTTGGCGCTGTACTACCCCATCAAGCTACTTGATCTCCGCTACCACCTTCAGGGGGACTCTGACTCGCAGAAGGTCCTTGTTGCTGGGTCTTTCTGTCTGGAGCTCGAAGCTACGTGGCTGTTCCAGGCTCACTTCTGCCGCCACACCTCCGACCACTGCCTTGGGGACAAGTCATATTTTCCAGACGACAACATTGTTACGGTTGCGCATGCCGACAGGACACACACTCGCCGACGAGGTGCCGTGGAGGGTTTACACACGAAGGAAGACAACGACGGGTCCGTTGGGAGGAGGAGAGATTAAAGACGCGACGCTAGCGTGACTATTTTATTTATTTTACACTTTGTTATTTTATATTATGTTGTGTACGCATTTAATTTTCTCGCATTTAATTTTCTCGCACTTGATATTCGCACCCCGCGCCTATAGGGGGTTGAGTTGTACTCCTTTTTGATTATTCTTGGATGAATGGAAAGTTAGGGTTGCACCCTAAGGATTTCATCTCGTTCCCTCCTTCCTCTTCCTCACCTCCGCCGGCCCTCTCTCCTGCCGATTCCTCTCGGGTTCGTATTATCTACTCATTAATCATTCATTACTATCATTTATCTCTCTTAAAAAATATAATCAATATGGTCACTTGCATCGTAGTTAAATCTCAATGCTCGATAATGTTTCACAAACACTAAGTCATGCAAAAATTATTGAGTTATTACATTATTTCTTTATTTTGAAAAAAAAAGTTTACAATAGAAGTCTCACCAGGCGCTACTTTTATGCTCCTAAGGAGCAAAAAAGACACGCGAAGGTGGAAACCTCAGAGCCTGGCGAGCCTTGAACCTTAGGCGCACCTCAGGTGCGCCTTTAGCAACATAATTCTCGCAGTAGTTGCCCATTCCATAATTGGGATGACCCTACCATGTGGAATACGGTTAAGCCAGTCCCGTTGTCTACAATGTGCATTGATTGATGAAGAATTGCTTGCTTTTCATAAACCTTTCCAAGGGATCATGCCATCTTTCCAAGAGCTAAAACTCTAATTTCGCAAAGCATTACCCGTTCTCAGCCTCACCACTAGGAGGCCAAGCATCTCCATTAGTGGGCGGGTTCCCTTTTCACTGAGTTTCGTTCCATGGTTGAGCAACGGGTGGTGTGAGGACAATGTGGTCATTGAAAACTTTGGAGTTGTGACCGTCCGAGGACCGATGACCATGGTCTTCACTTAATGGTGGCGGGGTGGCCCCAAATATTTGGTGCAGCCCGCTCTAAATTGAGGCCTCCACTCCGGATGAGCGTGGTTTCTGTATCGGCTGTGTCGGGCACGGATGGTGCTGGCTACACTCCACTTTCATGGGTGGTTGGGGTTGTGCGAGACCCTTGTCTGCCAGATTGGGGGGGGGGGGGTGCTGGGGGTGATTCCACTGCTAGGGCATTGAAATGTGCATGGACTGTGGATAAGGAAACGACGTGTCACACGTCCTAGGATTCATCATCTGAGATGATCTTGGCGATCATGTCCCGTTGTTTGGCGAGTTGATCCCACTCGTTGTCCACAATGTTAGGATCTGATACCAAGTTGATAAAAACCCACTAGATCCTGAGAAGAGATAATAGATCTGATACCAAGTTGATAGACTCTATGTGCTTGGAGGTGAATCTGTGTTCCCTCCAAAAGGCATCCGTAACAAGTATATACTTATTCATGAAAATATTTGCAGAAGAATTTCAATGCCCATCTATTAAATAAATGGTGCAATACAATATCAGAAGAGATAACGATAAATTGATCTAATCGCAACATTTCCTAAATATACATGGATATATTTGTGAAATTAGAAATCTAAGTTGTTGAAATTGTTATTATCTTCACCTACCCCGGGGCACATCTGTTCTTTTATGAACTTATAAAGGTGTAAATCTTATTTACACTATATCAGTGACAATATTATTCAGTTCCTATAAGAACTATTGCCAATTTCTATTCAGCCTAACTTTAGCTTCTATGTTTTTATTCTGACATGACAATTTTTGAAGTTAATGGATTTTTCCAGATGAGCGGAAGGAAATTGAAAAGCTGATCATACTTAATGGTGGCCAGTATTCTCCTGAACTTACAAGAAAATGCACGCATCTAGTTTCAGATATATCCTTGACTTCTAGGATGTTCGTAATCCTCTAATGTTTACTCATAGATACAAATTGTCCATACTTGTTTTGTTGTTTTTATTGCCAATTAGCTAATAATTTGAACTTGAATAATGCTTTCCCAAATAACTGTTTGGAACTAAGGAGACCAGTTTGCTTTCGTATTCATGCTAATGGTTATTTACTCGCAGGTATTTTTTTAATTGAATTCCATAAAGCAGAATTTTACCTGTTGTAATGTTGATGCATCCAAGTATTCTGAGTGTTTTTTTATTTGAAACTACCGTATAAACTTATAAATACTTTTCCAATGGCATTTGGTTTTTGTAATCTTTCAGATTCATGTCTTTGTATTCTAAAAGTGTTCAGAGATCATTATATATCATATATGTAGAAAGACACGGAAGAGGGAGAGAAAATTAAATATTTTATTAATTTCTCAAAAACTTCATTACAAGATACTTGTACTTGTATATTATATAGGAAGAGAGAGTGGATACTACACTTAATTCTAAGGTATGTGACTAAATACTAAGGAGGTGATGAGCTTTAACTGGGCCTGCTCTGTGAGCTTTGATACAAATTCTCTTAACAATCCCCCGCAAGCTGGAACATAATAGTCGTAGGAATCAAGCTTGGACAAAAACTGGTATTATAGCGAATGCGGCAAGGCCTTCGTAAGAATGTCAGTCATTTGCCCAACAACAAGAAAATGTCTACATTCCAGTTTCTGTAGTTGAACATTTTCCCGAATAAAATGAAAATCGACTTCGATGTACTTGGTACGTTCATGGAACACGAGGTTCTTGACAATATAGATAGCTACTTGACTGTCACAAAATAGAGTGGTTGGAGAGGAGAGTTTGACACCCAAGTCTTTCAGAATGCTTTTCAATCACGTAAGCTCAGAAACGACGGAGGTCATTGAACGATACTTGGCTTTGGCAGATGAGCTTACAACCACGAATTGCATCTTGTTTTTCCAAGTGACAAGGTGTCACCAAAGTATGCACAAAATCCACTTGTGGATCGACGATCATCCAAAGAACCAACATAGTCAACATCAAAATATGCAATGAGAGATAAGGAAGAGAAGTGTTTATATACAAGCCCTTGTCCAAAAGCAGTTTTCAGATATCAGAGGATGCGCTTAGCAACTTGGAGGTGAGAAATCCAAGTAATGTAACTTTCATTGTCGATGAACAACCAGAGAGATCAGGACATTCACGATGGGCGAAAAGGTTTCGTCGTAGTCGAGGCTGTATTGCTGAGTAAAACCACGAGTCAAAAGATGAGCTTTTAGACGTTCAACTATCCCATCCGGACCATGCTTGATGGCGAAGACCCACTTCTAACCCGCAGAAGTCTGGCCGGGAGGAAGAGGGAGAAAATCCCAAGTTTGATTGACCCTGAGAGCATCAATTTATTCATCTACAACCGCCTGCCACCTCACATATTGCTTACTGCAGAGAAGTAGGTGTAAAAATAAACGATAAAGAAGTAGCACATTTGTGAAGCACCAGAGACAAGTGATGCAATGAAATGTAATTAGATATGGGTGAGTGGTAGAAGTAGGTGTTAGATCAACAGTTCGAGGAGCATTATTAGTAGTGGGTAACTACCGTAGATCATTTAAATGAGGAGGACGATGAGTGTACATACGAAGATGCAGCAATTTGGAGGGTATGGTCGTCAGAGTGGGTAGGAGAGGAGGAAGAGGAGGGGTAACAGTGATGACAGGGCGCAATAGTGTAGTAGAAGCTGGAGGTGTCGTTTGTAAAGGATGAAAAGGCTGGTATTTGAGGAAGGTCAGATCGACAAACATAACTACCTTGCGATCGATGAGAGAATATAAAACATAGCATGTTGAGTGTCGGACTAACCAACGAACATATATCTGGTAGCGTGCGGGTAGTAAATTTGTCTTTAAAGGGACCAAGGCAGTGAACATACCAAACACAACCAAAGACGCGAGTATGTGAAAGGGAAGTGTGGATGGAAAGAGAAGACTGAAGGTAGTCGCAAAGTTTAGAATCGATGAGGGCATGCGATTGATGTGATAACAGATAGTAGAAACCGCGAAATGCCAATAATGCTTGTGAATCTGCATCTGGAACATATGTGAGTAAGCAACCTCAAGAAAGTGACGATTCTTGCGCTCAGCTACACCATTCTGCTGAGGGGTATAAGCACATGAAGTTTAATGGATAATCCCAAACCGAGTACATAGATTTTTAAACGCATGGCTCGTATATTCTCACGCATTGTCGGTCCGAAGATCTTTAATAGAGCTGGAGAACTGTGTGCGTGTCTCAACAATAAAGACATAAAATACACTAGTTAGTTCAAAGCGATCGCGAAGTAAATATAATCAGTTCATGCAAGAGTGATCATCAATAAAAATAAGAAAATAACGATAACCAGAGATACTAGCTGTTTTATAAGATCCCCAAATATCGGAATGAACTGAAATAAAAGTAGCACTATTCTGAGTATAGTGAGGGGGAAAGGAAGAACGATGTTGTTTGCGGAAGATATAAGACTCACAGGTGAAGTCGGTGAGGGAGAGATCAAGAAGAGCTTCCTCGAGAATTGGGAGAGGAGCATGCCCGAGACACCAGTGCCAATCAACAGAAGTAACAAAGGAGAGAATTTTAAGTAGAATATTTAAAGTGTAGAGCCCGTTAGACAACCACCATTTACCAATGATATTCTGCGTACATCGGTCCTGCACTACAAAGGAAGAGGGAAAAAAGTTAACAAAACAATCAAAGTCTTGAGCAAGACAACTAACGGAAAGGAAATTGAAATGTGAGCTCGGAACTAAAGAACCGAGCGAAGAGAAATATATGAAGTTAGGGGCACATCGCCAGAACCGCAAATTGGGGTGGTGTCATCATTTGTAACTGTGATGAACTTGGGACACACAAAGTCCAAATACCGAGGAGAATTCTGTGGAGTAATATGATTTATGACGTCAGAGTCCACAATCTAAGTTGCTCTACTGGAAAAACAAGAGATTCCTTCGTTAGAGATAAACACAATGTTGCCAGAAGAACGACCGATCAACCGCTGAAGATGCAGGATCTGTGTGCGCAAGTTATCAATGTCGGTGCGGGTGGTGGAAGGAGCATTGGACACGATGGAGGCATGTTGTTGGGAGGCATACCATGCTTACAATAACACATTGCCTCAAGATGACCATCCCGACCACAATAAGTACACTTTAGATGAGTCCGACCGTTGCGATCCCTACCCCGAGAGCCGATGCGACCCCCACGAGTCGGTAGAGGAGCAGGATGAGCTAGAAGAGTGGTGGAGAAGAGCCGGAGGGATAGTCCCAGGAGCATCAGGGGGTGATGTCACTTTTAAAAGCTTGGAGCACACATCTGAGAGTGAGGGAATGATGGAGGAAGAAAGGATATGGGCACGGACGCTGTGGAGATGAGGCAGGACACGAGACATCATTATGGTGATACCGACCGTTTCTTTCTATGCACATTGGGCTGCGAGATCCACCGTGAGAAGCTGATGTTGAATTCAGGCATCTACAAGAGTTTTGGACCTCACAATAAATGAAGTAAGGTCGAATCCCCGATTCAAGAAATTGGAGGTTCATGAATATGTCGAACATGTGTTGCGAATTGTCCTTGCCAAAATATAGGGAGTGAAGTTAATCCCACATCACTTTGGCCGTCTCATGATACATGGCCATATGGTAGGATTCACTATCCATTGAGTTCAGAATCTGTGATTGAACGCGGCCATCATCGCGGAGCCATTCTTCAGTGGGCTCAGTAGGCCATGCCTTAGAAAGATAATGAAGGAGCCATTTAGTCTGGAGAACACGACTGACGGAGTGTGCCCACTTGAAAAAATTCTTCTTGCCACTAAGAGAGAGAGTGGTGACCCGAAGCTCATCCTGAACTTCATGAAGAGGAGTCGCGACATGGGCCGGAAGAGCTGGGGCATCAATTGAGTCCATTGACCGATGAAGATAAAGAAGAACCCGCGAGAGCAAGAGGAAGGCCGCAGAGAGTGATGCGAGCACTGACAAGAGGCCGCAGAGAGGAGAGGCAACTGAGGGGTGCAGGCAGTGCAAGACCAGGATAAGAGTGGTCGGCAAAGGAGGAGCATCTAGAAGAATAAATGGCGGGCAAACGATGTTGCGGGCAAATTTGGCGGTTAGAGGAGTCGCTCGACGACCATTGTATTCTCAGCGGGCAGAGGAGGCACATCCAAAATAAGTGCGGCGAGCAGTCTTGGTGTGAGATGAAGCAAGAGAGCGCGGATGCTCGCAAACACTGGCGGGCAGAAGGGAGACTGCGGTGGGTCCCGGAGAGCGGCTTGAAAGCCTATAAAAGGAGCCGGAGAGCGGGCGGTGGGGACACACATGGTAATCAGAGGAGAGCTGTGGTCAGAAATGGAGACCATAAGATTGGTTGGCGAGTCCGCAAAAGCAGAACCATGGGCTCAATCCGAGTGCGACAGTGGAGAAAAAAAGCTTTGTAATTTTGTGGCTCTGATACCATGTAGAAAAACGTAAGAGAGAGAAAATTAATATTTTATTAATTTCTCAAAAACTTCATTACAAGATTCAAGTATTTGTATAATTATATAGGAAGAGAGAGTGTAGACTACACTTCATTCTAAGGTGTGAGACTAAATATTAAGGAGGTAATGGACTCTAATTGGGCCTGCTCTATGGGCTTTTGTACAAATTCTCTTAACAATATATATCATCATTTTTTTGTGAAATTCACTGAGCAGTCAAAATTTTATTTGTAATTATATTTTTTTGACGTTTACTTGGAAATTTCTGGTTAAATGAAAGTTGCAACTCGTTTTGGAATATCTTCTATTGCGCCAAGAAAAAAATCTACTCCATCCTACTAGCAATGGATAGTCTGGTGGATTAGAAATATAAAGTTTTTTGGCACGAGATCATAAAGATAAGTAATAAAGGATGATAAGGAATCAGACCATAAACTGGAGAATGCCTCTCACACAGATTGACAATAAGAATGCCTTCTAAGTAGGTTCCTGAGAACTTCATCAGTTGCTAGAAAGGGAACGAAAAGCCCAATGGGGATGAAATTAGCACTTCAAATAGAAAATGATGAATTCCACTGTCACTTGAGAAAACAAATAAAAAGCTGAAAACTAAATGACTCTTGCTACCCTGAAACACTCAGTTGTCTTTCATGGATTATGTCTTTATGCTAGAGGTCCAAGATAGCTTATACAAAGATCAACCCTCAACAATACTACACGACACAAATCAACAACGCATAAAATCAGTGTCTTCTGCTCCCAAACAGCCGAGGTAAAATCTGGCGAGCAAACTCGATTCCAAAAAACTCCAATAAAATAGTAAAACTGTTCCAAATTTATAATAGAAGTAACATCAAAGGATCACGACTACAATAAACATTCATTGGAACCTTGACTTCATCATTAGACATGAACCAACCAATATTTAAGCCCAAAATAGCATTCTGAATTCTGACAACATAGTGCCTGACAGGAATAATTAGGTTGGATATTGGGGATACGATCTCTCCACTGAGAGAAGATAAGTCTTAGGCTTCCTTTGTTTCGGCGTTTTCGCCGGGCGTTTGGAGTAAACGCCACCGGACTGCGAGTAAACAAACGGGGCGCCAGCGGCGTTTGCTCCATTTGCACCCGCTGCAAGAAGAAAAAGCCCCTCAAACGCCGCTTTTCCAACCCCGCCTCCCCCCCTCCGGTTCCAAGTCTCCGTTTCGACCCGCCGGAAGCAAACGCCACCGCCGCACCAAATGAAGCCTAAGACGCCACTTCTGTTAGATAAGGGCAGTCAGTACTGGAGAGAGAACATCGGTTGGTAAGATCAGGGAGAATAAATTCCTTGTTCAAGAAACTATTGAAGGTATCGGTTTAGTTTCAAAATTAAATTTCATGATTAAATTACTAAGAGTACTGATTTATATATACAAATGGAGGAGTTAGTACAAACGTTTACACAAATAGTGCACTAACATTCTAAAAATAAAATAAATATGAAAACGTGTTAACACTCACTCCAAGCTGCTACATAAATCATTCATGCCCGGCTTGGTACAAGCATTTGAAACGGATGCATGAAGAGGCTTGGTTAATATTTCTACTAGTAAGTTGTAACAAATGGAGTGCATATTCGTCCACTAGCAACCTCTTTCCTAATGAAGTGATAGTCGACTTTTATATACTTGGTTCTGTCATGAACCATTCAGTTCTTTGATATATAAATAGTTGCTTTGTTGTCATAGTAGATAAATAAATGTGTACAATATGTCTTACTTAGGTCCTTCACAAGCATTCTAAGCCATCTTAACTCGCAAGTTGTTTTTGTCATATCATGATATTTTTCCTCACAACTGGATCTAGAGACAAGCATTTGTGTTTTGCTCCACCATGTGACAAAGTTGTCTCATAGGAAGGTGCGATTCCGTGAACTTGATTTTTCATTGGCTTTGTCATCAACTTAACTAACTGTTGCGGAAACAAAAAAGATTTGAATTTCAATGAGAAAGCCCTAATCTCCTCTATATATGAATGTGGATCAAGAAAACAAATACAATATTACATGACTAAGAATAAACCGCACATAATAACGTTAAACACATCTCAACACCCCCCTCAAGTTGGGTGTGTGATGCCGAACATTCCCAACTTGCCAACAAACTCTTAAAAAAACCACAGCATAATCCATTCGTGAGGAGGTTTGCCGATTGTTGCTCAGAGGGCACAAATGGAGTAACGACAATGCCTCTATCTATATTTTCTTTGATGAAGTGTCTGTCGACTTCAATATGTTTTGTACGGTCATGTTGCACAGGGTTGTGAGCAATACTGATCGCAACCTAGTTGTTGTCGTATAGCCTGATGGGCTCGCTACTTTTAAGACAAAGATCGGTCAAAATAGTTCGTATCCATAGACCTTCATAGATTCCGTGAGTCATAGCCCTGAACTCCGCCTCAACGCTAGATCTGACAACCACATTGTTTTTTGCTTCTCCAGGTGACTAAATTTCCACCCATCATAGTGCAATACCCAGACATGGATCGTCGATCTTCAATCGATCCAGCCCAGTCAACATCCGTGTACACCTCAATAGTCAACTCTTCATTTGATGAAAACAGGATGCCCCTCACAGGAGAGGACTTGAGATATTTAAGGACACGATGAGCAATATCTAAATGACGAGTCCTCGGGGAATGCATATATTAATTGAGCACTCCTACAACATAGGTGATATCTGGGTGAGTATGCGAAAGGTAGATCAGTTTTTCAACAACCCTCTGAAAACTGGGAATGTCTTCAATCATGTCACCATCATCTTTCCCAAGTCTGTGGTTGACTTTAATTGGAGTGTCAGCCGGTCTGCACCCACTCATTCCTGAAGCTTCAAAGAGGTCAATAGTATATTTTCTCTGTGATATGAATATCCCATGTTTGGACCTTGCAACCTCAATACCCAAGAAGTACTTGAGGTTCCCCTAGTTTTTTACTTCAAATTCTTTCGCCAGTTTCACTTTCAATGCCTGAATCTCGTCCTCATTGTCTCCTGTTATAATGATGTCATTTACATAAACTATCAGAGCAGTTAGTTTTCCTTCATTGATTTTGATGAAAAGAGTATGATCCCCATTACTCTGGGAGAATCCGAAGCATGTCATTGCCTTGTGAAGTCTTCCAAACCAAACTCTAGGTGATTTTTTCAGGCTATACAAGGTCTTCTTCAGCTTGCACACCTTGCCTTTAGATCCTCTAGGAGGGAGACCAGGAGGTAGAGCCATATATATCTCTTCTTCCATATCATCATGAAGGAACACATTTTTTACATCCAGTTGGCTGAGACTCCACCCCTTGCAGGCATCACACGACATGAGAATCCTTATAGAGTTCATCTTAGCAACCGGTGCAAAGGTTTCCTGGTAATCAATACCTGCCGTCTGAGTGTACCCTCTTGCAACCAGCCCAGCCTTGTACCTTTCCACAACCCCCTAAGTGTTCTGTTTGACAGAGAACACCCATTTGCATTCCACAGCAGTCTTTCCTTTAGGCAGATGTACTAGGTCTCATGTGTGATTCTTATCCAGAGCATGCATTTCTTCAAGCATAGCCTCCTTCCATCTGTCATCAGAGAGAGCATCCTCCCACGAAGTAGGGATGAACGTAGCGGCCAAAGAAGAGACAGAAGCTCTATGGGAAGTCGTCAGGGACGAATAAGAGACAAATTAGGATAACATGTGTTGTGTAGAAGTACTTTCCCTTAGAGTAAAGGAACCTGACGACGGATCAGATGTCTGCTCTGGGACTCTGATAGGGGCCGGTGTGTTCATTCCCTTGGGACGACAGGAGTAAACCTGCAGGGGCTTGACAATAGGAACAACAGGAGTGGGCGCAGGAGCAATAGGAGACAGAGTCGAGTGATAGTGATATAATGAAGGAATGGGTAAAGGAGTTAAGGAACTCACTTCCAACATAGAAGAGGTCCCCCCTGAAGTGAGGTCCCGTAGTAGCTCTCAGATTCACAAAATGTGACATCCATGGTAACAAAGACTTTCTTAAGTACCTAGTCAAAACATTTATAACCCTTTTGAGTAGGAGCATAGTCAATAAAAACACACTTGTGATCCTGAGGATCAAGTTTTGTCCTTTGGTGAATATGAACAAAACAAACACAGCCGAATATACGAGGTTGTAGAGTAGTAAGAGGCACCCCAAAAGTGTGAAGAGTGTTATAACCCAGGACACGAGAGCGCATATGCTTAATAAGATAAGCGGCAGTTAGAACATCCCCCATAGTACTTTGGAAGGTGCATATGATGAAGAAGACACCAGACAACTTCCAAGAGATAGCGATTCTTGCGTTTGGTCATCCCATTTTGAGCAAGAGAGTGAACACAAAATATTTGATGGATAATTCCATGATGTGCAAGGTAGCGGTCAAATTGAAAATCCATGTACTCGCGACCATTGCCGACACGAAGGATTTTGATATGAGTATCAAATTGTGCAGAAATCATTTTGTGAAAACGCTGAAATAAAGGGAAAACCTCGTCTTTAGCCTTCATTAAATAAACTCATGTAGTACAGGAGAAACAGTCAATGAAAGTGGCAAACCAACAACACCCAAAAATAGAAGAAATATGGCAAGACCCCCAAACATCAATGTGAATAACATGAAAATGAGCAAAACTAGAGAATGAAACATGATTAAACGAAACACGATGATGTTTTTCAAGTTCACAAGCGTTACAATGAAAATTATCAACTAATATAGCTGACAAAGTAGGAAATAAACGTTTCATAGACAGAATAGAGGGATGTCCGAGGCAGCAATGCCGAGACTCCAAAGTGACCGCCTGATTAGCATGAAAGGCTTGAGGAGAAGATGCAGGAGTGGAAGAATCAAACATGTAGAGCCCATCCATCAGACTACCAGAGCCAATCACCGTCCCCGTCTTCAGGTCTTGAAACACACAAGAAGAGGGAAAAATGTCACAGAACAGTTCATAGAGTTTGTCAGATGACTAATTGAAAGAAAATTACGAGTAAACTTGGGTACATGAAGGACAAAAGAAAGAGTAAGAGAGGAGTAGAGGATTGTTCCTTTTCCAGCAATTGGAGATAATGAACCATTCGCAATGCTCACTTTGTCTCGACCAAACAAAGGGAGGTAAGACATAAAACCTGTAGCAGAGCCGGTCATTTGATCTGTTGCTCCAGAATCGATAATCCAGTGGGTAGAGGGACGAGAGGACACATTATGAACACCTGGGCGTCCTTGATGAGCATAGGAAGACGAGGACACAGAAGGCTCCAAAATCTGCTGCTGCATCAGACGCCAGAAGGCATGATTCTCATCGGTGGACAAAGCCAGAGGAAGAGCAGGCTGGGTAAGTGGGAGGAATCGTATCCTCAGAGGCATCAGACATGTGAGCAGAGCGGGGCTGAGTAGAGCGACCTAGAGAACGACCGTAACCATGAACGCCACGTGGTGCGGAGCCCCCACAAGGTGTAGGAAAGCAATGAAGACGAAAGCAAGTGTCCCGAGTATGACGGGACTTGCCGCAGTAATCACAAAACAAGTGATCTTTGTCGGTGGACTTGGGCTTGGAATCACGTGGAGCTATACTACCAAACTGAACAGCCAGGGCAGAACCTTCGGGAGCAGTATCAGGGGTCCATGTCTGTCGTCGATCAAATTCCCGTTGAACCAGACTGAAAACCTCTGGAAGAGATGACAGAGGAGAGCGTCCAAGAATCTACACCGATCGGATCAAAGTCGCGGTGTAAGCTATAAAGGGACTCAAAAACTCTGTTCCTATCTTCCCGAGCTCGAACGAGGAGCTCATCCTCAGGAGACACAAGAGTGAGAGAGTCAAAGTGATCATACTCTTGATACAGTTGAGTGAACTCCAAGTAGTAGACAGACGGAGGGCGATCACCATGATGAAGGAGGAAGATCTTCCGTCGCAGCTGGAAAATCTGGGCAGCATTACCCCGACAGGAATAAGTAGCCTCAACACTCTTCCAAATATCCGTTGCAGTCTTCAAAAACAGATAATTCCGAGCAATCGAGTCAACCATAGAGTTTGTCAACCAAGACATCACAAGAGAGTTCTCAGACTACCATTGTAGCCAGTCCGGAGAATCTTTGGCCGGTGTCGGAATAGTCCCCAGAACGTACCCAAACAAACGTCTGTTCTTCAAGGCAAGGGTAATAGCCCGAGACCACGGAAGAAAATTGGAACCATCCAATCAAATAGTGGTGATTTGATGAGTATTGTGGTCATGACTGGACCGAGCCGCGCCACCAGACGACAAGGTAGTGGAGGAGATCCCGACACTGGAAGAGAGAGTAGGAGATCCATCATTCCCCGACTTGATGTGCAAGAACAAGCACAAGAAGCCCCACAAACACCTAGATAGAAACTAGGGTTGACTCATAGAAGAAGGAACAAAACTAAGATCATGTAGGAACTTCCAATAAGGATTGACACCGGAAATACCATCAAGTTAGAGCCACATTTCCGATGTCAAAAGAACCAAACAACGACAATCCGCCGGGGAAAAAAGGCCGAAGAAGAAGAAGAAAAAGAAGAAGAAGAAGAAAAATAAGAAGTGCGGCTTCTGGAGGCGCGACTGGTGCGGCTTCTGGGTGCGGGAAGGAAGCGAGACGGGATGCGGGGATTGGGTGCGGCTTCTAGAGGCGCGACGGGTGCACGACAGAAGTAGGCCGCGGAAGCGGGATGCGGAGGTGGATACGCGGGAGCCCTAATCGCCTAAGGCTCTGATACCATGTTGCGGAAAAAAGACTTGAATTTCAATGAGGAAGCCCTAATCCCCCCGATATATGGAGGCGGATCAGGAAAACAAATACAATATTACACAGCTAAGAATAAACCACACATAATAACGATAAGCACATCTCAACACTAACATCGGGATAAAATTTGATACGCAGACGACCATTCCTTCTGAACCAGAGAACCTTACTCAGAGAGCTCTTTATATACTTTAATATCTTCATAGGACACTAGGATGACACTCTAGGAGTATGCATGAACCGACCGACTTTTCTAACTGTAAAAATAATACTAGGTCTCATTACATCGAAGATAAATGAATTTTGCAACAATGTGTGTGTAACGAGAAAGATCTTGAAGACATGAGAATGTTTCATTCTAGAGACTTTCAATCCCCATAGGCATAGTAGCACGAGTTGGCTTTGTACTAAGCATATCAGTTTCCTTAATAAGGTTCATTGCATACTTTCCCTGTGATAATGCAACAACTTTATTATCTCTGTAGAGAAAGTTCCAAATCTTGTATATACTTCTTGAATACCGAAAAACAAGTATGAGTACAAGTATATAAGAGAGAAGAAAGTAAGATCTAGCTGTACAAATAATGTGGGACTAAACACTAACTCCTACATGAGTCAATACATCATTTTCCCTAGTATTTTCTAACACTCCCCCGCAAGCTGGAGCGTACAAATCGTAGGCACCAAGCTTGGACAAGAACTGATAGTAGAGACGCCGAGGTAAGGCTTTGGTGAGGATATCCGCAACTTGCTGAGTAGCAGGAACATGTGTTAACTCTATCTTTTTCAACTGAACCTTCTCCCGAATGAAGTGACAGTCAACTTCAATATGTTTTGTCCGTTCATGGAAGACCAGATTCTTGGCAATGTGTATAGCTGCTTGACTGTCGCACAATAAAATTGCGGGTTGATGTGAACCGAAACCTAGGGCTGTAGTTTTTTAAAAATAATAAATGCGATCTTTCAAAATATTTGTGGCGCGGGAGGCATTCACGGACTATTTCTAACGAACTAAACGGTCAAGACGTCGCTTGCGAACGCAAAACTACCGCACAAACGTAGCAACGTCACAAAACATAATTCCACGAACACAAAAATAAAGTGGCGACAATAGCTCGTAGGAGAATACAATAATTAGGCGATGAAGTTAGTTAGGGCAAGTTCTTTTAATTTCCTATTCATTTAAATGCCGGCACAATAAAATAGACGTGGATTGAGAGCAGGAGAATGGCTAGGTATACCATGGGGGAGTGACAACAATGAGATCAGGGCTCCCTGGGCTGTGGAATGCTGGCTGGAACAACTCGCTGGAGACGGAGTTGGATTTGTAGGACCCAGTGGTGGTTGGACTGGAGGAACAGACCACCGGGAAGTGGGGAAAAGACAAGAGGGTGCCTGGATCTGCTGGAGAGCACAGGGGAGGTGGCGTCGCCCAAGGAGTTCTCCGGAGAGCTCGTCGGCGGCAGGGAATGGCTCCGCAGGTGGTGTCGTCGATGAAGAGGGGCCCTGGAAGTTGCAGCGAGCTGGCCGAATAAGAAACCGCACGGGATCGCTGAGAGGAGGAGTCGGACCTCGGTGGAGCACCCTGGGGCGGCGCTGCTAGCAGTCGAGGGAGGGGATGGTGGCGATGGGCTTCCGTCGGGGAGGAATCGCTACATCAGGCTGAGCGGCGCTGGACGGAACCAAACCGAGAGAAATTTCTTGGTTCAGTTCAATTTTCCAGCTATCTAGGGTTATGGGAGGGGTTTGCTTTTAAAGTGGGAGTTTAGGGTTGATTTGGCTATTGGCAGCCACTCAAATAACATAGGAATTAGATTTCTTTAGGAGGAATGACTATGCGAATTAAAATTTCGAGGGCAGTGTCAGCTGCGCCGAAGGAAAATTATATATTAAAAAATAGTTCATTAAAATTTGCTTTCCCTAAATTAACCTATCCCTAAATTACCGGACCTATGCATGTATGGTCTCGTTGGCCGGTCACACCAACGAGCCAAACAAAACATGCGCGAAAGCGCGCGCGATACAATATGAACAAAAACGCTAATAACGTGCGCGACAAAACTTAATATCCCAACTAAACGCGAAGACATGCACGACAAAAGCAAAAATAAAAAGATGCACCGCAGGTTGCATTACGGGCGAGGAGAGCTTGACTCCTAGATCATCAAGGAGACCCTCAAGCCACGTGAGCTCAAACACAACAGCTGCCATAGATCGATACTCGCCTCAGCAGATGAGCGAACAACCACAAACTGTTTCTTGCTGCGCCATGTAATAAGATGTCATCCAAAGTAAGTGCAGTATCCACTTGTGGAACAACGGTCATCCAAAGAGGCAGCATAAACAACATCAGAATATGCAATCAGATATAAGGAAGACGAAGAGGGCTTGTATACAAGCCCTTGTCCAGGAGCAGTCTCCAAGTAACGAAGAATACGTTCGACAGCCTGAAGATGAGAGATACGTGTCTCGTGCATGAATCGACTGACAATTCCAACAACAAATGATATATCAGGTCTAGTAACAGTGAGGTATATTAGCTTTCCCACAAGGCGACAATAATACTCTGGATTCGGAAGGAGCAAATCGGAGTCCGAGGCATGAGCTCAAAGCTTGTGATTGATATCCATGAGAGTGTCAGCAGGCTTGCATCTAGAATAGCCCGCATCATGAAGTAGGTCAAGACAATACTTTTTCTGAGATAGCACAAGCCTATCAGGTCTTCGAGCCACTTCGAGACCAAGAAAATATCGAAGACTTCACAAGTCCTTTGTTTGAAACACAGTTGCTAGATGCTGTTTGACCATCTATATTCCTGAAAGATCATATCCTATAATCAGAATATCATCCACATATACCAAAAGAATTACTGTGTCCGTTGGACGATGATGAGTAAACAGAGAGAAGTCGGCCGAACTCCGAGTGAACCCAACAACACTAACGGTCTTGCTAAATTTGTCAAACCATGCCCAATGAGACTGTTTGAGACCATAAAGAGACTTATTCAGACAACATACAAGAGACTACCCCGTGGTCTCAAACCTGGGAGGTTGCTGCATATAAACGGTCTCCTGTAAATCGCCATTAAGAAATACATTTTTGACATCCTGTTGGTGTAAGGGCCAGTGGCGGTGAACAGCGAGGGAGATCAACACAAACAATATTGAGTTTAGTGACTGGAGAAAAAAGTCTCATCATAATCCAAGCTTTGTTGTTGAGTGAAGCCGCGAGCTACAAGACGAGCCTTCAAACGGTGAACCGTCCCATCCAGACCGTGTTTGACGGCAAACACCCACTTACATCCCACACAAGATTGTCCAGGAGGAAGCGAGACCAAATCCCAAGTGTGGTTTGCCCAAAGAGCAGACATTTCCTCGTCCATAGCCGCCCGCCACCCGGGATGCTGGAGAGCCTCCTGTACAGAATTAGGGGTGGAGATAAGTGGATAAAGAAAGAGCACTTTGTTGGAGTTCCAGAGAGAGGCGGTGAAAAGAGACATAGTTGGCCAGCGGGTGGGCAATAGAAGCTGTTGTCGGATCCACAGGCTGCAAAACATCATTAGAGCAGGGCAGCTCCCGTAGGGCAGTGGACGAAGAAGGACGTCGAGTGTACACACGAATGACAGGTGGTGCAAGTGGTTTAGGTGGGATTGGTGTGGGAAGAAGAGGAGGAAGGTTTGAATGAATAGGGATAAGATGCCGCGAAAGAGGTGGGGGAAGAGGAGAATCAGCTGGTTGAGAATAATATGACTGATCTTCGAGAAAGATGACATCAACAAAAGTAACCACCTTGCGATCCTTGGGGGAAAAACAAACATAGCCCTTCTGAGTCCGAGAATAGCCTGCAAACATATATTTAGTGACACGGGGAGCAAGTTTGTTAGTGGACGGGCCAAGATGATGAACAAAGCACACACAACCAAACATGCGAGGGATGATGGAGAAAGGAGGTTTGGAGGGAAAAAGAAGATTGAATGGAACCACAAAATTGAGAATGGAGGAAGACATGCGGTTAATAAGAGTGCATACGATAAAGACCGCAAAATTCCAATACTATTTGAGAACATTCATTTGAATCATAAGAGAGTGGGTGATCTCAAGCCGGTGTCGATTCTTGCGTTCAACAACACCATTTTGTTGGGGGGTATAGACACATGAGGTTTGATGGATGATCCCAAACTCAGCACAGAGGAGAGCGAAGACATGACTTGTGTATTCACGGGCATTATCAATGCAGAGAGTTTTAATTGTAGTGAAAAACTTGTTGCGAGTTTCAATGAAAAAGGTACGAAATACACCAGACAATTCAGAACAGTCACGAATGAGATACTATTAGGTCAACCGAGAGTAGTCATCTACAAATGTGATAAAGTAACAATATCCAAAACCATTCGCAATTTTGTAGGGTTCCCAAATATCGGAGTGTACTAGATCAAAGGGAGCAGGACTCCGAGTAGGATGTGGTGAGAACATAGACCGATGATGTTTTCCATAGATACAAGACTCACACGTGTACTCTTCGAGGGACACGTCGGGGAGAGATTTTCTGAGTAAGTTTAGAGGAGCGTGACCCAGACATCGATGCCAATTAACAGAGCTAATAGAGGACAACACCGTTGGGGGAGCGGGGTCAAGGATATAGAGACCATTCAATGGATGCCCTTTTCCTATGATAGTTTGCGTCTTGCAATCCTGCACAACACACAAGTTAGAAGAAAAAATAACATCACAATCGAGCTCAGTAGTGAGTCAACCAACAAAGAGAAGGTTGAAAGGAGAGCTCAGAACATGAAGGACAAAACAAAGATTAATGGAGGGAGTGAGGTGAATATCTGCCGCGCCAGAAACGGGAATTGTGTCCTCACTAACAACAGTAATGAACTTGGGATGCACATAGTTCAAATATTGTGGTGGTTTCCAGGAGGTACCACCATCAGAAATAGACACCACAGAGCCCGGAGTACAGCTGATCATCTTGCAAGGAACAGTCCGCAGCCAGATCGCGCGAACAACCAAGTCGAGAGGGCAAGACACTTGGGCGGGCAGCAACCAGAGAAAACAATGCAGAGGCCGTCGAGTAGGCACTCGACCGTTTGGTTAGAGGCAGACCGCAACAGGAGCACAAGCCGGCGAACAGGTACTAGACCGGGCGGATAGAGGCAGACCGCAACCAACAACCCAAAGCGGGTAGAGAAGAGAGGCCACCTGGAGAGAGAAAAGGAGAAGCCGCACAGTCTCGGTGTCAACACACTAGCGGCAAGAGGCCGCGACCAAGATGTGGAGCCCGCGGCGGATAGCCGCAACGACGAAGGAGGCTGCAACGGTTAAGCGAAGCCCGCGCGAGAAGCACACAGCAAAAGGGGAACTGCAACGGGAAGGGAAGCCGCGGCGGTAAGGAAACCGCGACGACAAAACAACGAAGACCGCACGATCACGGCGATAGCACACCAGCGGCAAGGAGGATGCCACGACCAAAATGCGTTGCCCGCAGAAGAGAGGAGAATCCGCCTTCGAGGAGATAAGTCGCAGCGACTAAGCAGAGATCAAGCCGGTCGAGAAGGCCGCACGGTCACAGTGAGCACACCAGCGACAAGGGAAGATGCCGCGACCTAGATGCGGAGCTCGCCGGGATGAGGGAGCCGCAACGACTAAAAGAACAAATTGCGGCGACTAAAGACAAGTCGCGGCGTCTAAAGACAAGTCGCGGCGACTAAAGACAAGTCGCGACGACTAAAGACAAGTCGCAAGCGACTAAAGACAACTCGCGTCGACTAAAGACAAGTCGCGGCGAGCAGAGAGCAGAGCAGCGAGAAGGCCAGAACTCGCGGGTAGACAAGGATACCGCAACGAGTAGCGACTAAGAGAAGTCGCGGCGAGAAGGGTGGAGAATAGCGAGAAGGGAAGATCTCGGCGGGTAGAAAGGGAGACCGCATCGAGTAGAGGGAAGCGGTTAGCCAGGATGAAACCGCGTGGGTAGAGGAAACAAGGGAGGGAAGACCCTACCTGTTAGAAAGGTTAGAAATGGTAGGAGAAGGAGAAGAAGGGGTGGAAACCACGAGAGAGAGAGAGAGAGAGAGAGAGAGAGAGAGAGAGAGAGAGAGAGCAGAGGAAGCGGTAAGAACGACCGTAACCGCGCGGGAAGCCGCGGTTAACAGAAATTCTAACCACCCGGAAGCGGTTAGAAATGGAGCAGGCCGCAAGACACTGCGGCTAGGCAGGAGAACAAGCCGCTCGGTAAGCAGGCGGAGCAGGCGGTTAGAAAAGAACAGGCCGGACCGTATCCCTCTGATACCATGTAGAGAAAGTTCCAAACCTTGTATATACTTCTTGAATACCGAGAAACAAGTATGAGTACAAATATATAGGAGAGAAGAAAGTAAGATCTAGCTATGCAAACAATGTGAGACTAAACACTAACTCCTACATGAGTAAATACATCATTTTTCCGAGTATTTTCTAACAATCTCTAACAATCTCAATACCAAGAAAGTATCATGGGATACCTTTGTATTTTGTTACAAAAAGTTTGGGCATATATACTTTGGTTTTTTCTATGCTAGAAGCAGCATCAATGCCATCCACATAGATCACAGAAGCCACAATACAAGTGTTCTTCTTTCTCACAAAAATTGAATGTTCTGCATGATCTTGATGGAACCCCATAGTGAAATGTTCTGACTGAAATTTTCAAACCTGACTTTTAGGCTTAGTTTAAAGCCATATATATCCTTTTTGAGTTCACAAGCCTGAGACTCCCCGGAGCAACATATCGCAAGGGTTATTCCATATACAATGTCTTCCTTAGATCAGCATACAAGAAGACATTCTTGACGTCAAGTTGGAAATGGACAATCCCTATTTACAACAACATAAAACAAAACTCTCATAGTGCTAATGCGACCAGCATGAGAAAGGGTGACAAAGAAATGAACTCCATATTTTTGTGTAAAACCCTTAGCAATGAGTTTAGCTTTGTGTCTGTCAACCTGCCCACATGGTATAAATTTAATGACAGACTCTTCTGCAGTCAACAATATCTGCAACAAATGTATAGGACCATTTCTTTATCCATAACTTTCCTTCCAACAAGGGATGATAATAGCCTCTTTATACAATGAATGAATATTAGTAGCTGATAGAGCTAATGCAAATCGGGTGCAAAAACTGCCTAGATGTGCATATGAAACTACGCTAGCAATATGTGGTTGAATCCCTTGATCTAACACGCTGATGTAGGACAATATTGAGGACACAATCTGAAGCTATTGGCGGCCTTGAACCTTCAGTGGAAGGGGATACTAGCTTGGGAATTGAGGGATGAGTGACATGAGTCGAGGAGGAATTCATACACGAAGATGAGGACATTTTCAGAAGACACGATAATCGAGAGGAGGTGCATGCGCTATAGATAATGGAGAAGGTGGCATTGGAATTGGTGGATATGATGATGAGATTCAAGGTCTAGGGGTGTGGAATGAGCTAGAGGCATGCTCGTCAATCGTCATGGCTCAGAGGATGGTGAATAAGATATAGTCATACGACCAACATACAAAAGAAGAAAAATTCAGAGTGGACTCACAGAAGTTGACATTAACAAGGACATCCTGACGCTTGGAGATGGTGACAATGCAGTGATATTCTCTTTGAGTTGGGGAGTTATCCAATAAGATACATTTGGTGGCACGAGCGAATAGTTTGTCTTGATCTTGAAAAAATGTGGACAAATGCAATACACTAAAGATGCGGGTGAGAGGAAAAGGGAGGACTCTAGATGAAGGGGAAAAATTTGTGATCTACCCTTGAAAACAGAAGATCTGATATAGTTTATCATATAATATGAGACAAAAATAGCATGATCCCAATGTCCCAAGAACACTCATTTTACACTGTAGAGAAATCCTCAACCTTGTATATACTATCTCAATAATCAAATACAAGGTATGAATACACATTTATAAGAGGGAGAAAGAGAGAAGAGAGTCCTATACATGATGTGGGACTAAAGAGGAGCAAGGAAGAAATACAAATAAATGGGCCACTCTACATGGGCTTTTCCAACACTTCCCCGCAAGCTGGAGCGTACAAGTCGTATGCACCCATCTTGGGCAGACACTGGTAAAATAGGGTACTTGGTAGAGCCTTTGTGAGGATATCAACAACTTGTTCAGTACCCGGAGCATGGTTCAATTCTATCTACTTCATTTGGACTTTCTCCCGGATAAAGTGACAGTCCACTTCATTATGTTTCGTTCTTTCATGAAAGACTGGATTCTTTGCAATGTGTATAGCCGCTTAGCTGTCGCATAACATGATGACAGGTGAAGGAAGTTTTACCCCTAGATCGGCAAGGAGACTTTTAAGCCAGGTAAGCTCAGAGACAACAGATGCCATCGATCGGTATTCTGCTTCGGCTGAGGATCGAGCAACCACTGCTTGTTTCTTACTTCGCCAGGTAACACGATGACCTCCAAAATAGGTACAAAAGCCACTGGTTGACCGACGATCATCCAAGGAACCGACATAGTCTGCATCAGAATACGCAACCAATGTTGGAGTAGAGGATGAGATTTAAGGATGCGCTCAACAGCTTGAAGATGAGATGTTCCCGGGGCATGCATAAACCTTCTGACCACCTCAACAACGAAGGATATATCTGGTCTTGTGACCGTTAGATAGATCAATTTCCCAACCAGTCGTCGATAATATCCCCGATATATCTCCCACAATCCGACATTCGACATTTCAAACTCAAACAGACATGAACCCGACATCCGACATTTGCAACCTTGATAGTAAGAGAGAGATAAGCCACAACAACTTACACTTTTCATTAAAGGAAGTAGTGACATCCCCTGACCCACAAATTGAAGCAATGGATCCATCAAAATGAATAGGTGGAATCCGACTGTTTGTCATGATGAGTAATATTTATTGCATCTCCAATCATACGACTAGTAACAATAGAGTTAATAAGCCTATTGAAAGTGAGCCCACTGATCATAGAAAGGTCAAGGCCGACTATATAAAGGTCAAGACCCGGTCCCACAGCCCGACTGCAGTCGGTGCACCCCAACCCGCTCTCCGCCTTGGATATAAACCGTGCGATGGGTTGTTGAGGCCGAGAATCGATCCCAGGACCTTCTTTATAAGAGGATTTTAACTTCTCTCATATCCAACTGAGAGCGAGGCTTGGCTAAGGGCTACAACTCCACTCGTGACAAAAAGAGAAGAAGCAAGGTGGTACTAGAGTCAAGGGCCGACTCATGAGGATTCACTCCCCAATCCAAAAGAGGAAGAAAGAGACGTTCTAAATGACTTCTGCTTGAGCAGTTGCAACTCTAACTGGTGGAGTCTACACAGGCACTTTCAACCCTGGATCTCAACAACTTCATCGGGGTCCTAGATACACAAAAAGAGAAGGTTATCCGTAGGGATCACTCGAGCAAAGCGAGAGGACAAATCTAAGAATGTGTCACTCGCCTTAACCTTCATCAGTTGGGTATGAGAGAAGTTAAAATCCTCTTATAAAGGAGGTCCTGGGATCGATTCTCGACCTCAACAATCCGCCGCATGGTTTATATCCAAGGCGGAGAGCAGGTTGGGGTGCACCGACTGCAGTCGGGCTGTGAGCCCGGGTCTTTACCTTTATATGGTCAGCCTTGACCTTTCTATGGTCGGTGGACCCACTTTCAACATAGCCATTTTTTGTAACGCCCTGATTTACTTTGGGTGCGCTACAGGTCTGCATACCAGTGATCCCAACCCATCTTCACATATCTGACTGGCTGCAATCGCTAATTCTAATGGAGGATTGTTAAGGCTGGGGTTTGTACCCCAGACCTAGATAAGGGAGCTGTAAACTGGTCCTCTATAAAGCACAAATACTTTCCCGTAGGCAGTGTACCCGTACCAGATACGTATCCTGTACCGGTGCACACCCAATACTCGATGGGTACACCTATGTGGACACACTTGGACTTAGCACTTCATTCTGCATATTGTGTGATAGGAGTCTTTTTATCTAGAGTAAACAAAGTTGGCTCTATGCTAGGAAGCGTTGTTACGCCCAATTAAGTTGTGTATCTATACCGAGTATGTTTCTGGTACTGGTACGTTTCTGTTATAAGTACATGTATTCAACGTGTTGATACAACACAATTTATTAACAAAATGACTAACTTGTCTCTAGACTAACCAGAGATTGAAGATGTTGATCTCCAACCACTGTTGTGAATATCCTCCGACATGCCTGACATGTCGGCCGACATAAAAGTTTCATGAACCAAACGACACGTTTCCGATATTTTTTTGCAAAATATCCTTTTGAAATATATCCTCCGATATGTCTGCTATTGACCGATATATTCGCCGATATATCGGTTGATATATCCCGACATTTTATGGACTGGTTTTTTCAATTTATTTTAATTAGTGTCTATGATCTAATAGACAATAGACCAAAATTATTTCATTGTTTAGGTTGTTTTTCCCTTTCCTCTGACTTTATTCTTTGCTCAAGTTCGTCACCGACTTCAATTATGCATGATCTTTGAATTATGAACTAAAAGTTCCTTATTTTCCATTATCATCGACAACTTCTCGACATTCTGTTTTCTGTTAATTTATTTCACGCGTTATACCGTTATTACTTGTGTAACACAAAATGTTTATATTAGTTGGATAAATTTAGAAGTTCAATAAATATCAAATTATTAATATATTAATATATATAAATTTAAAAAGATTAAATTTATAAATAATTACACATATAAATAATTAAATATTAAAACACTTTACATGAAATATCCCCTATATATCCCCCGACATACTAAAACCGACATGAAAAACCTAAACCGATGTGTCCCTGATATCCGACATCCGCAACCTTGTCTCCAACAATGAAGAAGAAAAAAAAGACTGATGAGTAGACTTAAGTTTAATTTTATCTCTTTTGCTTAAACATTTAAGATGTTAAATTTTGTAATATTTTGCGAATGCTTAATGTTTGAAAACTTCATGTTATGTTGCATTGATTTGTGTACTTTACTTCAAGTGATGATTTATGTTTGATGTTTCGATATTTTGAGAATTATTTATTACACTTGTGATATATATATATATATATAATATTTGTTATAAGTTATAACGTATCACAACGTACCCGCATACCTATTTTTAAACTTTGCCGTACTGCCATACCAGACACGCATCATACCTGTACCTGTACCAGTGCTGCCTAGCTGGTCCTCATCACCAATTGAGCTGATGTAACACTCCGGTCTATTATGGGTGCACTACAAGTCTGCAGACCAGTGACCCCAACCCATCTTCATGAATTTGATTGGTCGCAGTCGCTAATTCCAATGGTGGGTTGTTGAGGTTGAGGATTGAACCACAAACCTCCTTGATAAGGGAGCTCTAAACTGGTCCTCATCACCAATTGAGCTAGGGTGTTACATAAAGAGTGCACTTTTTATGTAACGCTCCGGTCTACTATGGGTGTGCTATAGTTCTGCAGACCAGTAACGCCCCAGTCTATTAAGGACCCAATATGAGTCTCAAGAACTCTGGTTTAAGTCTTCCAGAACATTCCACGCATAATTGTTCTGGGAGTACTTCACATTTTTGAAATATGATGCACACATGCCCGTAATTATCAACTATGCTTATGTTTGCTACGAGAATTGAAGCCCGATTGAACTTTAGTCACAAGCTGATGATTGGTGGAAGAAGAGAGGTTGGTAATTGAACTCTTCTTGCTCTTCCTATAATTAGAATGATTTCCATTATTGAATGCCTTGAAGACTTAACCTAGGCTGTATAGAGGGTGTATTATGGGAGAAGGAAAGAGGAATGGAATTGAATTAGGAGGAGCTTGGTGGGAAAGAGAAATGTGATAAATACGGAACAAAAACTGAAAAATATTGAAATAGAGTTTTGCCTTCCGCATTTCATTAGGCCTTGCTCCATTGTGTCCATAACATAGTTGGCACGGTTATCATGCATAGATTCTCTTCTTTAGACATCTGAGTTGTTATTGTTGGCTACAGGCTACTATGCACGGATACTTAAAAGTGCTATGCGTATCGGCTCGGACGCGTATCAGATACGGGAAACGCTCGGAAACGCGTTTCCGAAACTCTATGAAACATTTTTTTAAAACTAAAATATAAAAAAATAGGAAACGCGTGTCCTGCAATCGCGATACACGATTCCCATGAAAATGAGTCCCACCTCTTCCACTTATTCACGGTTTAGGTTTAGGTTTCATTTACTCCACACGCCCGATGCTTTCTCCCGCATCACGCCCCAGGCTTTCTCCAGCATCACGCCGCTGCATTGCCCCTCGAGGAGATGTTGTCGCCTGCGGTAAGCTTTCCTCTCGTCTTCTTCCTCTTCTTCCTCCGCCTCCTCTTCTTTTACTTCCTCTTCTTCTTTTTCCGCCTCCTCTTCTTCTTTTTCCGCCTCCACTTCTTTTCTTCTTCCTCTTCTTTTTCTTCTTCCTATTCCTCCTCCTCCTCTTCCTCCTCCTCCTCCTCCTCCTCTTCTTCTTCCTCTTCTTCTTTTTCTTCTTCCTCCTCTTCGTTTCCATCCTCTTCTTCTTCTACTTCTTTCTCTTCTTCTTCCCCCTCTTCTTTTTCTTCTTCTTCTTCTTCCTCTTCCTCTTCTTCTTCCTCTTTTTCTTCTTCTTATTTGTTTTCTTCTTTCTCCTATCTAGTACTAGTTGATTTCAATCTACTCCGACATCCAAAGCATCATCAGGTTCTCATTAGCTTAATTTTTGTTGGACTTGCCAGCTCCGATCGTACCCTAATAGAGGTATCATGGTTCTGCTACCATGCTAGATTGTTGATAGAATTACAATATCTTGCTATAACATTCTATGTTATCTATTTTTTATTGCAAATTTTTCAAAAGTTTAGGGAATTAATTATAAATTATGGAGGCACTATGTGCATAAAATGCATATGAAATACATCCCTAGAGTCTTACTGGCAATGCGTGTTAAATGGAATTATAAAGTATGTAAATGAGAAGAAAATCATACACATCTTGCACAGCTAACACAAAAACATACCCTTATGACCAAAACAGATACAAGGAACTTGTTAGAATAAATCTTTTTAAGATGTAATAAACTATGGAGATACAAAAACTATACACATAATAAAATGGTTTGAGATATAAATTAATATCAGCCCACTGCTCACTTTATTCCTAATAAAATGATGGCTGATTTTGATGTGCTTCATTCTATGATGTTGAACTTAATTATATGCAATGTAACGTATATTTCTCCATTTGTGTATGTACGTTGTTAAATGGTAATTGTTGTTCTGAATTTCATTGTTGTTTAAATTAAATTTTATCTTCCATAACATAAATTTAAGATATGTACAAATAGTTTGTTAGTTGTTTTATTCTTATATTAATTAATACTTATATTAAAATAATTAAAAATAATTAAAAATATTTCCCGTATCCATGTTTTTTTAAAAATTACGTTTCCCATATTCTTGTTTTTTAAAAAATTACGTTTCCCGTATCCGTATCGTATCCCGTATCCCGTTTCCGTCCCCGTGCTACATAGATTGTTGGTGTTTCTACCATTCATTTATTCTTTCGGTGGGTGTGATATAGCACTTTAGCACTTGTTTCTAAGTCCCTTATCTTAATAGCCGACAAGTTTTAACTTTGACATTCCAAAAGCTCCTATCGGTGACAAGTATGTGGTTGCAAGAA
Source organism: Platanthera guangdongensis (assembly GCA_039583875.1). Classification (NCBI taxonomy): domain Eukaryota; kingdom Viridiplantae; phylum Streptophyta; class Magnoliopsida; order Asparagales; family Orchidaceae; genus Platanthera; species Platanthera guangdongensis. The sequence goes on along the minus strand of CM077162.1, from coordinate 37,094,013 downwards.
GGTGGGGTCATATACATATTGTAAATCGCAAATGGATTGATCAGTCCATTTCAAGACGAGGTAACATCTCGCGTCCTTCATATTTCTCTCGTCCCGCCATTCAGATAGGTGTCCATGAAGATGGGCATCTTTTATTTTCCTTATCATCAAGATTAAATAGTTTTTAAATTTTAAGTATTTTTCCTGCCACCTTTTGCGTAACAGTCTCTTTTGATCTCATCATTTACCTTTACCTACTGTGTAGCCTGTCTGGATGAGCGGCTATATCCTCAAGAAATTTCCGTTTCTTGCAATGATGCAAAAGTTTTGCATAAAGAACAATCTTTTCAAGAGCCCAGTAATGTAACCTCGCAGCTTACCCCACCAACCATCATCAATGACTTAGAAGCAGTATCCTCACCGCACATCTCCATTTCAGATAACCATACCATTAAAAATGAAGTTGCTGAAGGATATCCTGCAAAGATGGAAGACAATGTCACTGAAAAAAATTCTCAACAGATAGAAGACACGACAAAGTTTGATTTTCGAGTTGCTCAAGATTCGGAAGAAGATAATGATCTTTATCTATCTAGTTGTATAATCTGTTTGGTAGGTTTTGAAGAAAAGGTGTTGAGAAAGCTAGTAAGTATGATACGAAGGGGTGGAGGCACCAGGCTTATATTATTGAGTGAAAAGCTGACACACATAATCTTAGGCTCACCATCAGATGTGTAAGATTTTAATTTTTATTTTAACATTTTCGAACTCTTCACAACCTCATCATTTTAGGAGTCTTCATTTTGCAACTTTTGGCTTTAATTTCTTAGAGAAAAGAAAGATGTAAGGCGCTTAGCTTCTTGTGGTGTCATTAATGTGGTTAATGCCACCTGGCTTGAGGAATCTGATCAGGCAAAGCGAGAGCTTCCTGTATCATCAAGGCACCATTCTTGTGCTTTCATGATTCCAAAGGGTTTGTTGTCTTTTCTTGAGAACATTTCATTCTTTCAAGCACCTTGAATTTGTAAGATGAGTCTGAATTTCTCTTATTATGTTTGCTGTCATGATAATTAGGTTCTACAAGTTCTTGTATGGATACATCTGTTGCTGTTCATGGTGTGAAGAAGGTTGACAGTATTCTTGTTGCTTCTTATGTAACAAATAGTCACGTCATGGGGGATAAGATGTCTACATCCAAGTTGTTATCAGATGAGAAGAGAAAAATCAATGGGAGTTGTACCACTTTTAATGAACTCAAAGACGGAGTTACTAGATGTGAACACTCACACGAACAATCCACTGTTGGAAGTAAGCAGAAAGACGAAAGAAAATTGCGATCTGCTTTGTATTTTTTGAATGGCAAAGCAACCTTCAAGGGGAAAACATTCTGTTTCTCAAGCTCTTTCCCTATAGAACCGGTAAGTAGTTTCTTTTTATTCTTTGTTATCATCCTGAGGTGACATTGTCTTCTATGTTGTGAAACTATTACTTCATAAATGTAAACAATTCCATGCATTCCTTCAATGGGTCTGATTTGTTGTTTACATTCATGAGAGCTTTGTTAGAATGAAGAATAATCTTTCTGGATTCTGCTAATACACTTATTTAACAGCCTCTTATTGCTTTATGAAGAACCATTGTGTTAAAATTGTTTGATAATTGTTGAAAGTTTTGAAAGCGCTTTTTCGTGAACTCAAATAATTCTTAAACTTAGTTCTGCTCTACTTGCTGAAGTATCAGTTTTTGATAGTTCTGTTCTTTCAGCAGTTCTGACATTCATTCTGTCTTCTATTTATGATTGTCTTAATAACTAAACTTCTAATTGTCCGTATACCATTTTTAATTTAAATTTTAGCATAGTATTAGTATACACTACCTTTTTTATATCTAATGTTCAAAAAGTATCTTGTTTCAGTAATAATGGAACATGAACATGAAACATATGATAATTTGTTGCCATAGATTTTTAATGATAAATTATATATATATATATATATATATATATATATATATGTATATATATATATATATATATATATATATATATATATATATATATACTAGCTATCCAATATCTAGTATATACACATCATCTAGCTATCCTATATCTAGTATATACACATCATCTAGCTATCCTATATCTAGTATATACACATCATCTAGCTATCCTATATCTAGTATGTATATATATATCTTTCACTATTATAAGGGAAAAGTTGTCTTTGGTGAAACATTCAAAAATACCAATTATGCCCTCATTTTAATATTTTAATGACTTAACATATATTATAATCTATTTCAAAGAAATTAAAATACAATGTCCATTCAAGTAATTACACTATCAAAAAATCCATTTAAACTCAAAAAGTTTTTTAGTAGAGCTCCTATACCTACTATGGTAAGTTGTCATTAGGCATGTCAGCGGTCTATTCAAGAAAGGTTGTCATTAGGCATATCAGTGGTATTTTCGAGGTGATGACATTAAATCAATCAACTTTATTAAAGTCAAAATTAATATTTTTAGGTCAAAATGTATATTGTTTTACAAAATAAAAATTGTAATATTTATGTATATTTTTTACGGTCATTTTGAGTACTCATATGTATATGTTGCGGGCGAAACCCGCCTTGATGGGGCGGGCGAAACCCGTCGTCGCCGGTCGGGTACTGTCGCCCATGGCCATAGGGGCGGAGCCCCGTGTCGGGCACTCGTATATATATATATATATATATATATATATATATATATATATTAGTGCTTCGAATTGTTAATTTTTAAATAATTGGGCAAATTACATCTAATGAATTACCAAAGTACTAAAAAACAAGTACATTTTTTCTTCTAAAATGTAAATAAAGATTCATTCAAGGTATGCTTCTTTGAATTTCCATTCTCGTTACTTTTTTCTTTAAGAATAATTTACTTAGTATGTAGTGGAACGACACCCTTTCCGACTGTCACAATTTAAAATTTTCATTTAATGTATCATCAAAGACATAAGATAAGAACATTTAGCGTGCATTATCAATATTTATTTCATAAATGGGTGCTAAAAGAAAAGTGTAGTACAAAATAGGTTCTTTCATTTCATTATGCATTTAGCATGATACATGGAGAAAACCCTACTTATCAAAAGATGCATACAATAGATGCATTGATGCTAAAGATCACGACAGTGAACCGGTCGCACAAGTAATATAAAATGTGCGAGTTTTCCCAAGTATCGATCTCTCAAGGAACACAGTAAGGTGAAGTTAATTTCGAGGAGGACTTGAGATTGAAGTCCTTTGGTCGGAGCTAACTAAGGGAGGTTTTGATATTTGCGGAAAAAGAAAGTAAAAAGCTAACAACTACTCCTATGCAACGCCGCTATGCGATGCTTCGTCAGGCGGGATGGAAGACTAGTCGGGCTGCTATGCACCGAATCGTTGGGCGGATGGACGAGTAGGCTTGCGGATGAGGTGGTTAGAACGGCAGAATGAGGGTCATGAGCACCTCTTCGCTACGCACGCCACTAACAATGCCAAAAACTTGATGCTAAAGATCACGACAGTGAACCGGTCGCACAAGTAATATAAAATGGGCGAGTTTTCCCAAGTATCGATCTCTCAAGAAACACAGTAAGGTGGAGTTAATTTCGAGCAGGACTTGAGATTGAAGTCCTTAGGTTCGACGGTAACAATGAGGGTTTTGATTGTTGCGATAAAAAGAAAGTAAAAATCTAACAACTACTCCTATGCAACACCACTATGCGATGCTTCGCCAGGCGGGATGGAAGACTAGTCGGGCCGCTATGCACCGAATCGCTGGGTGGATGGACGAGCAGACTTGCGGATGAGGTGGTTAGAACGGCGGAATGAGGGTCGTGAGCACCTCTTCACTACGCACGCCACTAGCAATTGCTAGTGCGGCAAGGGTGGATGGTGGTGGATGAAATATGACGCAGCTCAAGCAACTAAAGTGTAAAACAATACAGAATCACATAGACATGAATCTAATAAAGTTTACATCTAAAGTGCAACAACATCAATATAAATGAAGTTTTAACACACATATACAACAATAAAGGAAGAACAAGTCTAGAGATCGACCGAATCTGAAGTCTTGCTGAGGATTCACGGTTGAAATCGTCGGGTTGTCAATCCGCGTCCAAGCTCGGTCCTCAACTGCGTCCGGGGTAGAGAAGGGCTGTCACCACCTTCCAATGGCCCGTCTTCTTCGTGTCACGATAGCGGACGAAAGTTGCAAGCTTCCCTTTGCTTGATGGCTATGACGTTAAAGCTTGAAATGAACCCAAGAGATGATGGAGGAGGCCGAGAGGAAGCTCCGGCTTGGATTTGGTGGTGAAAGCTTGCCCGGAGCACCTCCCTAGGGTGGAAGATGATGAAAAACGGCGGAGAAGGCGGAAAACGACGGAGAAATGTCGAGCGATCCAAAGATTCCGAATTAGGGCAGGACCTGCGATATTTATAGAAAGCAGAATTGAACAATGCGCACGATCACGGGCGCACGACCAGTGGTCGTGCGCACTATGTCCAGTGATCGTGCGCACTGGCATGGCAGATTAGGAAGAAGAACTGGGATAACGCGCACGAGCAGATTGGTCGTGCGCACTAAGTTCAATGGTCGTGCGATTACCCCAGACAGGACTCCAGGAAAAGAGGAATCAATGCACACGATCAGTGTCGCACGACCGTTGGTCGTGCGCACTATGTCCAGTGGTCGTGCGATTACCCCAGACAGATTTTGGAAATCATGGTACATTGCACACGATCATCGGCGCACGACCACTGGTCGTGCGCACTATATCCGATGATCGTGCACATTATTCCTGCTTCTAAACGTCCCCGGAACACGCACACGACCCCTAAACCCAGCACTGATATGTGCAGACATTTCAGACGAGCACAAAAATGGAGTACAAATATTAAAAGTACAAAAATACACAACCACGGGCCTAAGTGTGCACTTCCTATGGAAATAAAGATAAGATGAAATATATACGATAACGAACTAAAAGTGAAGTGCAAACGCGTGAAAACTTGCCCAGATGAGTCCGAAAATAGGTATAAAAAATGGACTCATCATGCATCACGTGCTATAACTAGCCATCCAATATCTAGTATATACACATCATCTAGCTATCCTATATCTAGTATATATACATCATCTACCTAACCAACATCTAGTATATATACATCACCTAGCTAACCAACATCTAGTATTGTTAGCATGTACTAGTTTTATAATTTCCCAATTTTCTTTTATGTATTTTTCTCCTCCCCTCACTCATATATATACGAGTGGGTCTCTTTGTAATATTTACGAAATCATTTCAACATTCAACATGGTATCGGCCCCCCTTAGGGCGAACTCTCGACAATATCCGACTTCGCGTCTCACCTCCGTCTCCCGCTCAGCTTCTCGCACACTTTCGTCTCTAGCAACCTTCTCAAACAGATCGACCCACACGTCTCTCCTTTGACCGACCCGCGTATTTCGGCGTAGTCAGTAGTCACACTCTTCCGTCTCCTAGTAGTCGTGCGCTCCCATCTTCAGCCTCCAGTATCCCTCCGCACGTGGATGTGTCAACCAATCCTGTTCCGACACCGAAGATGAACTTTTAGACAATGCTTCAACATTGTTATCTCTTCTTTCGTGGATCTTAGTTCTTCTATATTCCTATGAGCAAACCCTAGTGGCGTTTTCCTTGTCTTTTTTCTCATTCTCTTTGATTACTTGATTTCTATTCTTGGATCTTCATGCCGGGAAACAATGAATCTCCTATCATCTCTTCCAGAGCCTGGGATTCTTCCCCTGGGTCCTGGATTATGAACTCTATGGTTGAATCTATTGCTCAAAATTATTTGTTCTTGAATATTGCATCAAATATTTGAAAGAGAGTTGAGGCCACTTACTCTTGGTGGGGGAATTTGATCGACAATAGACTTGGCTACCTGACTTTGTTTCCGAGGGATCTGCCTTGTCTGCTCATTCTGGTTCTAGTAGTCAGGCTCCTTGTGACTTCAGATTGAATCCCACCTACAAAGATCATCTGAGTTGTGACTATGGCGGGAAGTCTTGTCACTCACGGGATACATGTTTCCGGCTTCATGACTTTTCTCCACAGCGAGGCGGTTTTGCACTGGTAGGTGATCGTGGCTATGACCGCTCTCAGGGTTGATCATCTCAGTCTACCCATCTTTCTGATGCCTCAGAGGATTCCTTTCTCGGTGTTGGCCTTGACACTACGAGACTTCTTATGACTCTCTATCTGTTGATGAAATTTAGGCGTTCCGTCTTTTGATGCAAGGACGGTCTACTAAGCCATCTACCTCATCCTCCTACGCCCATCAGGGACTACCAGGTGTTCATGCTGCATTCACTCGCACTTCTACCCTTCGAATCATTGATTCTGCAGCGACAGATCATATGACCGGTTCCTCTATAAGTTTTGTGTCCTATCTTCCCTTGTCTGGTCAGGACAATGCGAGTATTGTGGATGGATGCTTCTCTCCTACTGCTTGAAAAAGATTCATTCTTTGTTCCTATCTTACTCTTTCTTTTCTTTTGTTCTTCATGCCCCTAATTTTACTCGTAACCTTTTCTTAATTAGTCACTTAACTAATTCTATGAAATGCTCTGTCTTTTTTTCTTATTTCTTGTGTGTTTCAGACTTTCGGTACTTGAAAATGGGAGGTGATTGGCTCTGGTAAATTGTATGATGGCCTCTACTTGTTTGACTCTTCCAGACCTTCTTCACCACTGCAGGCTCTTCATGCCGATCAGTCTTCTGTTTTGAATTTTTGGCACTGCCTTCTTAGCCATCCCTCTATCCCCTTTATGAAACTTTTTATTCCCTAATATGTCTTCTTTGTTATTAAGACAATTTTCAATGTGATGTTTGTGAACTAGGCAAATATCGTCGCACTTTTTTAATTATGTTTCTTCTCTTAGATCTACATCTTTTGTTGTTATTCATAGCGATGTTTGTGGGTCTTGCCCCGTTGCTTCAATTTCCGGGTATTTTTAGTTTGTTACTTTCATTGATTGTTTTCCCGCACTACCTGTGTATATTTAATGAAAGTAAAAAAAATGATGCGTTTTTATTATTTCTGCGGTTTTAAAAAATAATAGCCTCTCAATTCATTACCACTATTAAAATCCTTCGTATTGACAACGGTTGTGAATACATTGATTCACGGTTCGGCAGATATCTCTGGGAGCTTGTTACCAAACATCTTGTGCATACTCACCCGCTCAAAATGGTGTAGCAGCATGTAAGAATTGTTATCTTTTGGAGGTTTTCGGTGTCTCTAAAGGAGTCGTCACATACAAGTTTACCCATTCCTCCTCTATACCAGCTTGCAACTACTATCCCTGTTGCTACCACGCTTTGTCCTGTTGCCCATAATTGCTAGGAGAAGTCCTCACATACTCGTGCTGACTTTTGACCTGTCTTCAAAATCTACTGCACTACGTGAAGGTACTTCTGCCCTACACCCATTGTCTTAGTTTGTATCGTATACTTCTCTTACTACTTCACATGGAGCCTTTGTTTCCTCTTTGTCCTTTATTTATATCCCATCGTCCTGAGAGGAAACCCTTGGTCACCGCAAGTGGCAAAAAGCCCCGCTCAAAGAAATGCTTGCCCTTGAAAAGAATTGTGCATGGGCTCTTGTGCATCTCCCTCATGGGAGGACTGTTGTTGGATGTAAATGATATTTGCTCTCAAACAAAACGCCCTGGGAATTGTCGTGAGATAGAAGACAAGAATGGTCGCTAAAGGATACACACAAACTGCTGTGATCGATTATCAGGAGACGTTCGTTCCTGTAGCAAAGACGAATTCAATAAGACTTCGTTCATTTGACAGGAAATGAGATGCAAGAATTGAAATTGGCTCAATTTCGATTTCCACATGAATTGAAATTGAAGTCAATTTCAATTCTGCTGTTTGTCCGAATGCATGAATTCTGTCACAAAAATTGGAATTCATATTTAGACACACACACATAAACAAACAAAAGCACACAACCACACACACTAATTCACAAGATAAAATTAGGATGCAACCAATCCTTCTCCATCTGACACACTCACTAATAAATAAGACTTATATCCGGTGACAAAGAAGACAGCCTAAGAGGCATAACCAAGAAGAACCATCCTGAGACTGATCATCCAGTTACAGACAATGCAAAAGTTCTAGCATTAAATGGCTCAATCAAGCTTTGGTATATTATTTTCTTAGCATTTAGTTGAGATAATATTGGAAATCCCAAAGAAAACAACAAAAATGAAAAGAGAAGAGAAGAGGGAACATCACCTTCGATCACAAGGGAGAAAACAACAAAAACGAAGATAAATTTCTGTAACTTAGGGCAAATTTGAAAAAAATGTCGCCGGAGAAGAGGACCCTTACTTGAGGCTGACTGGGGAAGAGAAGTGGGATCGTCGCCGGAGAAGGTTGTGTTTCACTGGAGAACCATGCGACAAGCGGCGCTTTGATCGCGTGGGAGAAGAAATGTCGGGCTGGAGAAGGGATGGGAGCGAAAAGCACGGGAGCAAGAATTGAGAAGTCCGATTTCTTTAGGTCGGACTTGGGGGAGGAAAAAATTAGGCTAAGGCCGATTCCATCAGAATTGAAATGAATGCCAATTCCCGCAACATTTCGGGCCTACCGAACATCAGGAATTGGAATTGGCAAATAAATGCCATTTCCGAACCACTAATTCTAACGAAACAAACAGGGCCTAGGAGTTCTCCTATCATGTGCTGCCTATAAGGGATGGAACCTTAGTCAGCTAGATGTAAAGAATGCGTGCCTTCATGGGGATCTTGAAGGGAAGTGTACATGATCCTACCTCCTGGACTTGCCCTTGAGGGATCCAAAGGGAAGGTTTGCATGCTGAAAAAGGCTTTATACAACCTTAAACATTCTCCCAGAGCTTGATTTGGAAGGTTTCACAAGGCAATGTGTATTTTTGGATATTCTCATATTAATGTTGATTATGCTATGTTCATCAGGCATACAACAACAACACTCAAGCCTTTATCCAACTATTATGGGGTCGGCTATATGGATCCTTTGTCAACATTATGCCCTATCTTTAGTCATAATCTCGCTAATGCCTAAGTACATCACGTCTTTCCTTATAGTTTCATTACAAGTCTTTATTGGTCTACCCCTCCCTCATTTAACATGCCTAGTGGCTAGACTCTCACAACGCCTAACAGGTGACACTAATGGTCTCCTTTGTACATGTCCAAACCATCTTAGTCGAGCTTCTCACATCTTCTCTGCAATTGGTGCTACTCCTCTCTTATTCCCGATACATTCATTCGTAATTTTATCCAGTCTCGTGTGTCCACACATCCACATAAGCATTCTCATCTCCGCAACTCCCATTTTTTGCTCATGTACACAATTCACTGCCTAACACTCAAAAACACATAGCATCGCTGGTCTAATTGCAGTACTGCAAAACTTGCCTTTAAGTTTTGATGGTACTTCACGATCACATAAGATCCCTGATGTGCTTCTCCACTTCAACCAACCTGCTTGGATTCTATGTGTCACATCTTTATCAACACCTCCATCGTTTTGAACTGTTGATCCAAGATATTTAAAACACTCACTACGAGAAATATCTTGATCACCCAACTTAATAACAAAGTCATCCGTCCTTCTTGCATTGCTAAATTTAAGCTCGATATACCCCGTCTTTATCCTTCTCAACCTAAAACCCTTCTTTTCTAAAGTGTCTCTCCAAGATTCAAGTTTTGCATTTACAATCCTTATAGTTTATGTGGACGACATTCTTATAACAAGAGATGATCTACAATTGGTTTAAACTCTAAAAACCAGGCTAGTTAGAGAATTTGAGATGAAGGACTTAGAGAACCTTAAATATTTCCCAGGCATTCAAGTCGCCAGATCTAGACATGGGATTTTTATCTCAGAGGAAGTATATTCTTGATTTACTTGAGACATCATGAATGATTTGATGTAGATCTGCTGACACCCCTATCAAAGCAAACCATCAGTCAGGGAGGGATGATGGAGAACCTGTTGAAAACATTCTTAGTTTTCAAAGATTAGTGAGGAAGCTAAATTTCTTGTCACATACTCGCCCAGATATCTCATATGCAGTTGGAGTGGTTAGTTAATACATGCACTCATCAAAGTCTCGTCATCTTGATGCTACCCACCGCATTCTCAGATACTTCAAGTCCTCTGCTGGGAGCGGGATCCTATTCTCACCGAATGATGAGCTAAATATTGAAGTCTATGCTGACACAGATTGGGTTGGATCGGTTGATGATCGATAGTCCACCTTAGGATATTACATTTTAGTTTGTGGAAATTTGGTTACATGGAGGAGCAAAATATAACCTATGGTGGCTAGATCCAGTGTTGAGGTTAAATTCAAAGCTGACACATGAAATATGTGAAAGATTATGGATTTGAACTATTATGAGAGATCTTAGCTTTGAGAACACTGAGCCACTTAGACTATATTGTGATATCACTTAATATTGCGTGTAATCTTGTCCAACATGATCAAACCAAACACATTAAAATTGACAAACATTCATCAATGAAAACATAGTGAGATGAATCGTTTGTACTCAATTTGTTCCATCTAAACAACAACATGCAGACATCCTCACAAAAATATTGAGTACAAGTGCTTTTGGAAGGATCATTACCAAGTTGAGCATGGTCAACATTACACACACACACACTTACATACGAGTGAGGCTCTCTGTAATTTTTACGAAATCATTTCAAGTTTCAACAAATATATATATATATATATATATATATATATATATATATATATATATATATATATATATATATATATATATATATATATATATATGACCTAACTAACCAACATCTAGTGCATATACATCACACACAGACAAGATCGATCTACATAAAATAAAACATAAAGTTTTCACGTTGGCAATCCGAGTCCTTGTAGTTCTCTCGGTGAGAATTGATACTCCACAAACTGTTGTAGCCACCTTTACCCAAAGACGTTACTTCTCTATCTGGAGCCACTTCTTCTCCACCATCTATTGACTACTGACATCGGGAGTCACTTCATCCTTCACCTATAATAATTTATTTATTTGCAGAATTAGTTAACAGAATAAATAAATTCTTACCTTCTTTAATTACCTACAGCAGAAATAAAGATTAGCCACAATTTATAAGAATGATTAAAGCACATTATTATTATCTTTAGCCTTAAGAGATATTCTTTTAGTTATGAAATTGAATTTCTTTCTTTGTAAGTGATAGACGCTCAATTGAATAATCTTTCAACCTTCATTTTATCATATCGTCTTATCATTCATTGTATCTTTAGTTTTCTTCATGGGACAATATTAAGGATAAATTTCATCTTTTATTCATTCATTATGTGTCTTTCTTAGCACACTCACATTCTTTTCAGATTTGGGTTATCAACAAGCATGGAGTCCAGTCAGGACACGTGGATTAATCTTTCATAATGGGAGGAAACTCACACCCCACCTTCTCTTTTTGGGTTAACCCTTAATAATGCCCTTGCATTGATGCTTCATTCATATCTTTTTTTTATAATAATAATAATAATTAGTTTATATTTATGCTTGAGGAGTTCAATTTTCTTAATATTTACCTTAAAACTCATTAATATCTTTTTATATGTTCAAGTCACTTACAGACGATCTATGTTGTCAAGGCGCGCCTGAGGCGCCGGGCGCAGCCCGACGCACGCTTCAGCATGGCTGAGGCGGGCGATGTGCCCCAGGCGTGACTAGGCGCGCACCTTACCAGCTCCCAAACGCACCAAAGGCACGCCTAGGTACCCCTAGGCGCACTTGGGCGCCAAATTCGCTGAAAATCAGCGAATTGGCCGCCCGATTTGCCGAATTACAGTGAATTGGCCGCCCGATTCGCCGAATTCCAGTGAATTGGCCGCCCGATTTGCCGAATTCCAACGAATTGGCCGCCCGATTCGCCGAATTCCAGTGAATTGACCGTCTGATTCGCCGAATTCCAGTGAATTGGCCGACCGATTCGCTGAATTCCATAACTGTTATCTTGAAAGCAACCTGCTTTTCCATCTTTAAGTTCCACCACCTAACTTTTTGTAATAATTTTGTTCATGTCTTAAATTTATTATACACACATACATCAAAATTTAATACATAAATTCAAATACATGTAAATAAGTAAGAACACACAACGACTTTCCCTTTTCTTTTGTCCTTCCCTGGGTCATTTTCTTTTCCCCCTTATGATGTCGTCTCTTACACGATTTATCATAATCAAACATTCAGTTATGGGTCAATATTATGGTCGTATTATATTATTTATTTACTTTTCTGTTGCATTCCTATTCCGTCGTTATGTCCAAGTCTGTCGTATTTCCTCTCGTTATTTTATTTCTTTTGAGAGTTCTTTCCTGTTTGATGTCGATTGTAAGTCCTATTTAAAGGGACCCAATGTGTCTTGTTTTGGTATGAATGAAAGTTCTACTTCCCTAACCCTAAAAGTGATTGTGGAAGCTCTCTCTCTCTCTCTCTCTCTCTCTCTCGAGCACGCCTCGCTTAGGCAGTCGCGGTAAAGACTTCGTAGTATCTACGCCACCGTCATCTCCACCTCCGGCCTCGCCTCCGGGCAACATTTGAAGGCCCATAATAACTTGGTATCAGAGCCATCCTTCCTCCATTCACACACACCAACATCCTTTACGCTCGACGCCCCTATCGAAGAACAAGCGCCATCTCAACTGTCACGACCGACTTCGAGCCCCATCTTCGACTCCGAAACCGCTGACATTTCAACACCGCCGGCGAGCCTTGCGATATCTGCATCAAGTAGACGCAGATTCTGGACCATCACTTGCAGGGATTAGTTCCAGCGGCGATCCAGACGCACACCACCGCTGAGCCCCCTGCATCCGGCGACGCATCCTTCCGACCAGAGAAAATCAACGCAGAAACTCCATCACGAGAGACTGACGCCGCGCTTAGCCCTTCTGCTGCTAGACATCCACGCCCGTGGACCCTCGATCCTCCGGCTGGTCCACTCCAACACCAACGCCTACATGTCGACGCAACACCTCCAGACACCGTAGCTTTTCCGCCATTTTCCCCGACGCTGCTCTCGATGCCTTCCATCCGTTGTTATTTTCGCAGAACAAACCACAATCTCGAATTAAAGGCTCGCGTAACTGGCATGGACGCGTCCATATTTTTTCCTATTTGAACTGACACACCTGTGAGAATATATCAGATTATATTATAGGGCGTAACTGGCGTAGACTATATTATACCTCCCTTTCCTTATTAATTATTAATTGAATTAATTAAGAAGTTAAATTTGTGACACCACCATTGGGAGACGATGTGGTACTCACAACAATACAACTTCAACCGCCTCCGATGACTCCAGGCGTCCAGTCATCAGCTCTGTATCCCGTACCACCTCCATTCACGATATGGGTGACTCGACTGACTTCTTGGAAGCGATGAGCCAACTACACACAGTTATATCCGCCATGGATGCACACATACAAAATGTAGAAGCACACTTTCAAGACGCTGACACACGTCATCAGAACGACATGACAACCCTCACCACCAAGCTTAATGGACTAACAATAGCTCATCCAGTGGTTACCACCCCACCTACGGATCACGCCAACAACAGTCACGTTCCGCTACCAGGGGCCGCTCCTACAGAGCCCGGGGAGGAGGAGGGTGATGAGGGCTGGCCGCAGAAGGTGACACCGCAGATCCGCAGTGGAAGGAGAGTAACAAACATACGCCCTGACGTCGCTTTTCCACCGCGCTATAACCGGTTGGAGGGAATTTCCCACCTACGATGGGAAAATAGATCAGAAGAAGGGAGCCGGTTTGGGCTTGCTCACCTGGTGCGAACAATTCTTTGATCATCAGCAAACTTCGGTAGCTGAACGACTTCCTTTGGCCTTCTTCCACCTTCTCGACTCGGCTTTGCTTTGGGCCAATCGTCTGGAGGAGAAGGCGCGCCCTCGCTGATTAGTTGGGCGAACTGTGTGACTTCGTCAAAGGACGAAAGACAGATTCAGCTCAGCGATCATGCATTAAATAGAGCATGTAACCGAGTGTCATCTATAAAAGTGCAAAATATCGATAACCAGAGATACTAGGGACCTTGTAAGGACCCCAAATCAACAGATAACAACCCCGGGTACAAGTAGGGGGAAAAGCAGAACGGTGGGTGCCGTAGATACATGATTCACAACACTCTGTAATGCCAGACGAGCTCCGTGGACGAATATCTGGATGGCCCAGTTTCAACTAGAAGAGGGGGTTTTCGCAGGAGGTAAAACATCTCACACTGCCCCCGTAGATGCAGGTCAACATCTTCATCGTTGGGCTTCGCAAACGCCTGAGAATTGATGTTGAATTTGAGGCTCCTTCGGACTTAGTGACTGTTATGAGTCTGACCAGGCAATGTGACCATCGTGTCCATCTGACACAGGAGAACTATTTGCCCACCGACCCGGGCATTCGACTAGGTCAGTCCGAGGGAAATCCATGCCCACCTGTACGCAAGCTATATCTGTATGAGATGATCGAACAACGCGCTAAGGGCTTATGTTTCAACTGCGATGAGCCTTACACGTGCAACCACATGTGCAAACGGCTTTTCTATCTGCAAGTCGAGGACGCTGACGATGAGGGTGTCAGATATAGCAAGAAGCCAGGGATCTCCCTCGAGTTTGAGGACAAGATCATTTTGCAAGGTGAGAGAGATGTTATGGGTCGATATTATGGTCGTATTATATTATTTATTTGCTTTTATGTCGCATTCCTATTCCGTCGTTATGTTCAAGTCTGTCGTCTTTCCCTTATCGTTATTTTATTTCTTTTGAAGTTCTTTCCTTTTTGGTGTTGACAAATTCAGCAAGGTGGTCCTATTTCAAAAGGGACCCGGTAACCGTGTCTTGTATTGACATGAATGTCACCCAATGACCGCGCGGCCTGTTTCTCTGTCCTGCCCCAACCTGTTCTTCCCGGGCGGCCTTTCCCTCTCTTCCCCCTAAAAGAAATTGTGGAAGCTCTCTCTCTGGAGCACGCCCCGCTTAGGCAGTCGCGGTAAAGGCTCCCCAGTATCTCCGTCACCGTCATCTCCACTTCCGGCCTCGCCTCCGGGCAACATTTGAAGGTCCACAACGCATTCCCTCATTGAATTTCTTTTATTCACATTTAATTCTTACATCGTGCGAGTTGCATTAACGAGGGAAAATTATCCTAACGTCATTAGTTGAATGAGAATAAAATCAAATACCCATCATTACATGCAAAGCTAACAAAATAGATCGATAAAACTCTCTTTATAATCAAATTCATATTTCCTGCATACAGTTGTTTATAATCAAATTCAGATTTCAGCCCTCTCATTCTCATGTTAGTCCCACGGAAACAACATAAAGAGCAACCCTCTAATATCTTGCGAAGCCCCCATGATAGTAATATATAAAAACCACAATCCACACAAGTAATATTATAATGAATATTCCCACGAGATTAAATAGAAATTCAAGAATCCCAATCCCAATTCCCCTCTTAATATCAAGCAATTACTGCATATACAGTACACGTAATGTCAAGAAATTGCTGCAAGCCCGCATATATATGCTCACATATAGGAATTTTACCAAGAGAAGCCAGTTTCTTTCAAAACCAGCCCTCAATAAACCCTAATGTTTGCTACCTTTAGAAAATAATAAGGGGATGAAAGGGTTTTTGTCTGAAATGACGAAAACAAACTGATACTAGCTATTATTCGTCATATACATGGAGAAAATGGAGGAAAAGAAGAAAAGCCATGATCCCGAAGCCATGTGGAAAAGCTAGGGTTTTCGGCCATCACAAAATACCATCACCAAGGCTTCCAATCAACTTAAAAATGAAAAGGAGTGAAGATAGAAGGATTACTGTGAGTTTTAGAATGAAATCCCTCAAAAAATGAAATCGAACAGGAAGCAGGAGCCCTCAAAAAATGTGATCTTAAGCGGCCGCCGACTTAATCAATCCAGACGTCCAAAATTACCCTCTCACCTAGACTATCCATCATGTATTTCAAGGCTTGATGTGTAATAACCGGCTGGCACTATAGATTGGAAACTATCTGGATAAATACAGCCGACCTCGTCTTAATTAAAACTGAAGCCATATTGCCATAAGACTGCCTACCACATTCTAACTAAAACTAAGCAACAGTTGGCCAACCACATTCCTCTTTTATATTTTTAATTGATTCTATATTCACATATCAATGCACACTCAAAATCCAAAATCTTCAAAAGTCTCGAACATAAAATAGAAGAATAAAACATATAATTCCTATTTGTGGAAATTTTAGCATGCACTGTCCTTGTATTATTCATCATTAGGGAGTCTTCATTTTATTAACATTTATCTTTAATAATTTTGTGAGTTTCACATAAAAATTTACATACAAAGTTTATCTTTTCAAGCTCGTCAGCGCATACATGTAGTCGCGCTCATTTTTGGCCTAGACACTGTGAAGGAGGGTGCTGAAACACAAAAAACAAGGAATGCAATTTCAGCTCAGGCCCATTGGTCTGTGCCATGCTATGTGTTTCTTCTTGTTCAGTGCTATACCCTTTGATATATTATTGGTCTTCAATTTTTTCCTCATATTCTAACCTTTTAGCTCATCTTGATTGGTTAGAGGGCTGAAGTTATTGAATGGGTCAACGGAGGAGGAGGCATCATGTTGGATGATCAAGCAAAAAATGCCAATTTCATCGTTGAGTGCCATGGTCTTCCACAGGTTTTACCTTCCAGTACATCTCAATCTACTGCTGTTTCTACTCATTGGATACGCTCTTCTTTAGAGGTATATATAATTCTAGTTTATTTAGTTGTTTATTGGCTTATGTTATTTGTTCTATTTTCTTTGGCTTGCTCATAGTAGTAGTTTTATTTCCTCGGCTTGCTTAAGTATATATCATGCAAATCGTCAAAAATAAATATACTATCTGTTCGAATATGGAGGTTCACTTTGTTGCTTACACAAAGATTTTTGTTCGTTAGTTGAATGATTAATGTGAAGGGTATAATTATGATATATGTTGATGCAATCTGTTGTCTTCCAATATTTGAAGCAACTCGATCAAACCAAGAATCATACTGATGCAGGACTGGAGTCCCACCAGCCTGCCACCCTGGCGCGAGGAGTCACACCAGCCCAGGGGTCCCACCGGGAGTCCACCAGATAGACCTTATCAGGACCGCGGACCGTACACCCCAACCCATCCCCGGCCCCACAATAGGGCCGATAGGTTGTTGAGGTCGGGGGATCTAGCCCCGGCCTCAACAACCTATTGGCCCTGTTGTTTGGCCGGGGATGGGTTGGGGTGTACGGTCCGTGGACCTGATAATGCCTATCGGGTGGACTCTCGGTGGGACCCCTGGGCTGGTGTGACTCCTCACGCCAGGGTAGCAGGCTGGTGGGACTCCAGTCCTGCATCACATACTATTAAATGGAGGCTCCTTCACTCTAAGTATTTATTTTGCCGTCTTGTAATTTTACCCTTTAAAGGTCTATTTGCATTTGTGCTTTATACCTTAGCTACATAATGCTAAAATTGTGTTTAACCTAACTTTTTTTTGCAAACGGAGCTACCAACAATGTAGCCAAAAGAAAAGGCAACGCCCAATGCAACTAGCTATGCTAATAAGAAAAGGCCCATCCAGTAAATGGTAATATCCCAAAACACTGAAGGTCAACCAATTTAAAATCAGCCAAAAGCCTAACCTAAATCCAACCTTCAATCAAAAGAAAATAATATACTGAGGACTAGAAGAAATATTCATAAATAGCAAAAACATCAAAAACAAAGGCGCACTGGTGCTCATCCTTTAAACTATATCATCATTAGGGAGGTTTATTTTATTTTGTTATGTAGTTAAATTTATCATTGAAGTATAATTAAAATTTTAACAAAATTTGAGGCTTTACACCCTTCACGAGTTATCTGCATAAGGGTGATTTTGTGTGAACTAAGGAAGCAACCAGAGTGTTCAAAGAAATCAAGAACAAGGAAGCAGCCAGAGTGTTCAAATTGATCTTGTCAGTTTGTTTGGCATTTGAACCTCAATAGTAATTGTTTATGAACCCCTTATTATTTCAGCATGCATTGCTAATTAACCATTGGATAAATACTGTGTATCACATCATTTTAGATTTCCAACTATTGGATCGTAAAGCTTCCTTGGGGGGGGGGGGTGAATATGAATTAATTAAAATTTGTAGATTTTTCTTTTCATCAAATCGAATATGAAAATATAAGAGATTAAGCACAGCGAAAATAAAATTTTTAGAATTTTAAATTCAAAGAAGAAAAAACAAACAGCTTTATTAATATCTTTTCAAAATAAAAAAGTTTGATCTTGATGATGCTAAGATTTTAGGCGATAAAGAATAAATCTTGTTGTCTTCTATATCCGACCGGTTCTCTCTAAGAACAGGTTGGCCCTAGACAATCCACCCTGGATTGACCCAGACCTACACTTAGATCTAGTTGCAAGACATGAGGCGAATTTTTAGCCCTAGAACTACACCCTTGATCTAGATGGCTACACACGAGGCGAGTTTCTACACAATACAAAGATTAGAAATGTTAAACACCAAGGTACAAAAGAGATTGATAAAACTTCAGTTGATAAACTCCTTATAATTTGATGCCAATGGAAGACGCGGAAGGGTCGCTTGATACCGTCGTGGTAAAATGTGAGCCCTTCTATTGAATAATTTTGTTTCACGTAGATCTTCCTTCGAATAGATGTTCGTTGAAGCTTTGGAGTGTACGAGGCTTTGTAGGCGGCTAAGAAGACCTCCCCTCAAAGAATATTCGTGCTGAAATCAAAATCCTGAGACAAAATTGTGTATTTATAGATAGTTGAGACCTATCGCCCGTGGTAGTGGCTATTGT
The DNA here is from genome assembly GCA_039583875.1 of Platanthera guangdongensis. Taxonomy (NCBI): domain Eukaryota; kingdom Viridiplantae; phylum Streptophyta; class Magnoliopsida; order Asparagales; family Orchidaceae; genus Platanthera; species Platanthera guangdongensis. The sequence goes on along the minus strand of CM077162.1, from coordinate 37,075,011 downwards.
CGGGCTGTAGCGTCGAAATATGAATCCCCGTACCAATTTCCCTCGGAACAATTGAGCTTTCCTTTTTAGGTTGACGCTACCGCGTGGCTATAGAGAGCTATTGTCGCTCGGTGTTAAACTTTAATTTTGCAGTCCTATTTCCCTCCAAATCTTGTTACGACGCATGTCGCTATAATAGGACTATCGTCGGGCGTAGGGCTTATCGCTTGATGGTAGCAAACTTGAATTTCACACTCATTTTCCCTCCAAGATGTGTTACTGCCATAATAAGAGATCCAAGCTATCGCTGGGCGGTAATTGCTATCGCCGACACTATCATCATTCTTGAGCTATTTTTGGCAACATTAAAATTCAGCACGGGGGCGGTAGTGGCTATCATCGACGGCAGGCTGCAAAGTTGGCCTCTGACTCATCATTTAAGCTTTGTTAGAAATATTAGGAAGAATATGTAAATACCTCATTTATAGACCCATTTAGGTCTCTAATTTTAGTCTCACATTTGTTTGTTTTGGGACTCATCTCTCTCTCTCTCTTCCTATATATATGTACTCATACTTGAAAGTGAATAGTGAATATACAGTCTACAAGTTTCGACTCAATCTTTTCTACATGGTATTAGAGCTCGAAACGGTCCTTCTAGCGGTTTGAATTTTTCTAACCACCGACTTTCCCTTCTAACCGCCGGCCTTCCGTTCTAACCGCCCTCCCTTCTAACCGCTCCTTTCTGCGGTCTCCGGTTTTCCTAACCGGCTCTTCCCCTCCTTCCGTGACTTCTCTTTTTTCTCCCCCCTCAGTCCTTTTATAGACCCTCCCTTCCGCAGTTTGGTGGGACCCTCTATCCGCTTCTCGCGCGGTTTCTCCTCTCTGTCCGCAGCAGCTTCTCGCTTGGTTTCTCCCCTCTGTCCGCAGCTTCTCGCGCGGTTTGTCCCTTCTATCCGCTTCTCGCGCGGTTTCTCCTCTTTGTCCACAGCAGCTTCTCTATCCACAACAACTTCTCTATCCACAACAGCTTCCCTTCTGTCCGCAGCAACTTCTCGCACGGTTTCTCCCCTCTGTCCGCAGCAGCTTCTATCCGCTTCTCACGCGGTTTCTCCCCTCTGTCCGCAACAACTTCTCTTTGGTTGGGCTCCTTACTCGCTCCTTTCTACGGTCCCGTGCGCCTATTAGCTTCCCTGCTCTCCATTGGCCGTGCCCTCGTTTGGGCCTTCTCTTCCTAGCCGCAGTCCGTGCGGTCTCTGCCTCGCCTCTCCTGTTCTAACGGACTGTTCTAGCTGCTCCTCTTCTCGCGCGGTCTGTTCTAGTAGGCAGTTCTGTTCTCGCAGACTGTTCTTGCCGCCGCTCCCGGGTTTTGTTCTAGCGGCCTGCTCTAGTCGCTGCCTTCCGCGGTCTCTGCTCGGCTTGTCCGTGCGCGTTCTGTTCGCGCGGTTGCATCCCGCGGTCTCTGATCTTTTGCGGTTTCTCTCTGTCGGTCTCTTTCCCGCGGCTTGCAGTCGGCTTTCTGCCGTTTGGTCGTCCTTTTGCTTCAGCTTCATTGGCGATAGCCTCTCCGTCTATTCGCTCGGCCTATCCGCCTGTTCGCCCGACCTCTGCTTCATGGCTTCCACCGGTACCTCTATGGACTCAACTGCTGCCTCCTCTCTTCCGGCTCGTGTTGTTGCTTCCGTCACTGAACTTCGGGATGAACTTCGAATTACCACCATTTCTCTCAATGAGAAACATAACTTTGTGGAATGGGTGCACTTTGTTCGTCGTGTGCTGCAGACGAAAGGGCTTCTTCATCATTTGACACAGGCTACACCTTCTGCACCCACTGACGAGCTGCTTCGTGATGACGGTCGTGTTCAATCTTGGCTTCTCAATTCTATGGATACCGTGCCCTACAGGATGACCATGTATCATGACACAACCAAGTCAATGTGGGAGGAACTCCACTCTTTCTATTCTGTCCAGAACAACCTCCAACACTTGTTTGAGATCATTACTGATCTTCAATCTCTTGATCCCGGGATACCAGGTGATATGGCCTCCTTTGTTTCCAAGGCCAAGACCTTGTTGAGGCATGAATACAGCACCAGCCCCCTACTACTGACTTGGTTGCCCAACGGGCACAAAAAGAGGCAGTCGAGATTGCTATGATGATGGCCAGTGTCCCCTCTCACCTACATAGTGTTCAGGCTCATATCCTCTCCTCAGCTAGTACTCCCTTTCTCTCAGATGTTTGCTCTATGCTTTTGAAGGTTACAGTGCCACCGGAGGCTCCTATGCCTTCCTCTCCGACACTTCTCCAACTACCTGCACCAGCTCATTCCACTCGTGGTTCTTCTTCCCGTAGGGGTCACCACCCATCTCGGGGACGAGGACGTGCTAGGAACCCCCCTTAAATGCGCTTACTGCGGTCAGGATAATCATCTTGAGGCCACATGTTACCGCAAACATGGTCTGCTTCCACACCTTACTTCTTCTACTAAGGCCGGGTCTCCGCACATTGCTTCTGCATCAGATTCTTCCTCCTTCGCTCCAACAGATGTTGAAACTCTTTGTACCCAGCTCCAACATCTCCAAGGAGTGATTGCTCGCTCTTCTGGCTCCGTGGCGTCTATCTCAAATAAAGGTATATCATGTCTTGCCAGGAGTCCTCACTGGATAGTGGACTCCGGTGCCACACACCATCTCACTCTACAAAAGCCACCACAATACTTGGTGTCTTCGCATCCTGAGTTCATCATAGTGGCCAATGATGATACCACCCCAGTCTTCGGCGCTGCTGATCTACCTCTCACACCCACCCTGTCTTTATCTTCGGTTTTTCATGTTCCGGGATCCCCATTTAGCTTGCTGTCTGTTAGTCGGCTTACTCAAGATCTTGATTGTTGTGTTACATTCTCACAATCTTCCTTTGTTGTGCAGGATCAACAAATGCGGAATATTATTGGTAGGGGATGACTGTCTAATGAGCTCTATCTTCTTGACGTTCCTCCTTGCGCTCTCTCTGTCATCTCCTCGGTCGATTGACATCGTCGTCTTGGGCACGCTCCCCTCCAGATTCTCAAGAAAACACTTCTGGATATTTCTTTGCATGAGTTTAATTGTGAGCCCTGTATCTTTGGCAAATAACATCGTACTTCCTTTAGTCCTGTCTGTACTTGGAGTTCTACTCCTTTATCTTTAGTTCACTCCGATATTTGGGGACCGTATAAAATCCCCAGTGTGTCTGTGTACCACTACTTTGTAACCTTTATTGACGATTATTCTCGTTTAAGATGGTTATATTTACTTCGTGTTCGCACTGAACTAACATCTATATTTCGTACTTTTGTTATTGAAACTCCTTCTCAGTTCTCATCTCCCTTGAAAATCCTTCGAAGTGATAATGTTCGAGAATATACAAGTCAGACGTTCTCTGCTATTTGTGCTAAGTTTGACATTATCCACCAAACCTCATGCGCATATACCCCTCAGGAAAATGACGTGGCCGAGCGAAAAAATCGTCATCTTCTATATGTCGCTCGGTCTTTAATGCTTGAACAACAGGTACCCACAGAATACTGGCACTTCGCTGTGTCAACTGCCTGTCATCTTATCAACCGCATGTCTTCCTCTGTTCTTGCATTCGCCACTCCGTTTAGTCTCCTCTTCCCCTCTCAGTCTCCTTTTCCTCTCACGCCTCGTGTGTTTGGCTGCACCTGCTATGTCCATAATCTTGGCCCACCTTCAGATAAATTTTCCCCTGCGCAACAAAGTGCATGTTTGTAGGGTACTCTCACACTCAAAAAGTTGCGTATGTTATTCTCCCATCGATGACAAAGTGGTTGTCTCGGCTGATGTCACCTTCCTTGAAGACAAACCGTCTCACACTTCCCATTCTACTTCTCCTCTACCTCCTCCCTTGCCTCGTCCTATCGTTCCAGTCACGACTCCTTTACCACCTCTCCTTCAAACTCACAACCGGGATCACCACCACCTAAACCACCTCTCCTTCGCGTCTACACTCGCCATACTTCAAACTCTGGGGCCCATCCGCAACTACCCTCTACCAATGCTATCTCGTGGCCGGACGATCCTGCCTCCACCTCTACAGCTCATCCACTGACAAACTACATTTCTTTACATCGGTTATCTCCACCTAGTTGAATAGAAGATAGGAAAATACTTAAGTGCTTCATACATCCACATAGGGGCTTAATATAGAAATTACATGGACTCACACACTTACATACACAATGTGGGACTAAATCCCATATACATACAAATAGCCTAATATAATCTCAACTCTCCCCCTCAAGCTGGAGGTGAAACCTCAAGCTTGACAACATCAATGAAAAAAGGTAAAAGGTGGTAGGCAAAGGTGGGACAGACAGGTGACCGAGGAGACTCTCATACACGGTACACCCACACAAAGAAACCACACACACGAATCCACCAGACCGCGGGGATAACACCACACACACACGGATCTACGGGACTGCGGGGATAACACCATACACACGAATCTACGAGACCGCGGGGATAACACCTCACACGAATCTACGAGACCGCGGGGATAACACCTCACACATGAATCTACGAGACCGTGGGGATAACACCTCACACACTAATCTACGAGACCGTGAGGATAAGAGAGAAAGGGAAAAAGACAACCACCAAGGTACCATACCACCTACCAATCATCAAGGAAACTTGGGGAGACACAAACAACACGCGACATACGCCTAGTGGCCGTGTAGGATTAAGGCAAAAAACCGGGAAAGATCATTCGGGTCGCCCTCATCCCAAACACTCCCCCTCACGTGAAACTCACGTGCATATAGACATATAACACAAGACAAACAACATACACCACAAGAAAAAAACAGCGCAAACAACATAAACATTAGCATCTATCAGCATTCCTGGAAGAAGAGGGGCCAACAGAGAGTAGATTTGAGTAGGATGGAGGGGCCCGGAATCAGCAGCAAGCATTGATATCTGTGGGAGAAACAACGACGAAGGCTGGAGCAGACGAGCTTGACCGGATCCATTGATGACAACACAGATGAGAGCGCAAGAGTCGTGGAGGACAAGTGGCGCACCCCCTGACAGCAGCCGAAAGAAAAGAGAATCATGACAGGCTCGACGAAGTTGCTGCGACAAGAATCTGCGCCGGAAGAAGCTCCAGCGACAGAGATGAAATGTCGATGTAGACGGATGCGCAGCAGAGGTTGATGACAAGATCTGGAGGCAGGAGAAGCTCCAACGGCAAAGATGAAGGGGATCTGGACGACGCACGACGGAAGCAGGCGGGATCAGGGCCGCTCCTGTCGATGAAATCAGCGATCGACTTCGTCAACAGGAGCAGGTGAGGCGCTGAAGGAGAATGCGGGAAGAATCGCCACAGGATTAGGGCTTCGACGCAGCAGGAGGGCGAGCGCGGTCGAGGCGGTCGGGACTTCGTGTGGAACCAGAAGAGGAAGTGCGGCCCGTGAGCGGAAGCAGCCGGCCAAACCGAACTGGGAGCCAACCCTACCCTCTGATACCAAGTTGAATAGAAGATAGGAAAATACTCAGTGCTTCATACATCCACATAGGGGCTTAGTATAAAAATTACATGGAATCAGTGACTCACACACTTACATACACAATGTGGTACTAAACCCCATATACATACAAATAGCCTAATATAATAATCTCAACTCACCTCTCCTCAAATTTGCTCTTGCTCTCTCCTCTGTTTCTATCTCTAACTTTGTGCAGGAGGCTCTTCAATATCCTGGGTGACGTGTGACAATGGATGCTGAGATGTCTGCCCTTTGGGCGAATCACTCTTGGGATCTGGTCCCCCTTCCTCCTGACCAGTCTTGTGTTAGCTGTAAATGAGTTTTTGCCATTAAACATGCTCCGGACGGGACTATAGATCGGCTCAAAGCTCGACTTGTGGCACGAGGGTTCACCCAACAAGAAGGCTTGGACTACGAGGAAACATTCTCGCCGGTTGCCAAACTGAACTCTGTTCGGGTTCTAATTTCCCTCGCTGTCCACCGCCACTAGCCCCTTCATCAGCTGGACATTAAAAATGCTTTTCTGAATGGTGATCTTCAAGAGACTGTCTACATGTGCCAACCTCCCGTGTTTGAGACCACGGGAGAGTCTCATGTGTGCCTTCTTCGAAATGCTATTTATGGTCTCAAACAGTCTCCTTAGACTTGGTTTGAGAAATTCAGTAAGGTTGTTCGCAAAGTTGGATTCAAGCGGAGCTCGACTGACTTCTCTCTTTTCACTTGTCATCAATCCACTGAGACTGTCATTCTCCTGGTCTTTATGGATGATATTCTGATAACGGGTGATGATTCCAACGGGATATACCAGATCAAACAACACTTACATTCGGTTTTCCAAACAAAAGATTTGAGAAATCTTCGATATTTTCTTGGTCTGGAGCAAGACGATCTGATGACGTTGTCTTATCACAAAGTAAGTATTGTCTCGACCTCCTTCAGGATGCTGACTACTCTGGGTGCAAACCTGCGGAAACTCCTATGGATGTCAACACAAGTTATGTGCTAATGGATCTGACTCCGATTCACTGCTTACAAATTCAGAATATTATCGGCGTCTTGGAGGAAAACTGATATACTTGACGGTCACGAGGCCCGATATGTCATTTGTTGTTGGGGTGGTCAGTCGCTTTATGCATTCATTACAGGTTTCTCATATATAGGCAGTCGAACGCATCCTCAGGTACTTAAAGACTGCTCCGGGACGGGGGCTTGTATATAAGTCATCCTCCTCTCTTTCTCTTGTTGCGTACTCCGATGCGGATTATGCGGACTCTCTTGATGATCGACGGTCCACTACTGGATTTTGTACTATTTTGGAAGAAATCTTATCACATGGCGGAGTAAAAACAATCAGTGGTTGCTCGTTCTTCTGCTGAAGCCGAGTATCTTGCAATGACAGCTGTTGTATCTGAACTTACCTGGTTGGAAAGTCTGCTTGATGATTTGGGAGTCAAACTATCCTCACCTACAACTTTGCTCTGCGACAGTCAGACTGCTATACATATTGCCAAGAACCCTGTATTTCATGAGCGAACAAAACACATTGAAGTTGATTGTCACTTTATCCGGGAAAAGGTTCAACTGAAGAAACTTGAATTGGAGCATGTTCTGGCCCTCTGAGCAAGTTGCCGTCATCTTGATCAAGGCTTTACCAAGACCAATGTATCAACAGTTTCTATCCAAGCTTCATGCTTACGATTTGTATGCTCTAGCTTGCGGGAGAGTATTAGAGAATATTAGGAAGAATATGTAAATAGCTCATTTATAGGACCATTTAGGTCTCTAGTTTTAGTCTCACATTGTTTGTTTTGGGACTCATCTCTCTCTTTCTATATATATGTACTCATACTTGAAAGTGAACAGTGAATATACAGTCTACAAGTTTCCACTCAATCTTTTCTACAAGCTTGATACTTGTTGTAACTTCCAAGGCTTGTATCGTAAGAGGTTCCTGAACCTGCACGCCACGAAATACTGTCAAAGATTGATCAAATACAAGTCGGGATTTGTTATTCTCAAACTAAGGGCGTGTCGAATAGGATGTGTCGACCCTTGCTCCAACATCAACGGCACTACATTAATAGTAATTCATTAGTATTCCATTAGGGCACAATTGCACTATTTGTTCATCTTATCCTGTACGCCAACTTGTCAAAGAGAAAGTAGTGAGAATAATCTTGGGTTTATTAGGAGCAGATAAAGCCAAATGTCTGAGTGTTGAATAATAAAGTAGCCATTTGTAGCCGAGATTAATTGTGGGGTTGTTGAATAATAAAGAAGTCATTTGTATCCAAGCTTAATGCGTAGTTGAACTGATTGGTACAACTAGGAAGAACATGTTGGGAGTAATAGTTGTGTTGACGGACTGTGGGAGTCGCACATGTTGAAGATGAAGCATTGAATATAAACTAGGTAATTTTGGCCCACTTTAAAACTACAACATGTATTTATAAAATAGATAAAATATATTCGGAAACATTAGGTATCGGGGGTATATCAAGTATAACATGGCTTGAAGTAGCGCAAAGAGATTCAAACGAAACGAGGTCCTCACACAGCATTACAAAACCCAATTGATGCAATCTCCGTCGCATCAGTTAATACAGGACATTACTAGACGTCACAAATTTTATTTATGCATTTATTTTCGTGTACTTCTCTTGTCGCGCATTTGCTTTGTTGATTGGCTCCTCGGGTTGACCGTCCGATGAGACCCTAAATAAATAGGTCCGGTAATTTTACTCATTAGGACGTAACAAACAAGCTTAAAATTATTTAAATAAAAACGCTTAAATTTAGAATTAAAATTCAAGCCGGAATATGATCACATTTAAAATAATGCCATAATTTCAAATTAATCTTCTTTGGGAAAGAAGTTTATGTGAGAATTATTTAGAAATTAATAAGAGTCAAAATAGGACCAGTCATACTTTTGGAAATATCAATCAACAATAAAGTTGCCGGCTAATAAAGAAAGAAATAAAGTGGCCAGCTATCAAATATGACCGACCATTGAAATGTTGATAAATAATCCCGCTCTGCCGATTGAAAGGCACCGGACAGCAAGGGAGATTGAAATTTGATTCAATTTCCCCTGCATTGCCGGCTTCGCTCTCGTGAAATCCACGTCGACCGCCGCTCCTGCCAACCAACCACCGCTGCGAACCGTGCTCTGCCACTGGCCAAGCCTTCTGCCGTTGGGCAGTCCCACTCCGTCGCAGCCCTAGCGGCCTGGGCAACGCTCCAGAGGCCTCCTTACGTTTCTCTCCCCAGTTCTCGACACCAGGCGGCCGCCGACCTTCACTAACACCGTCGGCGACATATTCCAGCAGTCAACGTCGGTGCGTGGGCCTCCTTCCTCACGCCAGTGGTTTTCTGAGTTCCTTCCGGTGCCGGTTGCTGTCGACTCCGACCCGTTCTTCCAGCAAACGACGAGCAACCTGCCCTTCAGCCGGTGACCAGTCATCTCCCCCCCCTTTTTTTCGCCGGTTGCTGTTGACTCCAGAGCTCTCCCAGCAATGGCCGACGGATCTATTCCCGCCTCTGCCGAAGGATTTGGGAGGAACTTTATTTCCTGGGGTAACTTCGTCATGTCTCGTTGCTCCATTTATTATTTCTAAATTTACGCATTCATTTAAATAATCAAGAGCTTGTCCCGAACGTTCTAATTATTTCAGTTACTGTTATTTCATAAATTATTTTGTGCTTGCTTGTGGACGACCGATTCTCGCAACGATTCAATTAGTGAGGTGCTGCGGAATATTTTTAAAATAACGATTATGATCTTGAAGCTCAAACGATTGGGGTGATTCTGCTCGAAAGCTCGATTTTGACCAACTCGGCTCTCCTTTCAAAATTAAAAATCTTTTTTAAAAGTAAAAATCATAATTTTTTTTATAACAAAATAAAATATTGCTTAAATAAATTTATTTTGGAGATCCCAATCCTAGTTTACATCAGTTTGGTATCAGAGCTATTGTGATTCGCTCCTATCGCGATCCACAATTTAAAATTTTAAAAAACTATTTTAAATGCTTATAATTATATTCTTAAAAAACAAAAAACAAATTATTTTTATTTGTCTTTTAATTTTTTGTTAAATTTTTTTTATTTTATTATTATTAGTTTTTTTAAAAAATTCATATCATTTTAAAATGGAAAATCGTATGAGCAATTTAGAGAATGGAGTGGCCGATCTAAGCGTGCAAATTAAGAATTTGACTAAAATCATTGAGGCGATGAGTACGAATGTTACTGCAAATATGCGAGATATGGGGCAAGTGGTAAATGAGTTACACACACGTATAAACACCTTGGTGGCCAATCAACAGTTAGGAATTATCCCACCCCAAATTGAAGAAGATCCTAACCCTAGGCAACCTGAAAATGACAACCCTAATCCACGACCACTTGCACAAGAGCGCCAAAATGTTAGGGATCCACCTCGATGGGATGTAGGAGTCAAATTAAACGTGAGTGATTTTGAGGGACATTTAGAGCCCGAGGGTTGTCTAGACTGGTGTGATCGAATGGATCGCTTTTTGGCTTGGAAGCAATTGCCCCAAGCCAGGCAAGTCGAGTATGCTACCCTTAGGTTGAAGGGTTCCGCCTTGGTTTGGTGGGGTCAGCTAGAGCGGTCTAGATTCAATTTAACACTGTCCTCGATTACTACTTGGGATGAGTTTAAAATTCAATTGCGAAGGCGGTATGTCCCAGCGGACTACTTGAAGATCCTCTACCGTAGGTTCCGCAACCTACGGCTGGACAAATTAATGGTAGATGAATACACGGACTAATTCCTAGTCCTTCAGTCTCGCCTCGACCTCCGAGAGGATGATGACATGACCGTATCCCGTTATCTGAACGGGTTGCACTATTCCATTAGAGACCAGCTAGAATTATTCGATTATAAGGACTTGGGAGAAATATCGAGTCGTGCACAGAGAGTGGAGGCCTCACAAAAACGGTCATCCGGAGCTAGATCTACTGATAGATCCACCATGAGTGTCACCACTACCACTACTGCTAGGATTTCTGATTCCCCTCACTCTCCCATCACTACCGAGAACAAAGACCCGTCCCCTAACCATTCCAAGGTGTTGAAACTGAAAATTCGGTCTCTAGTGGAGTTCACCCGTGGGGAAGGGGTGATCGCACACCTACTTCTCTCCTGCAAGCCAAATAACAAAGGAAAAGAAAAGGGAACTGACCCAAGGGCTCGGCGTGGAGGTCCCACCACACACCCGGAAGATCTTAGAGCGCTTCTCCTCCTTTGCAACTTCCTTCCCAGCTCGCCTGTCGGGGGCGTCCTCGCCCAGGGTCGGGGCGGCTACGAATGGAACCGCTGGAGTCGAGCACTCGGCTCGCGCGCCGAGTGCGAACCTGACGAGGCTGAGCACCTCCTGTCTGAAATCTTCGAACATCCTCACCGTGGCGAGAGGGGGAGGGGGTGGTGAGTTGGACCTGTCCGAGCCTTGCCCTGATCCTCCAGTCATCGAGTTTGCTGAAAATTTTTTGTGTTGACCACTCTCCACGCTCACCGCACCAAAATGTTGAAACCGAAAATTCGGTCTTTAGTGGAGTTCACCCTTGGAGAAGGGGGGATCACACACCTACTTCTCTCCTGCAAGCCAAATAACAAAGGAAAAGAAAAGGGAACTGACCCAAGGGCTCGGCGTAGAGGTCCCACCACACAACTGGAAGATCTTAGAGCGCTTCCCCTCCTTAGCCAAGTGCCGAGCTAAGACAACCTTAGAAAGCGCTAGAAGACTGGGGAGCAAGTAAGCATGCCTTCTGAGGTACCTCTTGGGTCCTATTTATAGATTTCTGAAAACGGCCTGCAAATAGCCAATCTCCGCTATTCCAAACGGGCATGTGCAGTGCAGGTTGGCCTGCCAACAACGTAACTCCGCTGTTCTGGAAGGCTATGGGCAGAACAGCGAGGACAAAATGGTAAAAAGCATCATAAATGACTGAGCGAGTAGTCCCTGAGACCTCTACTCGCCTGGGGCGGCGAGTGCTCGATGGAGCTGGCACTCCCCTCCTCCTCCTGGGCCTTGGCGAGTACGGGCCCGGCTGGCCCTACTCGCCTGTCGCTTGCCGAGCTCGCCTGGGGCGAGTGCGAGCCCTCTTGATCCACTCGCCCCCGTGAAATTCCACCCCCGCCCAGGCGAGTCGGGGGCTGCCGAGTTCTGGCCCCCTGACCAGCTCGCCCGGGACTTGGATTGCCGAGTACCTGGCCGGTCTGGTTCCTGCCGAGCCCACTCGCCGGATACGGGGTTGTACACAAGGGTAAGGAGATTATTGGGGCTAAACCCAACACTGGAGTATTCCGATGTTTCAAGTGTATGGAACCGAGACACAAATCATTTGAGTGCCCGCGACGCCAATTCGTCGCTATTGTCGATTCTCCTGATGGACGTGAGCCTGAGTATGGAGTTTACGTGAATGAGTCTCACCCTGAACCTGAGCACGAACACGAGACTGGGGATGTCATAGAAGTGGAAGGCGAACACGCTGAACACTTAGTCTGCGTCTTACGATATAACATGATCACCCCTAGTAAGTCTACTAAGGATGATTATAGGAGACACGATATTTTCCGCATTACTGCGCGCATCAAGGGACAGTTTTGTTCCATCATCATCGATAGCGGTAGTATGAAAAATTTTGTTTCTCAGTGCATGGTTAACATATTAGGACTTGAGATGCTCCCATTGGAAAAACCCTACAGCTTATCCAGTGTCAATAGTCAATTGACTATGCCCGTCACTCATTATTGTATAATAGAGTTTTCTATAGGGAGTACACACTCGGATATAGTATTATGTCATGTCGCTGCTATGGATGTCTGTCACATCCTAGTAGGAAGAGTTTGGCAGTACGATCAACGTCATGCACGACGGCACGAGGAACTCTCACTTTTTCGAGCACCACGAGCACAAGATTGTTCTTTTACCTCAGAAGAACCGTCTTATCCCAAGAGCACGCGAGAGAACTCCAACTTTTAGTTCACTTCTCACTGCCGCCACCCCAGGAGGAAGGCTACGATTTAAATGTTACTCGCCCCATATTTAGCAACTCCCGACGTACCACCTGATACTTCTCAGTCTTTTGATACTTTATCTAAAAATCACTCTCTCTACACCCCCCCACATGTCGATTTCCTATTTAAAGATGACCCATTTAACTCACCTTACTATCATCCAGATATAGGCAAAAGTATGGAGTTGCATCGTTATATTAAATATTTTCCACCATATTTTTGGAACAACTTATGGGGTCGAAAGGAAACCAAACTCGAATTTAGTAGTGTTTATCACCCTCTAATCGACAGACAGACCAAGATTGTTAATCGAGATTTGGGAAATTTTCCAGGGCATCGAACTGAGGAAAACCCGATGCAGTGGAATCTAGTACCTCCACAAGCAAAGACCACAATTAATAATTCTAAATATCGCTTTACTATTATATCTCCTTACGAGAGCTTCTCTGCGTTACCCCGCCCCCCTGACCTCCACCATCTCTCATTCCATGAACGTATCTCTTTCGGCGCACAAGCTCATTTGAATTATTTAAAAGCACCGCATAAATTTAATACTAACCAATTGCGAGCAGCCTTTGAAAATTATAATGTCATGGTCGGTCGTTATCGCCGTAAGTTGTAGTTTTCAAAGGGAGATTGGATGTTTGATGATTGCAGGAGGTTCTGTCTGTTTCGAATTCAGACGCATATCAAGCCACCTGTCAAAACCCCAGGCATACCGCCTGATTCAGCACCAGCGACATCAGCTCTCGCCATTACCAGTCTTTGCGAGTTCTCGACAGGGTCGAGTGCTTTCAACCCCGAGAGAATTGATGCAACCTTCGTCGCATCAGTTAATACATGACATTACTAGACGTCGCAAATTTTATTTATGTATTTATTTTCGTGTACTTCTCTTGTCGCACATTTGCTTTGTTGATTTGCTCCTCGGGTTGATCGTCCGATGAGACCCTAAATAAATAGGTCCAGTAATTTTAGGCGTTAGGACGTAACAGACAAGCTTAAAATTATTTAAATAAAATCGCTTAAATTTAGAATTAAAATTCATGCCGGAATAGGATCACATTTAAAATAATGTCATAATTTCAAACTAGTCTTCTTTGGGAAAGAAGTTTATGTGAGAATTATTTAGAAATTAATAAGAGTCAGAATATGACCAATCATACTTTTGAAAATATCCATCAGCAAATAAAGTTGTCGGCTAATAAAGCAAGAAATAAAGTGGCCAGCTATCAAATATGACCGGCCATTGAAATGTTGATAAATAATCCTGCTCTGCCGATTGAAAGGCACCTGTCAGCAAGGGAGATTGAAATTTGATTCAATTTTCCCTGCATTGCTGGCTCTGCTCCTGTGAAATCCACATTGACCGCCGCTCCTGCTAACCTACCGCCGCTGTGAACTGTGCTCCGCCGCTGGCCAAGCCTCCTGTCGTCGGCCTGTCCCACTCCGCCACACCCCTAGTGGTTTGGGCAACGCTCCAGAGGCCTCCTTACGTTTCTCTCCCCAGTTCTCGACACCATGCGGCTGCCGACCTTCACTAACACCGTCGGCGACATCTTCCAGTAGTCAATGCCGGTGCGTGGGCCTCCTTCCTCATGCCAGTGGTTTTCTGATTTCCTTCCGCTGCCGATTGCTGTCGACTCCGACCCGTTCTTCCAGCAAACGGCCAACAGTCTGCCCTTCAGCCGGTGGCCAGTCATCTCCCCCCCTTTTTTCCGGCGGTTGCTGTTGACTCCAGAGCTCTTCCAGCAACGGCCGACGAATCTATTCACGCCTCTGCCGAAGGATTTGGGAAGAACTTTATCTCCTGTGGTAACTTCATCCAATCTCGTTGCTCCATTAATTATTTTTAAATTTACGCATTTATTTAAATAATCAAGAGCTTGTCACGAACGTTCTAATTATTTCAATTACCGTTATTTCATAAATTATTTTGTGCTTGCGTGTGGACGACCGATTCTCGCAACGGTTCAATTAGTAAGGCGCCGCAGAATATTTTTAAAACGACGATTATGATCTCGAAGCTCAAACGATTGGGGTGATTGTGCGCGAAAGCTCGGTTTTGGCCAACTCGGCTCTCCTTTCAAAATTAAAAATCTTTTCTAAAAGTAAAAATCATAATTTTATTTTATAACAAAATAAAATATTGCTTAAATAAATTTATTTTGGAGATCCCAACCCTAATTTACATCACCAACTGAGAATGCGGTTTCCAGAAGCTGAGTTGTTGTGAAATGGATGATGTATGATGTTGATGATGGATGTTCTTATTACTCTTTTAACTCATTTCATATGCAATATCAGCTGCTTTTGTACACTGAGGCTCTATTTGTTTGGGCGTTTTGCTGCTCCGTTTTGGGCAAACGTCACCGAAAGGAGGGTAAACAAATGAACCTTTGGCGGCGTTTGCCCCGTTTCCACCCGCCCGCCTTGAGAAACGCCCCAAAAAGCTCCGTTTAGAGCAGCTACCTCCCCCCTCTGATTCGAACATTCCGTTTCCACCCGCCGGATCGAACCGCCACCGCCGAACCAAATGAAGCCTGAATCTTTCAAACTCATTCAATTGTGTCTGATTGTGGTATCTTCCCAGTATTAACAAGCACGGAAATGTATCTCTGTTCAATTCATCACTATTCTGTAGGTAAGTGCCTTTGATGTTGGAACATATGCAGATATAGATTCTATGTTGATTTTGTAAATTCTAGGACATTGTTACTGTCTGTATTTGTTAACAGAGAAGGGATATTCTATTTCAATTATTAACGACACATCCATACATATAATCACATTTTTTGATTCATCATTTTACTCATGTTAGAAAAGAACATGTAATGACTCATTTAAGGGCCCATCTTAGGCATTCTTTCTCTATTTAGTCCCACATCTTGAAATTAGGACTCTTCCCTCTCTTCTCTCCCTATAGATATGTATTCATACTTGTATTTACATACACAAGAAGTATATGCAAAGGTTTACTTTTTCCCAAATTCTTGTGCTCTTTTTCTCTACATGGTATCAGAGCGAGCGATGCATAAATGAGAATTCTTAGGTGATCGTAAAGTACCACTAAAACTTAAGGGCAAGTTTTATCGTACTGCAATTAGACCCGCGATGCTCTATGGTTCAAAGTGTTGGACAGTGAATTGTGTACATGAGCAAAAAATGGAGTTGCAGAGATGAGAATGCTTAGGTGGATGTGTGGACACACAAAATTGGATAAAATCAGGAATGAAAGTATCAAGGATAAGACAGAAGTAGCACCAATTGCAGAGAAGATGCGAGAAGATCGTCTAAGATGGTTTGGACACGTACAAAGGAGACAATTAGAGGCACCTATTAGGCGTTGCGAGAGTCTAGTCACTAGGCATGTTAAACGTGGGAGGGGTAGACCGATAAAACTTGGAATGAAACTGTAAGGAAAGACATGATGTACTTAGGCATTAATGAGATTATGACAAAAGATAGAGCACAATGGCGACAAATGATCCATATAGCCAACCCCACTATAGTGGGATAAAGGCTTGAATGTTGTTGATGTTGGTATCAGAGCGAGCGATCTCCCCGGCGGTCTCTAACTTTCCAGCCGCAGCCCTCTGTGCGGTTTGCTAACCGCACCTCCTCGACGGATAAAAATCTTCTACCTGCAACTCTGTGCTGCTTCCTATCCGCATCCCCTTCTGTCCGCACGGGTCACCTTGTGCTGGTCCCTCCTCTTCTAGACTCGTCTCTCCTCTATTTTATAGAATTCACCGCTGGGACCCACCGTGCGGCTTGTTCTGTGCCCGCTGCAGTTTGCTTGGTTTGTCTCATCTTATCTGTTGTTTTCTTGACACGTCGGTTCGCTTTTGTTAGCCGCAACGGTCTGTCTCCGCGGTTTGTCCGCCGCAACGGTCTGTCCTTCCGTGCCCGCAACGGCCTGCCACATTTTTGCTAACCAGTCTCTGCTTTACCGTTTCTCCTTTTCTCTTCAGCGGTCTATTCTCAGTCCGCCGCGGTCTTTATCTCAACTCACTGCTCCTCAGCCCGCCGCGGTCTTTATCTCAACTCACTGCTCCTCAGCCCGCCACGGTCTTTATCTCAGCTCGCTGCTCCTCAGCCCGCCGCAACCTGTTTCTCAGCTCGCTGCTCCTCAGCTCGCCATGGTGTTTCCTGGTGTCCGCCGCGGTCTTTATCTCGTGTCCGCAACTCGCTGCTCCTCAGACCGGTCTCTTCTCGCCGTTTCCTTGCAACTCGCCGCACTTCAGCCTGCCACAGCCTTATCTCATAATCGTTGTTGGCTTCTTCTCTACTCGCTGCAGGTTATTCCCTTGCCGCTACCGGTCTTCATTCGCTATCCGCTGACCTCTCCTTCTCTAAGCGGCTGCCGCCCTTGCCTTGTTGTGTGCCGGTTTCTCCTTTAAGCCGCTGCCGGACTTACCTTGCTGTCTGTCGGCCTCTTCTGCTCTTAACCGATGTTGGCCTCTTCTGCTCTTAGCCGCTTCCGGCCTGTTCTTGCTATTGCGGGCTGCTTCTCTTTGCTACTATTGCTGCTCTAGTCCGCGGTCTCTCTCCTAGCCGCCACTTCTAACCGTCAGACAGTGTTGTCATGGATTTCTTTACTGATTCCTCCTCTTCAGTCCGCTTGGTTCCTGTTCCTGAACTGTGTGACGAGTTAAGGATCACCACTATCTCCCTTACTAGGAAGAAGAATTTTGTTGAATGAGTGCACTATGTCTGCCGGGTACTCCAGTTCAAGGGACTTCTGCATCATCTCACTAGGGATACTCCTTCTGCACCTACTGATGATTGGATGCGTGACGATGGTCGTGTTCAGACTTGCTTCTCAAGTCCCTCGATGACGAACCGTACCGCAAGGCTATGTATCATGAGACAGCCAAGGCGATGTGGGATGAACTCCATTCTCTATACTCTGGCAAGGATAGTCTCCAACATTGTACGACATCATCACTGGTCTTCAATCCCTTGACTCAGGAAGTGCTGCTGACCCAACATCTTTTGTCGCACGGTCCAAGTCGCTAGTCGAGGCCTGGATTCAGCATCAGCCCCCGACTACGGATCTTGCTGCCTAGCATGCTCAAAAGGAGGCTGTTGGTATTGCCATGATGATGACACGGGTTCTGCCTTATCTTCATAGTATCCAGGCACAAATTCTCTCCTCTGCTACTATTCCATCATTCTCTGATGTGTGCTCCATGCTGCTCAAGATTTCACCGCCTCCTGATGCTATCGGCCCTCCGACACCGGCTCTTTTCCAGCAATCTTCAGCGCCATTACTTCCTCTCCCTCCCGCTACTCGTGGGGGACGTACTGACTCTCAGGGGAGGGGCCGAAATAGCCAGCCTAAGTGCTCGTTCTGTGGAAAGGATGGACACCTTGAGGCAACCGGCTATCGAAAGCATGGTTTGTGATGCAGGACGACGCGTAGGGTTTACGCGTCTGTCGGCTTTTTACTAGGAAACCCTAAATGCATGCGACGAATAATTAATTTTGTCAATTTTAGAGCGGGCGCAAAACTAAAAAAATTACGCAACTTGGATTTTGAAAGCACAAATTTACTTCTTAAAAAAATGAATTTTCTTAATTAAGGTTCGATTTCAAATCCGGGGAAGGAAGCTCGCAATTTCGTTCCGTTCCCTTTGTCGCAACAAAACGGAAATCGTGAACTCCAAATATGTTTCCGTTTGGAGTTCTCGACGTAGCGTTCGCTGACAAAATTCGGCGAAAACCCAGCAGTGAGTCTAATAAATCCTAAGAGAAAATGGAGACACACGCAAAGAGGGGGATAAAAGCAAATTACCCACGGAAAGAATCGTCTTTCCGTATCCGAAGTCGATGACGATCACGCGAGGAGATCCTCGTCACCTTCGATTTCCGCTCCGAGGTCGGCCGCTTTCGCACACGGGCACCAAGGAAATTAAACACTCCCTCACACGAGGTGGTTCCACGGAATCACTCACTCTAGAGAAGCCACAAGCCTAACAACCTAAATTCACCGCTTTCACACTCAAGTGGATACACGTAATCTCAAACACTCACGGTGGCTCCACGAAATCTTCAATCACACAAAGAGGACAAATCACTCCTACTAAACCGGGCAACAAACTGCAAGCAGCAATTCCAATCTCATCAACGTCACAGTAGCCGATGAAAGTCACTATTCATTATTAACCTAAACTCTACAGTAACCAAATCAGTCTTAACAATAACCTAACCGGAGGCAAACAACCATTGCTTCACTAATAGGTCACTATTCACCTTCCTCATTAACTATCACACAGCAACACCTATTCTAATTCCCCAGAAATGTGGACGGGAAGCAAAACCCACAACCATCAGTTTATCATTCAGCAGAAACTTCACGGGAATCACACAAACTGCAAATAGGAGACAGACATGAATTTAGGTATCTTCAATATCTCAGGGAAGCTCGCAGAAATTTCAGATATTCTACACAGAAATTCCAAACAGCAAAAGCTCATAAAAATTCATCAACAACTCAAGGTGATCTGACGGATCTAACTGAAAACGAGAATAAAAAAAAACACAAGAAAATCTCAAACCAGGCATCAACACAGAACAGTTCAGTGTTTTCATCAAGCAACCAACCATGCGGATCACTGTTTATCAGCCTTCTCAAATGGGAAATGGACAAAGGAAACATACAGATCTCAAACACACACATGGAAGTAGCAAACCGGGAAATTAAAATCTACTCTACAGCTCTCACATGGAGCTTCAAACGCGCCTAAATTCTAACAGGAAGCACACAACAACCTCAACGGAAACACCTTCCCAGCAATTTCAATTTCAATATTCAGCATTCATCAAATCTTCACCACCGAAAATAAAACTACATCCCCTTTTTTATAGGGTTACAATCAGAGGAAACGAAAGAAAAGGAACGAAGAGAGAGAAAAAAAACAGAAGTAACATGAACGACCATGACTAGGGCTTGGCGGAGCGGGACGTGGGCCGGCAGTTGGAGCTCCTGTCGTGGCCGGATCGGCCATCGTGGGCAGCGGTTGGGGCTCCGAAGGAGGAGGCGGAGCTTCGTGGGGCTAGATCTGCGGCTGCGGAGCTTCGTGGGGTTGGATCGCGGATCGTGGGCGGTTGACGACTCGCGTGGGGAGTTCCGCCTTTCCTGTAGCTCTGAATCGGGAGAGGACTTCTGCTGCGGGGAAGAGGAACCGGGCCGGCTTCATTTCTTCTAACCTATCCACTTCTAAACCCTATATATATAAATATAAATATATATTTATATTAATATGTATGTATATTCATATATATAAGCATGTATATACATATTTATAAGTATATATTATATATATGTATATAATAGGAGAACAAAGTCAAACTCCAAACAAAACTTCGCGCGCAGTCGTGCAACAAACATAGCTACGCGCGCAGGCGTGCATCGACCTAAGTTTGATAACATCAAGTTTGCAAAAAAATAAAATGCAATAAACATAAACTGAAAATACGATGTCGGACATTCTTCGGTGATTTGACCTAGGTTGGTCTCCACCAACTCTCCCCCTCTCGAAATCACTCATCTCTGGTGAGTGCTCCGAGCGAAGTGCGAGAGAAATCAACATCCATGCCAATGAACCAACGATCTCTAAAACCATTATCAGTAGTGGTCATTGTCCAACATATGCTCGGGAACTGTAATAGAGTATTCTCCTGGCGTCTCATGCTCAACCTGAAACTGGTAGTGAAAAACAGAAGGAACTACAATGAAAGTGTCAGTAGCGGAATGAATAAAGGTATGTCCTGAATGTGGCTCCTCACTCTCACTCACCAACCCAGAAGAAACAAACGGAGGAGAAGACAATGGAAATTCTAAAGACTCATGCGAGTAATCGTAGAATTAAGTCAGATTGGCTACGTTAAAAATAGGATTTGCTCCCCAAACGGAAGACATCTCAAGTTCATACGCATTTTGCCCAATCCGATTTACTACTCGAAAGGGTCCAGTTCTACGGTTGCTAGCTTATTTACGGTACCAGAAGGTAGCCGTTCCGGATTTAGCCGAACCGTAATCAAGTCATTCATTTTAAATTTAGTAGCTCTTTTATGCTCTTTTTAAAGTTGAGTTGCATAAAATCATAATTACTATGCAATTTCCGCTCGAAATATATTTTATGCAAATCATGCAAATGCAAAGATGACTACTAACACAACGAACACCACAAACCGATGGTTTCAGATATCAAGAGCAACTCCTGAGAGAGGTACATGATCAAGAGGCTCAGAGGGTGGATCATAAAAGAATTCATCGCGGGAGCGATGGACACTCAAGTGCAAACCTGAGACATCAGTGATCAGATACAATATCAACGTATCAGCGAGTGCACCCTCGAACTCAACTGTGTCTCTAAAGATGGAAACATCCCAAATGTGTGGTGAACCTATATGCGGATCATCTGGTGGTTCACCGGGAGGGGTATATTAAAATTCGTCGCAAATGCGACGCGTGCAAATGTAGGCCCCAACAACAGATGGAGCGCTCTTAGATAAAAGTGCACGAAGTGTGACAACCGTAATGAATGTGCTAAGGAAGAGTGAGGCATCAGGAGGCTCACCAGGTGGGACATAGAAGAACTCATCGCAAATACGATGGTCAACAAGTGGTATGTCCCAGAACTCATCTAGAGTGCAAGTCACTAGATGGTTATACCCAAGCACTATCGACATCAAGTGAGACAATGGAGCAGGTATCCATGTCTTAAAATTCGCAAGTGTACTACTCAGAATAAGCTCATCTACACATGGACGTGGTGGCTCATCTGGAGGCTCAATAGGAGGGTCGTCAAATGACTCATCAGTCGAATGATGGTCCTCCAGAAATGAACCGTCAGAAGGGGTCATACTCCCAGATAGGTTAGAAGTGACTACTTCGAGATCACTACTAAGTTCTCGACTCCCGATCGTAATATCACTCGGTGCGCCATCAGGTGTGGTGATGTGACTTGATGCGTCATCGGGTGTGGTGATGTGACTCGGTGCGCCACTAGGTGAAGTGTGCAAGAAATCTACACTCAAAGGAGAGCTAGTAGATATAGCGTCACAAACGGGGTCACTTAGTGGAGTAGACTCATATGGGGTTTGACTCCACACATCCTGTACTAGGACATCAGATAGGGTGGG
Organism: Platanthera guangdongensis; assembly: GCA_039583875.1. Classification (NCBI taxonomy): domain Eukaryota; kingdom Viridiplantae; phylum Streptophyta; class Magnoliopsida; order Asparagales; family Orchidaceae; genus Platanthera; species Platanthera guangdongensis. The sequence goes on along the minus strand of CM077162.1, from coordinate 37,053,279 downwards.
TGACGTCTCCCTGCTTCGGGCAGTGGAGGGCTCTTGCTGCCCCTCAATATCGATCATCATGTTCACCTTTGGAACCCTAGGAGGATCGCTAGGTGTGACGTACTCGTGACGATAGTGACCTCTATAGGATTCATGAGTGTAGTCGTGACGATCGTCCATGACATAATCATGACATGCTCGTGGATGATCATGTGTCCTATGAACATACGGTGGTGGTCGCACATATACAGTATCGGGTTCCTCATATAAAGGAGACGTGTAGTATCGATATCTAGAGGAATACTGAATCCTATCCTCATAATAAGGTGTCGAGGGACCAATAGGATCTACTCGGGTACAAGTATAATAACGACGATGGTCATCATACGGATCGTCTCTATAATGAGAACGTGTTGGTGGGGCAACACGATCTCTGGTAGTGGTATACGGTGATCGAGTATAATCATCGAAGTGTCGTAAAGATCTCCGTGACTGGGCATTATGGGTGTGAGTGTAAGGGTAGTCGTGATCCTCAAATAAAGGGTTCCTCCTAAAGGTAGACCTTTCCACAAAGTGATGAGGAACATCGTAATGTTCACGGACCGAATGCTCATCTCGAACTTGAGGTGGCATTGACGCTCGAGGGGGTAATTCTAACCTACTCACCCTACCTCTAAGGTGTGCTAACGTTTCACGCATCTGACATGTACTCTCAGTTAAGGTCGTTAGTTGGTGGGCGAAAGGTGTAAACCACTGGGGCGGTTCATTCCCTTCGTGTCCACGACTCGGGTGACCACATTCGGTTTAACGCATTCTATCACTACGCCGATACATGCTAACAAATTAAATGTAATGATGATAAAATAATCTCTTTTTTTTTGAAAAAAAATTTAAAATGATATCCGGGTTCCTATTTTACGCAGGGCGGATCCCAAAACTTAGAAAAATTTTGGAACCTCCCTCTGATACCAATTTGATGCAGGACGACGCGTAGGGTTTACGCGTCTGTCGGCTTTTTACTAGGAAACCCTAAATGCATGCGACGAATAATTAATTTTGTCAATTTTAGAGCGGGCGCAGTACTAAAAAAATTACGCAACTTGGATTTTGAAAGCACAAATTTACTTCTTAAAAAAATGAATTTTCTTAATTAAGGTTCGATTTCAAATCCGGGGAAGAAAGCTCGCAATTTCGTTCCGTTCCCTTTTGTCGCAACAAAACGGAAATCGTGAACTCCAATTACGTTTCCGTTTGGAGTTCTCGACGTAGCGTTCGCTGACAAAATTCGGCGAAAACACAACAATGAGTCTAATAAATCCTAAGAGAAAATGGAGACACACGCAAAGAGGGGGATAGAAGCAAATTACCCACGGAAAGAATCGTCTTTCCGTATCCGAAGTCGATGACGATCACGCGAGGAGATCCTCGTCACCTTCGATTTCCGCTCCGAGGTCGGCCGCTTTCGCACACGGGCACCAAGGAAATTAAACACTCCCTCACACGAGGTGGTTCCACGGAATCACTCACTCTAGAGAAGCCACAAGCCTAACAACCTAAATTCACCGCTTTCACACTCAAGTGGATCCACGTAATCTCAAACACTCACGGTGGCTCCACGAAATCTTCAATCACACAAAGAGGACAAATCACTCCTACTAAACCGGGCAACAAACTGCAAGCAGCAATTCCAATCTCATCAACCTCACAGTAGCCGATGAAAGTCACTATTCATTATTAACCTAAACTCTACAGTAACCAAATCAGTCTTAACAATAACCTAACCGGAGGCAAACAACCATTGCTTCACTAATAGGTCACTATTCACCTTCCTCATTAACTATCACACAACAGCACCTATTCTAATTCCCCAGAAATGTGTACGGGAAGCAAAACCCACAGCCATCAGTTTATCATTCAACAGAAACTTCACGGGAATCACACAAACTGCAAATAGGAGGCAGGCATGAATTTAGGTATCTTCAACATCTCAGGGAAGCTCACAGAAATTTCAGATATTCTACACAGAAATTCCAAACAGCAAAAGCTCATAAAAATTCATCAACAACTCAAGGTGATCTGACGGATCTAACTGAAAACGGGAATAAAAAAAACACAAGAAAATCTCAAACCAGGCATCAACACAGCAGCAGTTCAGTGTTTTCATCAAGCAACCAACCATGCGGATCACTGTTTATCAGCCTTCTCAAATGGGAAATGGACAAAGGAAACATACAGATCTCAAACACACACATGGAAGCAGCAAACCGGGAAATTAAAATCTACTCTACAGCTGTCACATGGAGCTTCAAACGCGCCTAAATTCTAACAGGAAGCACACAGCAACCTCAACGGAAACACCTTCCCAGCAATTTCAATTTCAATATTCAGCATTCATCAAATCTTCACCACCGAAAATAAAACTACATCCCCTTTTTTATAGGGTTACAATCAGAGGAAACGAAAGAAAAGGAACGAAGAGAGAGAAAAAAAACAGAAGTAACATGAACGGCCATGGCTAGGGCTTGGCGGAGCGGGACGTGGGCCGGCGGTTGGAGCTCCTGTCGTGGCCGGATCGGCCATCGTGGGCAGCGGTTGGGGCTCCGAAGGAGGAGGCGGAGCTTCGTGGGGCTAGATCTGCGGCGGCGGAGCTTCGTGGGGCTGGATCGCGGATCGTGGGCGGTTGACGACTCGCGTGGGGAGTTCCACCTTTCCTGTACCCCTTAGAGGTTCTAACCAGGGAGCGCGAAGATCCCAAAAACGCATAGTTTCTCCCACAAAATAACCTCCCCGGTCGGAGAACGCATTAGATATTTACCTAAACCAGTGGGTCCTTGGGCGGATCCCACGTTAGCCCCAAGACGTTGGTCTCTCACTAGAAAAGTGAATGCTTTAGGACTTCTGCTGCGGGGAAGAGGAACCGGGCCGGCTTCATTTCTTCTAACCTATCCACTTCTAAACCCTATATATATAAATATAAATATATATTTATATTAATATGTATGTATATTCATATATATAAGCATGTATATACATATATATAAGTATATATTATATATATGTATATAATAGGAGAACAAAGTCAAACTCCAAACAAACTTCGCGCGCAGTCATGCAACAAACATAGCTACGCGCGCAGGCCTGCATCGACCTAAGTTTGATAACATCAAGTTTGCAAAAAAATAAAATGCAATAAACATAAACTGAAAATACGACGTCGGACATTCTTCGGTGATTTGACCTAGGTTGGTCTCCACCAGTTTGCCTCCTCGTCCAATTTGTCGCCCTCAGCCCTTCTGCCTCGCGGGTTGATCTTGATGAAATCCGCCTCCAGCTCCAACAACTTTTAGGGTTGCTCCATAACTCATCTGCATCCGTCTCTCATGAAGTATCACTTATCTTTCCACTAGCCCGCGTTGGATAGTGGACTCTGATGCTACTCATCATATCACCTCCTTAAAGCCACCTCAATACTTGATTCTCCGCATCCCAAATTTATCACTGTAGCCAATTGCTCTCCGTTTAATTTATTTTTTGTTAGTCACCTTACTAATGATTTGGATTGCTCTGTCACATTAACCCTTTCTTCCTTTCTAATACAGGACCGACATGCGCAAAATATCATTGGTAAAGTACGACTGCACAACGAGCTCTACCTTCTCAATGTATTCCCCCGTTCTCTCTTTTGTCTCCTCTGTTGACTGGCATCAGCGTCTTGGACATGCTCATCTTCTTGTTCTCAAGAAGGCTCTTCTAGATGTTCATCTTCCCATTTTTACTTGTGGTTCATGTATTTTGGGGAAACGACATCATTCCTCTTATCCTCCGCATTGTACCCGGAGCTCTACTCCTTTTATGTTAGTACATTATGATATTTGGGGCCCGTATAAAGTAACAAGTATTTCTGATTATCGTTACTTTCTCACCTTTATTGATGATTATTCTCACATGACATGGTTGTATTTACTTCGTGATTCGCTCTTAGCTCACTCGTGTTTTCGGACTTTTGTTCTTGAAAATTGTACTCAATTCTCCGACCAAATCAAAACACTCCAGACAGATAATGCTAGCGGATACACGAGCCATGAGTTCGGTAACCTCTGCTCTGAGTTCAGAATTATTCATCAAACGTCATGTGCTTATACTTCCCAACAAAATAGTGTGGCTGAGCGTAAAAACATGTAATGACCCATCTTAGGCCCTCTTCCTCTACGTGTAATAGTCTCACATCTTGAAATTGGGACTCTTCCCTCTCTTCTCTCCCTATATATATGTATTCATACTTGTATTTACATACACAAGAAGTATGTGCAAATGTTTATTTATTCTCAAATCCTTGTGCTCTTTTTCTCTACATCATAAAATATCTATTTTTTTGAAGTAACATTTCTAGCTTCTATTGCATCTCCGTATTTATTTTGAAATATTGAATCAGTTGACTAAAGTTCTTTTCAAATTAATGATTTGGTAATGTTTTCATTTGTTAAAGGTGGGCTGTATGCAAGATGTTTCAAGCCACATACTTTACTCACCATTGCACTGTCATATTCCACTTCCTGGGTTTGAAGGCCTCCGATTCTGCGTTTCCCAATATGAAGAGAAAGAAAGAACATTATTAAAAAACTTGTGCTTTGTATTGGGATCAAAGTTCACTGAAAAGCTGACCAATAAAGTCACCCATTTGTTATGCAAATTCACTAATGGTCCAAAATATGAGGCTGCTCGTAGAAAGGGCATTCAAACCATCACCGCAGAGTGGATCACTGAATGCATCTCACATGTATAGATCTCGTCATTTGTGCCTCAGATATTCGTAATATTGGTTTTTGACAATCATTAGTTACTTTCATATTTTCCAGGATAAATTGGTTCCTCCCAATTCATTTCAGCCAAGGCCTGTGACCTTACAGGATAAAGTGGCTGGTTTATGCACTGTGAGTCAACATCCAACACAGGCAGTTGACATGATTTCCTCCCTATCTCAATCACAGAGTCAGACTCATGGACTGATGCAAAACTCGAGAATGAACTTTGGTAACTAGTTTCTTTGATTTAATTTCATTAAATACCTTTTTATGATTTTGTTACTATATGTTTGTCGATTATACGCCAGTTTCTAATCGCTCCCAAAGATCAGAAGATTCCAGTCCGGACCGAAAAAGATCGAAGTTATCAGAATATGATGGAATTATCGATGCATCCAAAAGAAATGAAGAACTAGAAGTTCACGAGGAAGATCATAAAACTGTGTCTGATGTCATAGATGCCATAGATGATTTGTTAGCGCAGTCAGACAAGGTAGACTATTATAATGTTAGTCATCATCTGATCACAATGTTAGCACTGACGTTTCTTGCTTCTGACTGCAGTCCAAGATCCAAGATCTAAAATCGCCCGGGATGCCTGAAAGTGAAAGATCTGTATCCTTAGTTTATCTATTCATATGTAGCTTTGTTTAAGCTTGTATCAGGAACACCTATTGAATTTTGACAAATGTTCAAAATAGAAAGGCATTTGATCAGAAATACACCATAAAGCAATTTTTATAACATATAATGCAAGTTGTATTAGAGACTTTTTGTCTTGTAGTTATTACCTAAATACAGGGTTAATTACTTGGACTTCCCTCGGTACTTTTGATAATTATAGGGACTTCCCATCTACTTTTTGAAATTATAAAAACTCTCTCCAACATTACATTGCTATTTTTCAGCACAATAAACCTCCTCTCGGGGAGGGGTATACTCATAATGAATATTTACTAGGAGTGTGACGCAAGATGAACCTATAGGAGGGCGACGTGACACTCTAATTCTGTATGAATGCGGGTATTAATGCGACAAATGCAGATGGGTCCACTAAAACGACGATGTGAAAGTGCAATGTCCGAAATGTTTGCTAACCCTATTCCTAATGCAATTGAAATCAACCTTGCAAGGTAGCTTCCGATGTGCAATTAACTAAGTAACAAAATGTAGAACTCACACAATAATTACTTACAAACATTCAAATTAAATAAACTGGTGGTAATTGTAATTACTTGAGAGTACAGAAGAATTAAATAGCATGGTGAATAGGAAATGCGTGCCTATTGAAAATAAATTTAGCGGACATTAATTATGTCGAACTATTACTAGGAATATAATGTTGCATCCACACAATGTAAAGTGAAAACTAAAATTAAGGCATGCATTGAAAAAATTTAGCAGGACAAATTTACTTAGGGATCGCAGAGGCGACACCGCGGAATGACCAGAAGACCTTGAGAAAAGATCCAAATTTTACGATAAAGAAAAAACTAACGCCATTTAAATAGATTATAAGCTCTGGGGAAACCATTGTTAATGACTTGGATTGCACGATCATGATCATTGTTGAATCTCACTAAATAAAAATACTAGAAATAAATAAATATGCATAGAATATGAAAGCGACTGCAGACTCAGATCCTTCATCCACTAATGCCAAATATGACAGGTGACATTAAGCTCCAAACCGGCCTAGAAAATCATGCTTCGAAAAATTAGCATGATCCCTATTATTCTCCCAAGTTTGGAAGAATACATCTATTGATGAATGGAGATGGGTATGCTTCTGGTGCATGCCAAGTAAGAATCGATGTGACTCCTCGAACCCCACTCAAATGTCAACTATGAGTGGGCTCTCTCTCCAACATAACAAACAATAAAAGTCAATTATGCCTGGTGTCACCTCAAACTCTGATGTCGTCTGAATCTCATAACTCATGGTAGTTGCTGTGTCTACTGGAGGAAATTGCGGCGTCATGGGTGCTACTAAGTGCTAATGGTACCAATTGTTGGGAGAGGGGAGGGTGTGGTTGAAGTGGGGGTTGAGGGTTTTGCTGAAGCTGAGGTCGGGAAAGCTCTGGTGTGAAGTCAAGGTGCAGATCTGTGTACTCATGAGGCTTGAAATAAGTAGTCAAATCCTCAACATGGAATGCATGGTGAGTACTCATACTATTTGGGATGTTGAGCCTATAGGCATTTGCTTTGATCCTTCGCATGACTATATAGTGGGGGGGGGGTCATTCACTTGACATTCAATTTTTTAGTTGTCCCCTTGGGGTGTCACTTCCCCCGAATGCGAACCATAGAAGTTATGTTCTCATCCGTGACTGTTGCATAAGCTTTATAAGATTCTTTGCGACTTGTACTTTTTTGTCGGATAGACTCATGCAAATGGTGAATAAATGACTTAGAAGACTCATGCAAAGGATGCAAATGAAGAACACAAATAAGACAGACCCACTATGCTGTGATTTTACGGTGCACTGAATATCTCTAAGAAGGGTGGTCTATCAAAAGGTTCTTTGGGTGGGGTGGAAAATATTCATCAAATGCGCGATGAACACTGAAATGATTATGCAAGACTTAAACACCATAAGTCCTTGTTGTGCCAAATGTCTCATAAAGAATGTAACTTGTAAGGAGTTACACCATGCAATATATAGGAAACTTCATCGCGAATGCGACTATCAACCTAATGAACACTTGAGACGTTGACAACATGGAGCTGCTCTACAGTGTGTTGAATGTATTCAGAAGGGGAAAATTCATCAGGTGGATCACCAAGCGAGGTATCCAAGAACTCGCAAGAGTGATATGGGCAACATGGTAGGCTCCCGAAACATCAAATGTTTCGTCAAGTATATGTAATGCAAACTCTACATATTCAATACTAAACTCAAGGTCCTCTCTCAGGGTAGAACTTCGGGATGTGGCTTGAAGTGACTGTAATGATTCAGTACACATAAATGAATCACTCACTTTAATCTCATCCTTATAAAGAAGCGATGGCTTATCTCGAGGTTCATTAAAGAATCCATCAGAAGTTTGATGATCTTCCAGGCAGAGGTAATATCCTTAGATATAGATGAGGCGTCAACTACAAGGTCAATCCTAAATCCTTGATTCTAACTCGGGACATGAATCGTCACTACAACGTGGAGAGACTCAGATGAACCTATAATCAATGGCGGATCTTTAATTGAAGCACTAACTAGGTCAATGTAGGGGGGTAGGGGAAGGACATACCAATACAGGATCAATGAGTTACTCGTACTCACTCTTCTGATCATGCTCACTAATTGTAATAATATTGCCCTCAGCATGCGATGCAAAGTCAGGATCAAACTCAATCCTTCAATCATATTTTATTCTACTTGTCGAGTGTTTAATCTTATCAAGATGGGATGAATTAAAGTCCGGGGAAGAAATTCTAAAGGTGGATCGGTCAGAATACTGACTAACATGTCTCGACTCTACAAACCTCAGTTGATGCTCTAACTGAAGGACATGAGTGGGTGCAAAAAAGACCCGCTAGGCTCAGAACCTCTCAGCCCTGGCTTTTTTTTCTACAGGACCCAGTCCGGGCCCTGCCCAGACCTTAGTTATTTAAGGGGGCCTGCCTGGGCCCACAAGACCGAGCCCAAGCATGCCCCCAAAAGAGAGACATATTCCCAAAGGCAGCATGATTGTTGGGCGCAATCCAACAATTAAATATTGGGCTGTCCGCCCAACATTAAATGGTGTGCGGACAACCCAACATTTAATGTTAGGTTGTTCGCCCCGCAGGCTTTAGGCTGTGCCCGGGCCAAGCACCAAGCCATACTCTAACCAAATAAGGGGGCCTGGTGAGTCCCCTCAGGCCTGGTCCGGGCCTAACCAGACCCGGGCCTAATCAGGCTCGGGCCCGGAAAGACCCAGGCAACCGGATCCTGGCTAAATTTGCACCTCTATTGAAGGGTGAGGTGGAATATATGATCAGTAAAGTGGTGGAGAATCAACTCTCGACTAAACTTTGCGGGCTTGTGGTAGTGACTGGTGAGTATGCAACTGTAGGCGATGAAAATCCTAATGTATGATGTTGGGGAAATTCTGGCTAAATCCTAAAATGATGCATGCATACAATAGGTGAATCTGAAAAGATTTACGATTATTATTTCAGTTATAAAATCTTTGCAAAGAACATAATCTAGAATAATTTTAAAAGACAAGCAAACTTTGGTTCATGCTTTCGATTGGAGCCCTTTGAAAAGATTTACAATTATTATTTCAGTTAATGTGCAATTAGAAAATCCTTTGCAAATCAACGATAAATCTCAGAACAAACAAACTATAAAGAATGAGCTTCTGTAATCTTATAGATATTCCACATGTACAATGCCAAAGAGAACTAACAAGCGTTTGTACCGTAGGTGGTGACAAAGGTGAAAATATGGTGGTCGTGGAGATGCAGTGGCAGTTAGGGACGGTGACACAGCTAGATGGGTCTGTAAGGGGTTGTTGGGGGGGGATTGGGTTGGAGAAGGGCTGGTGGAGGGCTAGGGCTAAGTGCACTGACTCGGGGGTCGGGCAGCCAAGCTCAGATATGTGGCTTGTATAAGGTCGGTCAGGCTCTGGATGGGCCTATGAGTAGGCGGTTATAGGGTATATGGGGCTGGTAGTTGCAGCCATGGCTAGGTAAGCTAGGTAAGGGTATAATAATACCTAGAAGTTGGCATATAGAAACGAAAGGAAGAATTTGGGGAAAATCTTCAAAATGTGGTGAAGAAGAAGCCAGCCCCTATCCTTGTTTGAATGGACTAGATGTCTAGGGCAATCACCACGAATGTCTTTGTAGAGAAATTTCCAAATCTTGTATATACTTCTTGAATACCGAAAAATAAGTATGAGTACAAATAAATAGGAGATAAGAGAGTAAGATCTAGCTATACAAACAATGTGGGACTAAACACTAACTCCTACATGAGTCAATACATCATTTTCCTTAGTATTTTCTAACACTCTCCCACAAGCTGGAGCGTACAAATCATAGGTACCAAGCTTGGACAAGAACTGGTAGTAGAGACGCCGAGGTAAGGCCTTGGTGAGGATATCCGCAACTTGCTGAGCAGCAGGAACATGTGTTAACTCTATCTTCTTCAACTGAACCTTCTCCCGAATGAAGTAACAATCAACTTCAATATGTTTTGTCCATTCATGAAAGACCAGATTCTTGGCAATGTGTATAGCAGCTTGACTGTCGCACAATAAAGTTGCGGGTGAGGAGAGCTTGACTCCTAGATCATCAAGGAGACCCTCAAGCCACGTGAGCTCAGACACAACAACTGCCATAGATCGATACTCAGCCTCAGCAGATGAGCGAGCAACCACAGACTGTTTCTTGCTGCGCCATGTAATAAGATGTCTTCCAAAGTAAGTGCCTCATCCACTTATGGAATGACAATTTTCCAAAGAGCCAGCATAATCAGCATTAGAATAGGCAATCAGAGATAAGGGAGACGAATAGGGCTTGTATACAAGCCCTTGTCCAGGAGCAGTCTTCAAGTAACAGAGAATACGTTCGACAACCTGAAGATAAGAGATACGTGGCTCATGCATGAATCGACTGACAATTCCAACAACAAATGATATATCGGGTCTAGTAACAGTGAGGTATATCAACTTTCCCACAAGGCGACGATAATACTCTTGATTCAGAAGGAGCAAATCGGAGTCCGAGGCATGAGCACAAATCTTGTGATTGATATCCATGGGAGTGCCAGCAAGATTGCATCCAGAATAGCCCGCATCATGAAGTAGGTCAAGACAGTACTTTCTCAGAGATAGCACAAGCGCATCAGGTCTCCGAGCCACTTCGAGACCACGAAAATATCGAAGGCTTCCCAAGTCCTTTATATGAAACACAGTTGCTAGATGCTGTTTGATCATTTGTATTCCTGAAAGATCTATCTCCTGTAATCAGAATATCATCCTCATAAACCAAAAGAATTACTGTACCCGTTGGACGATGACGAGTAAACAGAGAGAAGTCGGCCGAACTCCGAGTGAACCCAACAACACTAACGGTCTTGCTAAATTTGTCAAACCATGCCCGAGGAGATTGTTTGAGACCATAAAGAGACTTCTTCAGACAACAGACAAGAGATTCCCCCATGATCTCAAACCCGGGAGGTTGCTGCATATAAATGGTCTCTTGTAAATCGCCATTAAGAAAGATATTTTTGAAATCCAGTTGGTGCAAGGGCTAGTGACGGTGAACAACACGGGAGATCACCACACGAAAAATATTGAGTTTAGCGTCTGTAGAAAAGTCTCATCATAATCCATGTTTTGTTGTTGAGTGAAGCCGCGAGCTACAAGATGAGCTTTCAAATGGTGAACCGTCCCATCTGGACCCTATTTGACGGAAAACACCCACTTACATTCCACACAAGATTGTCCAGGAGGAAGCGGGACCAAATCCCAAGTGTGATTTGCCCAAAGAGCAGACATTTCCTCGTCCATAGCCGCTCGCCACTCGGGATGCTGGAGAGCCTTCTGTACAGAATTAGGGGTGGAGATAGAGAATAAAGAAAGATCACTTTGTCGAAGTTCCGGAGAGAGGCGGTGAAAAGAGACATAGTTGGCTAGCGGGTCGGCAGTGCAAGTTGTTGTCGGATCCGCACGCTGCAAAACATCATTAGAGCAGGGAAGCTCCTGTAGGGCAGTAGACGAAGAAGGACGTCGAGTCTACACACGAATGATAGGTGGTGTAGGTGGTTTAGGTGGGATTGGTGTGGGAAGAAGAGGAAGAAGGTTTGAATGAATAGGGATAACAGGCCGCAGAAGAGGCGGGGGAAGAGGAGAATCAGTCGGTTGAGAGTAATATGCCTGATCTTCGAGGAAGGTGACATCAGCAGAATTAACCACCTTGCGATTCTTGGGGGAAAAAACAAACGTAGCCCTTTTGAGTCTGTGAATAGCCTACAAACATATATTTAGTGGCACAGGGAGCAAGTTTGTCAGTGGATGAGCCAAGACGATGAACAAAACACACGCAACCAAACATGCGGGGGGTGATGGAGAATGGAGGTTTGGAGGGAAAAAGAAGATTGAAGGGAATCGCAAAATTGAGAATGAAGGAAGATATGCAGTTAATAAGAGTGCAAGTGGTAGAGACCGCAAAATTCCAATACTGTTTGGGAACATTCATTTGTATCATAAGAGAGCGGGTGACCTCAAGCAGGTGTCGATTCTTGCGTTCAGCACCGCCATTTTGTTGGGGGGTATATGCACAGGAGTTTTAATGGATGATCCCAAACTCAGCACTGAGGAGAGGTAAGGCATGACTTGTGTATTCACGGGCATTATCAGTGCAGAGAGTTTTAATTGTAGTGGAAAACTGGTTGCGAGTTTCAATGAAAAAGGTACGGAATACACCGGGCAAATCAGAACGGTCACGAAGGAGATATTATTAGGTCACCCGAGAGTAGTCATCGACAAATGTAACAAATTAACGATATCCAAAAACATTCGCAATTTTGTAGTGTCCCCAAATATCAGAGTGTACTAGATCAAAGAGAGTAGGACTCCGAGTAGGATGTGGTGAGAACGTAGACCGATGATGTTTCTCATAGATACAAGACTCACACGTGAACTCTTGGAGGGACACGTCGGGGAGAGATTTGCGGAGGATGTTTAGAGGAGCGTGACCCAGACGTCGATGCCAATCAACAGAGCTGATAGAGGACAACACTGTTGGGGAAGAGAGGTCAAGGATATAGAGACCATTCGACAGATGCCCTTTTCCAATGATAGTTTGCGTCTTGCGATCCTGCACAACACACAAGTTAGAAGAAAAAGTAACATCACAATCGAGGTCAGTAGTGAGTCGATCAACAAAGAGAAGGCTGAAATGAGAGCCCGGAACATGAAGGGCAGAGCGAAGTGTAATGGAGAGAGTGTGGTGAATATCCGCAGCGCCAGAAACAGGAATTGTGTCCCCACTAGCAACAGTAATGAACTTGGGATGCACGGAGTTCAAATATTGTCGTGGTTTTCGTGAGGTAATGTGGCGAGAGGCCCCAGAGCCTAAAATCCAGGATGAGCTATGAGCAAGGCAGGAGGTAACACCATCGGAAATAGACACCACAGAGCCCGAAGGACAGCTGATCATCTTGCAAGGAACAGTCTGCGACGGTCATGGTGACAACGCACTAGCGGCAAGAAACGACCACGACCAGCACGGTGAGAAAAGAGCCCGCAACGGATAGAAACACGCCGCGGCGGCTAAACAAACCGAGCAGGTAGTGCGGTTAGGAGAAGTCCGCAACACGAAGAGCGGCGTAAACGAGAAGCCGCAAATTTACCGCGTGAACAACCAAGTCAGAGGGCAAGACACTTGGGCGGGCAGCAACCAGGGAAAACAAGGCAGAGACCGGCGAGCAGGCACTCGACCGGGCGGTTAGAAGCAAAGCACAACAGGAGCAGAAGTCGACGAACAGGTACTAGACCGGGCAGATAGAAGCAGACCGCAACCAACAACTCAAAGCGGGTAGGGAAGAGAGGCCACCTGGAGAGAGAAAAGGAGAAGCCGCACGGTCTCGGTGTCAACACACCAGCGGCAAGAGGCCACGACCAAGATGCGGTGCCCGCGATGGGTAGAGAAGCCGCAACGACGAAGGAGGCTGCAAAGGTTAAGCGAAGCCCGCGCGAGAAGCACACAACAATAGGGGAACTGCAACGGGAATGGAATTCACGGCGGTAAGGAAACCGCAATGACAAAACAGCGAAGACCGCACGATCACGACGATAGCACACCAGGGACAAGGAGGATGTCGCGACCAAAATACGGTGCCCGCAGCAGAGAGGAGAAGCCGCCTTCGAGGAGATGAGTCGCAGCGACTAAACAGAGAACAAGCCAGACGAGAAGGCTGCACGGTCACGGTGAGTACACCAGCGGCAAGGGAAGATGCCGCGACCTATATGCGGATCTCGTCGGGATGAGGGAAGCCGCAATCACTAAAAGAACAAATCGCGGCGAGAAGACAAGTCGCGGCGACTAAAGACAAGTCGCGGCGACTAAAGACAAGTCGCGGCGACTAAAGACAAGTCGCGGCGACTAAAGACAAGGCGCGGCGACTAAAGACAAGTCGCGGCGACTAAAGACAAGTCGCGGCGACTAAAGACAAGTCGCGGCGACTAAAGACAAGTCGCGGCGACTAAAGACAAGTCGCGGCGACTAAAGACAAGTCGCGGCGACTAAAGACAAGTCGCGGCGACTAAAGACAAGTCGCGGCGACTAAAGACAAGTCGCGGCGACTAAAGACAAGTCGCGGCGACTAAAGACAAGTCGCGGCGACTAAAGACAAGTCGCGGCGACTAAAGACAAGTCGCGGCGACTAAAGACAAGTCGCGGCGACTAAAGACAAGTCGCGGCGACTAAAGACAAGTCGCGGCGACTAAAGACAAGTCGCGGCGACTAAAGACAAGTCGCGGCGAGCAGGGAGCAGAGCAGCGAGAAGGCCAGAACTCGGCGGGTAGACAAGAAGGCTGCAATGAGTAGCGACTAAGAGAAGTCGCGACGAGAAGGGTGGAGAGCGGCAAGAAGGGACGATCTCGGCGGGTAGACAGAGAGACCGCACCGAGTAGAGGGAAGCGGTTAGCCGGGATGAAACCGCGCGGGCAGAGGAAACAAAGGAGGGAAGGCCCCACCTGTTAGAAAGGTTATAAAAGGGAGGAGAATGAGAAGAAGGGGTGGAAGCCACGAGAGAGAGAGCAGAGGAAACGGTAAGAACGATCGTAACCCCGCGGGAAGCCGTGGTTAACAGAAATTCTAACCACCCGGAAGCGGTTAGAAATGGAACAGGCCGCAAGACACCGCGGCTAGGCAGGAGAACAAGCCACCCAGTAAGCAGGCGGAGCAGGCGGTTAGAAAAGAATAGGCCGGACCATATCCCTCTGATACCATGTAGAGAAAGTTCCAAACCTTGTATATACTTCTTGAATACCGAAAAACAAGTATGAGTATAAATATATAGGAGAGAAGAGAGTAAGATCTAGCTATACAAACAATGTGAGACTAAACACTAACTCCTACATGAGTCAATACATCATTTTTCCTAGTATTTTCTAACAGTCTTAAAGCATGATTATGATAGTTGCCGAATCTCACCAAATAAAAATGCTAAATCAGGTTGATTCCCATAATCTCCATGAACGGTCACATAATCTCGTGCACCAAAAAAATCGGGTTGATCCCCACGAGTGTCCCACTCTTTGTAAACTCTGGGGGAAGTATTTTTTTATTTATTTGAAAAGCAAAAAGATCCATATAATTATGCAGTATTCGGGAGGTTTTGGTAATTAGCCCTACAAGTGTGTTTCAATTTTGTTCATGTCTTTCAATCTTTATTTAAAAAAGCATCTGGAGCTCATGGCCGGTTTTTTTAGTTCATATGTGTTCTCTGACTTCCCAGTTACAGATATTTGTAGCTGACCATCCTAATATTAGTCAAAGGCATGTGAACTCCCACACAGCTTATGGAATACTAAGCCATTTGTCAATCCAGTGAGTTGAACTCTCATGTTCTTATTGAAGTATGTTGAGTACGAGTCAAATAATCTGGGTTGAGATTTAGGATCCGTTTAGTGTATCATTTTTGCTTCGGTACCACTGCATTAAAACACATGTTTAGCATGACTACAGCTGAGACCGTCGCCATAAAAAAGCCTTAAAAAAATCCCATTTTGAACATATAAACAGCGATGAGGTAGGCATTAACGAAGGTACGGCGTCCACAACCGCCACAGCCGCGCCAAGCGAGCCCTTAATAATCATGAACTTGCTGTTTCATCCTGGTTTCTAAATTGATCCGGTTCAGTTCTGGTATTCTCGCAGACCTGAAAAGCAAGATAGCACTTCCCACACACCAAACCGAACAAGAAGCTCTGCCCCTTATGATGCTTTCAGTGAAACACAAACAGAGTCGCAGGTTTGTAACAGATGTATTTTCCTTCGTACACATTTCAATGTCCCAAGGTCAGTGATGATTCTCTTTGTTTCAGGTTGTGGGGTACGAAGAAGACTTATCGGGCCGGCAGAAAATAATTGAGAGAGTTCGATCTCAGAGCTTGACATTGACACCAGATATCAAGTGAGTACTAACAGCTTAAAAATCTGTTTATTTTCTTTTTGGGCTATCGTGGAATAAAAATGTGTAAAAAGTCTGGATCATGATATATATATATATATATATATATATATATATATATATATATATATATATATATATATATATATATCTGTTATTGTCTAGAAATGTTTGTTTTCTTGCATTCTTATTTTTTTTCCAATCAGTTTCATCCTTAAAATGGTGGTAAATGTGTGTACAGAGGTAGAAAAGTAATGAGAAATATTGTTGCATATATAATAGAGTTAATTACAGTGACCCATCCTATGAGTTTGTGTAGTCTAGTCACCTGGGCCTTCCCTCTCCTTTTTGAAACTAGGGTTACTTACCGCCCCTAGAACTTTGCATAATTACAAAGACCTTCCTTGAACATTTTGAAATTATCACAACCTCGTGCTCGAATTCAGACTGTTCACTCTTCGTATAATAAACATCCCATACAGTAGAAGTGCACTTGCAATGTATTTTAATTGGAAGGAGGTTTCTTGTGACGTTTCAAAGTCATTTGTAATTTCAAAAGTTAGAGCGAAAGTGTTGTAATTATGCAAAGTCCTAGGTGAGGTCCCAGTAACTAACCCTTAAAAAGTTATCAAAATATCCCCTCGGAGTTTTCCAAAACAAGACACCACAGTGCAATTCATTGCAAGTGACCCTCATAGAATCTACAAGTTACAGCTCGCTAACAATGTAAACTCGGGGACTGAGATCCCGATAATCACACAAGTTCATATGGGACGTCTGTATAATTGATCCTCCATGTTATTATGTCTAAGCCCTTTTCCGTCTTCTGCCTCATCACCAACAAGTCCAGCATTTTGTTAACCAGCTTTCGATCAGACGATAACTAATGGATCGAAACTCCTCTCATCCACGTGGTAATGTGCCATTTATTAAAACATCTGGGGCTCAAGTGCGCTTTGACCTTCTTTTTCCCCCAGAATTTATTTCCATGAGGAACAGGAAGAGGGCAAATGAACCATATGAACCTAATGTTAATGATCTTGTTTTTGGTTTACTTGAAAATTCTGTAATCTTTTACAGGTAACAGCATTGCAGATCCTAAATCCGAAGCAAAAAAGGTTCCAACACACTTGCTTATTTTTGGACTCCCGCCCGGTTTTGAAAGATGGAATGGTATGTGCTATTATTCCTGTAATGTTTTGGGGTCTATGGTTTATGATTTAGGATTTCAGGGTTTAGGGTATAAGATTTAGGGCAAGTAGAATTCATGGTAAACATGTAAATTTTGGGTATATTTATTTAATTCATAAACGGTTTGTATTAGATTTATTTAGTTAGGCATACATGTAATAACTAATGTTTTATTGCCAAATGGGGTCTGACATTGCATAAGAAGATTAGCTTTTGGGAATTGAAGTATAATTGAGATTTTGGCTCCGTTTGGGAGGACTTATTTTCACCGGTCAAGCGGTCACGACCGCATGAATCAGGACTTAATTAAGGTCCGATTCATGCGGTCGTGACCGCTTGACCAGTGAAAATAAGTCCCCCCAAACAGAGCCTTTATTGCTCCCTTATATTTCTTCTCCATCCCCTTCTCTCTATTCTAGATTTTGTCAATGTGATAAACCTAGCAAATAAAAGCTCATTGTATATCACTATTTTAAATGTTTTCTAACATGTTTGCCGGCATGTTTTTAGGGCAAAATGTTTTTTTTTTCTAAAAAAATAGATTGTCCTTTTGTAAATTGTAAATCAATGTATCCGATTTTATTTGATATATGTCTCACACGACTTTTGAACATATCATTCAATATTTTATTTTATATTATGTTAGTATTATATGTTTAAATTATTTGTATGTATTTATTACATATGCTTAAATCAAAGACATTGTTTCATTCTCTTTCATATTCTCTTTCATGTGTTATTTTTATAATCATTTTTATAAAAATTATTCTTCAAGTCCTCGAAACAGCCTCTTGCAAAAATGAAAGGTACATTTCACCATTGTGGTGGGACACTTCCCGAGACACTCGCTCTGCGAGGATGCCTTGTGCACTTGACTCTCCTTTTATTATTTGCTATTATCTTTCTTATTTTATATTTAAAAAATATTAAAACATTTAAATATTTATTAACTAATAATTTTATATTTTTAACTTATATTTGTTAAGCATTAAAAGACTTGTAATTACAACAACAACACTCGAGCCTTTATTCCACTATAGTGGGGTCAGCTATATGGATCTTTTGTTGCCATTGTGCCCTATCTTGTGTCATAATCTCACTAATGCCTATGTACATCATGTCTTTCTTTATAGTTTCATTACAAGTCTTTATTGGTCTACCCCCTCCCCCCTCCCTCCCCACCCCCCTCAACATGCCTAGTGAGTACATTGTCACAATGCCTAACTAGTGCCTCTAATAGTCTCCTTTCTACGTGTCCAAATCATCTTAGTCGCGCTTTTCACATCTTTTTTGCAATTGGTGCTACTCTTGTCTTATCCCTGATACATTCATTCCTAATTTTATCTAGTTTTGTGTGTACACACATCCACCTAAACATTCTCATCTCCACAACTTCCATTTTTTTGCTCATGTACACAATTCACTGCCAACACTTAGAACCATAGAGCATCACTGATATAATCACAGTACGGCAGAACTTGCCCTAAAGTTTTAATGGTACTTTATGATCACACAAGATTCCTGACGCACCTCTCCACTTCAACCAACACGCTTGGATCTCTGTGTCACATCTTTATCAATACCTCCGTCTTTTTGAACTATTGATCCAAGATATTTAAAATATTCACTATGAGAAATATCTTGATCATCCAACTTAATAATGAAGTCATTTGTCCTTCTTGTAAGCACGACCTTTTGATGCTCCAAATAAGTTTTTTTTCACTTGTCCTTAAATGTGAATACATAACTTCTCATAAGACACTGAGATCAACATATGCGTCATCAACTACTTGTTTCATAACTGTTGTCTTGAAAGCTACATGTTTTTTTTTCTTCAAGTTTCATTATCGAATTTTTGACAATATTTTTATTCTTATCTTAAATTTATTATATTTATTTTGTATGTTTAACACTACTAACTTATGTTGTGTTGTCAAATTTTTTCCTGATATGACTTGACAATCCTTTTAAATCGTTTTATATATTCTGCGAGTCATAAAATAATTAATTTGTGACTTATTTGGTCTGCTTTTAAACGCAATTAAATGTTCTCCTCTTTATGAAAAACGTATTTGTCATAATTAGCTAATGCACTACAACAATGTATAAAATGGTTTGGTCATCTTCATTTATTTCTCTATATCCAAATCCTTCGTGAACGGTTGTATAATTTATATTTTCTTTCTGTATATGTTTATTTAAATTTTCATCTATGAAAATCTTCTCTTTGTGGGGATTTCTCTTATTAAATCATCTAAGTATTCTCAAAATTATAGTTTAATAGTTTCAATTAATTCTATTTGTGACGCGTAAGCATTGATCACATTAATAATTTTTTATCCTATGATCAATTGAAGAGTTATGATTCTATCATATTTTCTACTTATTCTTACAACTTCATCCTTTCAAGTAGTATCCACAATAATACCGACTTCACTATTTGTTTTATTTTTTTTCCTGTGTATCATAATTTAAAATCTTAATTATCTAAAAATTTAGTTTTCTCATCCACTCATCTAGTATTTTGAAGATATACAATATTTATCTTTCTTCTAATCACATTCACTACTTCCGTTGCTTTCTTTGTTACCATGCCTATATTTCAACTTCCAAATTCAAGTCGGTTACAATTCTTACGACATACTTTCCTTGAAAGTTTAATATGAGAGGATTTTACTTATTTAACAGTACACCCAAGTGTTCTTGGAGGTGAATCGATTCTTGTCAAGACGCCGCATTCAGACCATTCGGCGCGTTCCTAACACCGGGATAACCTAGCTTTTGCACAATTTTTCAAATGATCTATATTCATAAGCATGACTAAATTTTACGCTGATCGTCTACCTAACACAACCATTATCATTTTTTATTCGGCCTTGCGACCGGCATATGCTGGTTTAAGCTTTTAGATCTTTTTAGTTTGCTATAATCGAAAATATTTAGCTTTTTAGTTTGGTATAAAACTTGGTGTTATGAAAATATGTATAATATTAAATTTATTTTATAAATTATCTATTTGTACTCGTTAATAAGAGTCATATTGTGCTATTAATATTTTATTTTGAATATTTTTGAATTTATTTTGAGATACACTTGACTTAATATTCATAAATTGATATGTTATTTTTTGTAGAACACATAAATACTTAGTAATATTATACATAAAAATATATAATTTTGTTTACGAAATATGAAAATTCAATATTTTAAAATATTCTCAATGTGTCAAACTTTTAATATTCGATATTTAAAAACTCAATCGGTCGTGTTGACATCTGATATCACAACCTTGCTCTATATACAAGTGATATGCTTGTCATTCTCATGTGTAGTAAATAGTTTGTGTTAACTAATTTTCATAATTAATGCTGCTTATTACTATCATTTAAGGGGAATAAAGCTCTGTTTGGCACTGTAGTTGCGGTCGAAAACGTATTGGTTAAACCGTTATTCGTTAAGTATCACCTAACAAACATCATTCGTTCGAACATAAAAGTGGGTGAAATTTTTTAGGTGAGCGTTAACGAATGATAATTTAACCATCATGTTCATGACCGCCGCCACCGTGCCAAAGGGAGCCTAAGAAAATTCATGGAGATTTTTTAAACCATTTTTATACTTATATCAACTGCAATGTGTTCTAGAGCACAAACATTATTGTGTACTAAAGGTCCGTTTGGCAAGGCGATGAAGGTTGTGAACGTCGCGGTTACGAACCGTGGTTTCGTGAATATCTGATCTCACTTAAGAAGTTCCATCCATTTTATGTTTAAAATTAGTTTTTTTTTCCTTGGCGGCGAGCAAGCGTTGTGATGTTAAACACATTTCATGCTGGTAGTGTTTGGTTCAAATGCGCTGAAGTAATAATGCATCATCAAACGGATAACGGTTCGTAACCGCCGCATTTATAACTGCCACCGTCATGCCAAACGAACGCAAAGTGGGACGGGGTGTTTAAATGGAGTTTGCATGATTAGATGGATTTTTTCTCCATATTTCTAATTATAAAAAACTCCTTTCTAAATGTGCTTTGTTTATAGAAGATTTCTTCTGCTAAACCGGATCTTAATTAAGTCCTGATTCATGCGGTCGCGACCGCTTGACCGGTGAAAATAAGCCCTCCCAAACCGAGCCGAAAAGTCATAAAAATTGCTAAAATATATTCAGAATCTTCAGTTCTTTGTAATTAAGATCTGATTCATGCAGTCATAACCGCTTAACCGGTGAAATTAAGTCCTCCCAAACGGAGCCTCAGCTTTAGCTCAATATTTTAGCCTGTCATGTTGATATTAGTTTACTAATTTTCATTGGCACTTTCAAATATAAAGTTTTATTTTACTGATTTAGGCTCTGTTTGACATGGTGGTGGCGTTTGCAACACATGGATTAAAACGTCATTCGTTAAGGATCATCTAACAAACATCATCCGTTTGAATCTATGTTATTATAGGACGCCTCAGGCGTCCCTAAGGCTCCGGGCTCATAATGCTCATCAGGTTCAAATGTTTGCATCTTTGTGCGGCTTATTTACGCACTTAGATTATAAAAGGAGCGCCTGCGTGAGATTTTTGTTATAAATATTTTTCTTCAAAAATTAAGTAAAAACTACATAATTTTGTATTGATTTAATGCTTGTGAAAGAAAATTGTGTGTTGAGATTTAAATATGATGCAAGTGATCACATTGATTTTATTTTTTAAGAGATAAATAATAGTAAAGAATGATTAATGAGTAGATTAGATGAAGAATTTAATCGAGAAGCTGAAATGATGTTTGATGCTGATTATTTAAAATGGATGTGATTGTGTCTTGCCTTCGTCTGATGTGCGTCTTGTCTTCAGCCTTACCGCTACCAACGACAATTTAACCTCATAAAATGACATTGCTAGGGCCTTTGTCGAATGAAGTTTCTCAGATGGGCGTTAACAAGTGACAATTTAACCCCGTATTCATGACCTCCACCAACATGCCAAATGGAGCCTTAGGCTCCGTTTGGCACAGTGGCGAACACGATGGTTGTGAGTTGTCATTCGTGAATGTCCGACCTCACTTAAAAAACTTCATCTAAAATTAGTCTTCTCATCTTGTTGGTGGCCACACCAAACATATATTCTATGACAACGATATTTTTATCCAAATTCACGAGATGAAAAATGTTGTGTTGTTGTATATTAAATTGATCCCGCTCGTTAGCTCGCCCAGCCGGTTTGAAAAAAATTTGATTCGAGCTCGAGCTACGCTGCCTCTTTTCATTAGCGCGGGAATTACTTTTTTCAAAATATAATACATATATATGGAGCGGGAGCCTGCAAATTTTGTCGCGCTTAACTCGAGCTTGTCTTCCTCATGAGGGATCATACCCGTCCAACTATTGTGAGAGTAGTGCTGTGATTGAGTCGAGTTCGAGCGATTTTGGCTCGGCTTGAAATCAAATTTTTTTACTCGAACTTGGTTCGAAATCGAAATTGAATTCAAGTCGAATCGGCTCGACTCGATTTCGAGACGGCTCGAACTCAAATCAAGTCAGCTTGAAAATGAGCAATTTTCCTCTTTTTTCCTAGTTGGCTCGAAATTAAATTTGACAACATATAAATTTAGGAAATGAAACAATTAAAGTCTTTATTCTTTTTATTTAAATTAATATTTTTTATAATTTTAAATTTTAAAAAAATGTATTAATAAATACATAATAGTTTTAATTAATTTGAGTTGATTCGAATCATATTTCGAGCGATTCAGGGATGGCTCGAAATCGACTCGAAATCAGATTCGAGTCAACTTGAAGTGACTCAAATTGAGTCAAATCAATTTTAACCGATTCCAATTGGACTCAACTTTCGAGCTATTTTCAAGTTTCGAATAATATGCTCTGCCCTATGTAAGAGTGTGTAGTTGCGTTTGATTGATTATAGATTAAAATAATAGATGTAGATTTTAGCCCGCTTAAGCTTGAAATTAACTATAAATCTTCTTTGTTTACAAATAAAAAATTGTGGAAATTATATTTTCAATATATTTTGAATGAGTTGATCATACATGAACGAGATCATCGGTCCAAACTTTGGAATTGTTGCAGGTCAGCTCGATGCTCTGGTAGATCGGCCGAATTAAACCGTCTTAGCTCGGGAGCGGTGGAACGTGCAATTAGTCAAAATAAAGTGAGGCAACTTGGCAAGAAGATTAATCACATGAAAAGACCCCGAAAAGTGAAAAAATCACGTGTTTGAATCGGTGCCAACCAAATTCACTGTCTTGTCGTGTTGCAATGTGAGTAGAGAACTCGAGTGCGACATACTGACTCTTGTTACAATGGTAGCAGTAGAAGAAGAGGAAGAAGAGTCTAGGAGGGTGACATGATACCTCTTAAAAAGCTAAGTGTTTGGAGGAGCAATGAGACACTGCGGTTGACCCTTGTGGAAAGAGAAATTTTTGCGCTATCTCTGAAAGAGATTTTCGAGGGCAATGACGATCTTCAAGTCTCAATGGAGATCTTCAAGCATCGAAGCTGATCTCTAAAAGATTTCTTCGAAGGAGATATCTTGGGAGCTGAAGGCAAGATGTCTTCAAATGAAGACTCTGAGCTCCTTTTATAGCTTTGGCCAGGGGTAGCCTGATAATTGTGCTACTACAACCACCATCACCACCTAACTGTGAATCACGTTCATCGATCTAGGACACAGATTGTCATTTTTTGGATACGACCAATTTGCCCTCTCGGTAGCTCGGGCAGTTCCGTTAGCGGCTTTGACGACATCAAACGGTACATGCAGTCTCAGAAGGTAAGAAGGTTAATTGTCGCGCATGCTGCTAACACTGGGGGGGGGGATTATGAGCATGTAGAGAGTGTCGAAGCGATATGACTGTGTCGAGAGTGCGGTGACATGGTGAGTGCGCCACGACATAGTGACCGCGTTGCACGCGGATTGAAAACTTAGAGGTTCTCAACGCGCACCATGAACGCAAGGGTGTCCAACCCGCGTTGCATGAATTGGCTTAAGGAGTTTGGTCTTGTGCACATGAGAATGGAGTGCGGACAGGGGAGTCTTCAATAGTCGGTGTGGGGCACGAGCCGCAACCCTAGGGGTTCGGCATGGCCACCCCCATGTGGTGGTGCGACTTAGCCACACCCCAAGGATAGGGGGTGTGCCTTGGCCGCAACTACTGAGGGGTGCGGCTTGGCCTCACCACCTTGGGGCAGCTTGGCCGCACCCATGATGGGTTGACAGTGGTGGGACGAAGGTGGTTTCTGTAATGCCCCAAAAATCCTGAAAATGGGAAGGAGTTGATTTCTGGAAGCTATCGCCAGACGATAGTGTTAACGCCGGCGGTATCCAGATGAATTAATTCAATTTTAGTTTCAGGTAGGTACCGTGTGGTGGTAGAAAGGTAACGCACGGCGATACCACTCGACGCACTCGACGAAGCGTTGAGAACCTACCACGGGGCGGTAGTGACCTATCGTGCGGCGGTAGCTAGCCACATGTCGGTAAGGCTGAAGCGGTTTTTGAGCGACAGAGCCATGCCGATTGAGCTAAGCGGCTACCGCCTATAATACCGCATGATAGTAGCAGATATTGCGTGGCTGTAGCTTCCTGATAAAGGCTATGGATGAGATTATTTTCTCATTTTCTCGTTCACACACACATTCTCTCTTGATTCTGGAGGAATTAGAAGGGAAAAGCCAGGAAGCAAGAGCAAGGGTGTTCAATCCCTATAGAGGAGATGTTCGTATGATCAAATTCGCGAGTCGAAGCCAAATCCGCAGAAAGGAAGCGGTGGTGATCAGTTCTATCCAGATCAAGGGCAAGAAAATGGCTCTTAAGCGATCAATGAGGGTAATGATTTTCCTTTTTGGACAAGTGAAGTCCTACTTTTGCATGTGCATGGAATCCCCCGCCAAAGGGTGGAGAGTGAAGGGAATTCCGATGGGCTGATATGTGATATCCCCGGGTAGTCTTGGATATAGAATCCGGAAACCGCGGTACGGAATAGACATGCTGTGTTATGCCCATCCGGACAGGTTGTTCTGAATTAGTGATGTTTTAATTTTCGTGTCATAGAAGACTCCGAGTATAAACGTGTAGTTCACGAATTCCGAGGGGTTGTGCCTATGAATTCATGTAGCAGAAAGTCCTGGAGATACGCTCTAGGAAAATACCCAAAGAATACCACAGTTTTGATAACTGTTGGATATCGCCGAGCGATAATGGATATCGATGGCGATAACTCTTGGTGAGTTATATGTTGTGAAAGCGCTATTTTTGACACTGCAGAAAACTACAGGTTTTTTCTGGAATGATGTTCTAGTTGTGGCTGAGTCTGAGGACAGAAAGAGAAGTTCTGTTGTTTACGCCAGACGATAGTATATATCGATAGCAATAGCTCTAAGATAGCATTTTGATTACGAAGCCTGTCTCGCGGAGATCGTATGGCTACTTTGTGAGCAGCAAGCCTCGGTGCTCAGCTCTGATGGTCATGAGAGCCATCTATTGAATATAACGTTGGTTATGTTTAATTTACGGGAAAGGGGATGTTACCCGCATCTGTCCATTGGCCACAAATGCTCGGCTTTTGGTGATGGCATGGTGATTTGAGCAACGAGAAAACACTGAACTGTACCCTCCCTCATGTCATACGGTTAATAGACCTAAGGTACGTGACAATTAACGTTGGCATGGGGGGAGAGTCTTGGCTTGGTGCCTGACTATTAATGCGCATAGTTTACAACCAATCTCAGACTTTTGGACGGTGGTGGAACCGTGGGTTTTCCGGTACACCGATAAGGTACCCTGAGAGCACGGAACATTTGGATGGTGATGTAAACGTTTATGATATCTTGAATGATGCTTAAGTTGTACCTTCATGATATATGGAATGGTGCTTAAGTTGTACCTTTGTGTGACATACACACACACATATGAATGTTATGCCTGCATGGAAGGGATACTGCTGCCCCGGGAATGGGGTAGGGTCGTTATAAATTAGTCAGCTAAAGATGACCATTGCCTTGTTTGCCACCTTTATGGTAGAATGTCCGTGTGCAGGTTCTGGAGAGCCGAGCGGGAAATAGCGGGTTGCAGACCTTGATGTTATGCCGGCCCTTGAAGGCCAAGCGAAGAGCTTTTATTGTTTTCATGTGTGGCCGGCTTGCATGCCGATGTTTGTAAACCACTTTTATGAAGAACAATTGTAAGGCATTAAAGCCGCACTTTTTGGTGTATTTTGTATAACATTCCTATGTGGTATATTAGTGGACATTCTTTGTTACTTGAGTTCTAATAATCCTTGAAGCTTCCGCTAGAATGCTCTGAGTTAGGAATCATTTGATAGTTTTGATATTCACCTGTAACTCCGCTGACTATCCGCTAGAATGCTATTAGTGAACCTTCTGTTATATTCTACGTTGACGGAGGAAGGTGTTACAATTTGGTATCAGCTTCTTGTCTCGGTCTTCCTTTTGCGAATTCATGGTCGAATTCTTTTGAGGGGTGACAAGCACGTGTGTGTACTTATCGTTATAACAAAATGAACTCAAGAATGTCCACTTAGGAATGAAAATACACATATTTAAGGAACTTGCGTGTTCCTATGATTTTTTTTGCAATATTATTAGTTGCTTAATTGTGTGTTTCACGATTATAGGCGACTAGAAGTGGTGTAGGGCGGGGTGAACCCCAGGGCCTGGTGGAGAGTAATGAACCAACTGAGGTGACTATAGCTCCTCCTTCTGAAGTAATAGTTCGAATGATAGCTGATGCAGTCTTCACAATGATTAATGCCCAACATAGAAGGCAAGTGCAACCCCCTGTCCTGGTGGTGGCTTTGATATTGGTTGGAGCTCTTCAGTAAATTGCAATAAGAAGAACCTCAGATTAGCAGTTGAACATGTGTTTGGTGCAGGGAGCACATACGATTGATGTGTACCTACATGCATTTGTCATGTTAAGGCACCATGCAGTGTTTGTATTGGAGGATGAAAAAATAAAGACCAATAGATTTTATATTGGTTTGTACGATGTTCTCCGACTTTTGTTGATGGGTCCTAAGTTATTTTGATGCCAAGCTTTGGTGGAGTAAGCTAGATCGTTGGAGATAGAATTGGCAAAAGTCCACCAGACGCCAGAGTTTGGGGTACTGAGCTCTGCAAGATCTGCAAAGTATGAATTCCGTAAGAAGTGGATCTAGAGGTCTAGAGCATCTACCAATCAAGCTCCATATATTTCCTTGACTTGTGGCAAGTTAGGACACCTTGCCCGAGATTGTCGTAATGATGTTCCAAAGGTGAAGAAGGCTAAGTTTGGAGCAGCTTCTGGGAGAAGCCTAATTATTTGTTGTACTTGTGGCAAAGAGGGACATTATGCTTGAGAATGTCGAAACGGACAATAGTGAAATGAAATGAAATTACAAGTGTATTTAAATAAGCAGCTGTAATAATGTACTGTAATTTCCACTTTATGTATCAATGCATGTTGTACATGTACGAACTCGTTGTTCACAGACTAATCAAAAAGTCTTTTGATTGGGCATAATGTATTCTTTTCTATGCATGGATTTGTATAATAAATATGTGGTTGGGATAATATTGCCTTAAGAATAAAATGTGAACACTGGTTTAAAGTTTTGTATTAAGGTACAGATAGGAAGTCAGGATTTTGGTTTAGTAGCGTCCGTGTTGCCGATATCGGCGTTTGATGTAATCTTTGGCATGGACTAGCTCTCGGAGCAGCGTGCTTGTATTGATTGCAACTATAAGGAAGTCATGCTGGGACAGAGCACCGAACGAGAGACTAAGTTTGTTGGTATGCGAGGATCGAGTAAGATATTGATGTATGCTCTCTAGATAGTCTTTGTAAGACCCCCCCCAACCTTTGCCCGGGTCAGGCCGAAGGGGATCTTACCGCCCAAGATGTCCACCCAGTGCTCCTTAGGGGTAACGATCCACCCTATCTAAGCACTAGTTGGCTGCCTTGCTCGGCTAGAATCACAGCATTCACAATACATCAGAGATTTACGGAAGCATTAACAGGAAAACACTATCAAATATATATAATATCATATATATTTACATGACTTCTAGGGCCATAGCCTATGTTCTTATATAAGCCCGCAGACTGTACAAGTTCTACATATAACTCCTCTCTCTCAACTCTGCTCGCTAGTACTCACATCTCAAAACTCAGGAGACGATGGGGGTGCTTCTGCTCGGGTAGTCCTATCAGCTGGCGTACCGTCCTACAACAGTTGGTCACTACGGTGCTCCATCTTCTGTGAATGGTTATTAAGATAACTGTTAGTCACGGAGCTAAGCGGAATCAAATTTCCTCCCCGGATCCATATCCTGGGGACGAGCACACACCCACCCAATAATAGCCGAAGCAAGAGAGAGTTAGTACAACATTTCATATTTTTAAGCTATGAGCAACAATGAAGGAAGGGCAACATAATATAACTGCAATGACAACAATAATAACATCAGTTATAATAAGGGCTCCACTAGCACATCGACACATCAGGTATTCACAACATGTATCCTATCGCAGGCATTCATAACCACATACACATCGCAGGCATTCACAACTGTGTACACATTGCAGGCATTCACAACCGCACATAACACCCTATGTCGACATAGTATGGGCCGCTTCTGTTATTGCAGGGTTGCGAGCCCCGTGGGCCTCACTGATATGGCCGTCGGTGATAGTGACCAGTCCTGCCACTTTTGGGGGTGGTTGTACCGCATAGCCCAGGCCCTTACGTACAATCCCGTGTACTCTTGGATGTGAGCGACATTAGATGATTCCACATTTTGGCAGACTAGTGGAGGAAACCCAGTGGGAAAAAATATAATGGTAGGTCACCCGTGATACCCATCTCCCTGTCACCTTAAGTCGTCGACCTTCTTGCACCGGTATGAACGGTCTGCGAAAGGGACTGACCCGCCACAATTTACCGCAAACAATTTACAAGCAATCAAACAGTCTATTTTGCTAGCACGCACCGGGTCTGTGGTGGCCTGCCCTACCGTACTTCAATCTTCGGGTAGTAACGCTCAGCTTAACTTTCGACAAGGAGCATGAGAGCACTTTATTTGGGGCTAAACCTAAAGGAACACCTCAACTCCGGTTATCCCTAACTAAAGCTCGATCTTAACAGATGGCTGCTCGTCAGAGCAGGACCATGCTTATAATAGTAAATTGCAGTAATGAAAATGTGGTAATTAAAGCTGCTGATAATATAAGCTGCATAATTAGAGTGCTGTAATAAAATGTGACCAGTACGAAACTAGAGTAGTACTGAAATGAAAGTACTGAATTTAACTTGACCAGTATGAGACTGGAGTAGAACTGAAATGAAAGTATTGAGTTGAACTTGACCAGTACGGGACTGGAGTAGAACTGAATTGAAAATACTGAACTGAAATAAATAAATGAACTGGACCAGTGCAAGACTGGAATAATCATAAAGAAAATGGTTAGTAGTCCAATCACTCTATTCAGGAGGCTTCAGTTCTATCTCCATTCTCAGGGGATATTTTCAGTTCCTTCTCCGTTCTTAGGAGATTTCTTTGGGTTTCACTCATTATTAAGATCCGATAACAATTCAATTGCGCCCTTTTTAATCACGGCTTAATCAGATCAGGGGAAGCTTATTATGCGTTATATTTTTATTATTTATCCGAGAATAAATATCAACTCGATTGCTTGCGTCAAATCGAATCCGAGAATCTCGTCAATGGGCACATTCTTCCTCGAATTTCAACCTCGAAAATCGTTTCCAACACATGAGGGAAATTCTTTACCCGAAACGAGGTTGGGGATTATATAACTCAAAGCTCATACTTTCATCTTCCGAGTTCACCCAAAATGTCCAGGAGTTAATTTAAAAATGAGTCGCTCGGTGGTTTTGCAAAAATCTCGAAATACTCGGAAGGTAAAAATCTTGTCTCGATAACTCTCGTCGATTAATCAATTGAACTTAATATTCAATATATAAGGTGGCCGCGCGCTTCGATTTTCATTTTCGAAGAATTTGAGCTCATAAATTTCTAAACGCGACCCAATACTCAAAAAAATTAAAAAATCTTCAATTTTTATCTCAAGATTCCCAAATTTTAATACAACCTTTAAGAGGGCCTAAAAAGAGCCTAATAATTTTTCCAAAATTTTCCGAGTAATTTTGGGTCTCCAAATTGGCCAAATAATTCTTATTTAGGCTTTTAAAAATACAAAATAAATTCTACAAATTCCCAAAATTTTTGTGTAATCTGCCCTCATTAATGTGAACAATTTTTATGTTCAAAACTTTTTTCCTACGAGCCTATATTAGTCTCCAGAAAATAAAATATCAATTATAATATTATAATATTTATAAATATTTAATAATTATAATATATATATTATATTATATTATATTATATTTTATCATCTCCCCCCCTACTCCCGCTGCCTGTACAGAAAGACACCCTTACAGGTCTTCTCCGCCGCCGGTCGGCCATGGCTTTGCCACGGGCCGATTCTCCAGTGGCGGGCGCTCCCTCCAGCGGTGGTCCAGCGGCCTGCCGTTGCCGGCCATTGCCGGAAATCTCTTTATTTTGAACGGAAGGGAGGGGGTGATGGAGGCGGCGCACCAGCCGCCGGAGCTTGCATGCAATGCGTCTGAAAGATAGGAAGGAAGGAGATGAGAAAGTTTCCATCTTGTTTGGGGTCTCCGGGAGCTCTTGGCGAGTTCCGCCATTAATGGCCGTGGAGGGTGGTGGAGCTCGGGTAAGCTTCTCCGGTGAGGTTGAGCTCCAGAAGAGGGGGTGGTTGGGGTCATTTTGAGGCTAGGGAGATGATTGAAGTCCTCTGGTATGGAGGGGATGAATATATAGAGGGAAGGGGTGAGCCCCTCCTTTTTCCTTCTTGGACAAGACAAGGAGAACCATGGTTGGGTTGCACCAACCATGGTTAGCGACTGACACTCATCTATTGGAGGGGTGTACTTGCTAGCCAATCAAAGGCCATCACATGGATTTTGTTTCTTGGGGAAAAAATGAGTGGCTTAGGATTGGACAAGTGGATGGAGGGAGAGAGAAGACTTTATACTTGATGCTCTTACTGGCCAACAAGGCAGCCACCATGGCCCATTTATGGCAAAATAATGAGCCCATGGTGAGCTTATTAAGGAGAGAGAGATGGTGAGAGAAATGAGCTTTTTAGGGGGGGTTGACCAAAAGTCAACCACGGGGTGGGTCCCCCATGCTGGTCAATGTCAAAATAGGTCCAATTCATCGGGGTTTGGGTCAAAGTTGGGGTGTCGTGTCACGATTGGTGTAAGCACGCTTTTCAGTGCATGACTAAGCTTGATTTGACCATAGTTTGACCACACGCCATCAAAACTGACCGGGACCAATTCCATTGACTTTGTATCGACCATACGAACCCAATGCCACTGATCGGGGTCGAATCAGAGTTCGTTTGCTAAGTATTCAAAATCTGCACGTCGCGGCACACTAAAATGGTCAAAACGCTCATAATCATCATTAGGCTTTGAATCATGAAGCAACGAGTTCCGTTGCGTTCGCATTGACTATATGAAGTCATAAGAACTGACAGAACTCGAATCAGAGTTCTCTAGGTCAATATTCAAAAATATTGTATTCGTGACGTTTTGCGAGGAACGGTCATATCCACCATATGACCTCGAAATTCAACGGAACGAGTTCCAACACACTCGTATTGACTACACGAGGCCACAGGAACTGACATAACTCAAAACAGAAAATCTCATTTTCGCGACGTTCTATGAGAAACAGTCATATCCACCATATGACCTCAAAATTCAATAGAACGGGTTCCAATGCACTCGTATTGACTATACGAGGCCACATGAATTGACAGAACTTAAATCGGAGTTCTCTAGCTCTATATTCAAAAATCTCATTTTTATGACGTTCTACGAGAAACGGTCATATCCACCATATGCCCTCAAAATTCAGCAGAACGAGTTCCAACACACTGGTATTGACTATACGAGGCCACAAGAACTGACAGAACTCAAATCAGAGTTCCCTAGATTGATATCCCTGTATAGGGTTACCTTCTATCGGGCCACGAGTAGAGGTTCAGGTTAATTTTATTGGGCCCACTAGGATTCTGGTGGCCCAATAAAAGTCAGGATGTTACAGTCTAGGTGGTTCGGAAGGGCGTAAAATTATTCTTCATGCTGTTGGAGGTCGTTGAGCCGAAGCCCAGTCTGAGAGATGTCTCTACTGTGTTGGATTATGCAGATGTGTTTCCTAAAGATCTCCCTGGGATCCCGCCCCAGTGAGAGATTGACTTCACTATTGAGTTGGTGTCAGGTGCGAAATCTATGGCCCGCTCACCGTACCAAGTAGCGCCAAAGGAGGTGGCGGAATTGAAAGTTCAATTATAAGAATTGCTAGAGCAAGGCTATATACGTTCAAGTATGTCACCTTGGAGTGCACCGGTCCTCTTTGTGAAGAATACGGACAAAAGCTTGCGTCTATGCATTGATTATCGAGAATTGAACAAGTTGACAAAGAAAAACAAGTATCTGATTCCACAGATTGATAATTTGTTTGATCAGCTGGTGGGATCGACTATCTATTCGAAGCTATATTTAAAGTCTGGCTATTACTAGTTGCAGATTAGGGAATGTGACATTCCCAAGACAGCGTTCGGTACACGCTATGGTCACTAGGAGTTCACTATAATGTTGTTTGGGCTAACAAACATGCCATCGGTATTCATAGAACTGATCCACCAGAATTTTGGGGAGTACTTAGATCGACTTGTGATCGTCTTTATTAACGACATATTGGTGTACTCTCAATCAGAAGAAGATCATGGAAATTACTTGAGGATGGTTTTGCACACCCTAAGAAAGAATAAACTCTATGACAAGTTCTCAAAGTGTGAGTTTTGACTGTCGTCGGTGGCTTTTCTTGGTCATGTGGTTAGTGGAAAGGGTATTGCGGTGGATCCGACAAAGATTATTGCGATACGAGAGTGACATGTGTTGTCTATTGTAGCGGAAGTCAGGAGCTTCCTTGGACTTACTGGCTACTACAGGTGCTTCGTGGAGAATTTTTTATGGATAGCCTTACCTCTCACCACACTAACGAGGAAAGATCAAAAGTTCGTTTGGACGCCTGAGTGTTCATAGGCTTTTTGGAGTTGAAGAGTCGCCTGACCACGACGCCTATCTCGAGTTCATCATGTGGTATAGACAGCTATGAAATTTATAGTGATGCTTCAGGGAGTGGCTTAGGCTGCGTTCTTCTATAGTTCAGAAAGTTATAGCTTAGAGCTCACGCCAGTTGAAAGTGCACGAGTGAAACTATCCAGTCCACGACTTGGAGTTGACAGCTGTGATTTTTGCACTTAAGCTGTGGAGTCACTACTGTATGACGTGAAAGTTGACATATTTATGAACCATAAGAACCTTAAGTATTTAATTGATCAAAAGATCTGAATATGCGACAACGGAGGTGGATGGAGTTTCTCGGAGACAATACCTTCAAGATACATTACACTCATGAGAAGGGAAATGTGATCGCAGATGCCTTGAGTCGTAGGACTCCTGTACGGGCAAGTTGGATAGAGATGCACGATGAGCGTCTGATCCAGGAGTTGGAGGCCTTAGATATTTTTTATGTTGACAAGAATGCCATTGCAAATGCGTGCTTGAACTAGACAGAGGTGCAATATGACCTCGCAGATAGGATTCAACAAGCAATGGAACTCGATGAGAGAATGAAGCAATATGCATCAGATGGGTCAAATTCCTAATTCTCCTTAGATGACGGTCTTTTGAGAAAGGTCGGTCGTTTGTGTGTCCCAAATGTGGGAAAGTTGCAGGAGGAGTTGATGTATGAGGCACACTTCACGAAATAATCAATCCACCTAGGGAGCACAAAAATGTATAGGGGCATGAAAAAGATGTTCTGGTGGTCGAGTTTAAAGAAAGATATAGCTCTTTATGTGGCGAAGTGTCATACTTGTGCCTTGGTAAAAGCGGAATGTCAGAAACCTAGTGGTTTCCTGAAGTCGTTGCCAATTCCGGTGTGGAAGTTTAATGACATATCTTTGGATTTCGTGCATGGGTTGCCAAGATCACAGAGCGGGAACGATGCCGTGTGAGTGATCGTTGGCCGGTTGACAAAAGTATCGCACTTCATACAGAATAAGGACAATTCAGTCAAGAAATTGGCTAAGTTGTATGTTGACAACATAGTACGTTTGCACGGTGTGCCCCGTAGCATCGTTAGTGATAGAGACGGGCGCTTTACTTCGAGTGATTGGAGTCTAATCCACAAGTTGTTGGGTACTTAGCTGAAGTTCAGTGTGGCCTTTCATTCGCAGACAGATGGTCAGACCGAGAGGACCAACAGAACAATGGAGGATATGCTTCAGCTGTGTGCCTTGGATTTTGGAAAGTGGTAGGAAGAACATCTCTATATGATCAAGTTCGCCTATAATAATAGCTGTCAAGCTAGCATTCGGATGGCGCCCTTCGAATCTTTATATGGTAGGAAGTGTCGTACTCTTTTAGCTTGGGCGGAAACAGGAAAATCGAAACTATATAAGCGTAATGAGGTCGAAGATGCAAATTCGACTATATGCACTGTTTGCGATCGATTGTTGGTGACTCAGGATAGGCAATCGATGTAACACCCCCATTCGTCACATAGAATATAATAGAAGGTCCGGGCTGTGCCCCATGCCGTATTCCATGAATAGTCAGTGAGGTTACGTATTGAGACCATAATCCATAAGCGGATCCTAACACAGAGTGCATTCTATCGGAAGTGATTTAAGATTATAGTTAGAACCCAACTATATGAATGTCCACTATCACAAAACATGAATGATAAACTAAATGCACAAATAGTATTAGCCTTAAGGCCTTACACAGTTTTCTCACATATTAATGTCTTACATACTTTGACACGCATGCCGACCACACGTGAAAGGAAAAATAAAGACGGGTAATTCGCTTTGGCCTTCAAGGGCCGACTTAGCAACTATGGGCTTTAGCCCGCTATTTCCCACTCGGCTCAGCTACACCTGCATGAAAACATTCCACCCAAAGGATGACAAACAAGGCAACGATCAGCATTAGCTGACCAAATTATAACGACCCCACCCCTCACTCAGGGTGATAGTGCTCCTTCCCTGCAGGCATTTAACAGAGGTATATAATGACAATCAAAATGTGCAAATTAAGCACTCATCACCACAGACATTGGCACTGCGGGCCACACGTCCCGTGCACTCAGGGCACATTTATCAAGGTGCTGAGATTCAAGTCCCACCTGTTTGAGAATTCTCTTTTGGTGTGTCGAGATTCAAGCTCCACCTGCTGAGCATTACAGTCTTTTCGGCATGAAGCCTAAGACTCTCCCTATGCTATGATAAAGTCATGCTGAGATTCAAGCCACTGATTCAATCCAAGCCGATCACCATAAGGTGGGTATAGGTCAGCCACAACTCATTGCTCAAACCATCAGACTCGCAAGCCACGACGCAGGTCATCCTTCCATTGTCCACTCGCGATACATAACCACGTTATATTCCAAGGCTGGCACTCACGACCACCTAAGCTGGGCCCCTTGGACTCTCAACCCACCACAATGGCCACCAGGTATCCAAGAGACATACCTCACTTTCATAATGTCCCCCAAGTATTCGAGAGACAGGCCTCATATCTCATTAAGATCTACCACCGTGCGGTAGGGGACAGACTATCATTTCTTCCCCTCCAAACGGGTGTTTTCATGGAGTCCTTCTCCAGTACTCTCTCTACAGCAACCTGCACACTCCACGACTCCAAAAACAGCATGTTCACCATGGAATATTCTCCAACATACAAACAATCATCACCAATCCATACCAACCTGT
>CM077162.1:36297590-36416770 GCA_039583875.1 Platanthera guangdongensis | reverse complement strand
GGGTCAAAAGGAACTTCAATCTTCAGGGGGGAGATCATTTGCAGATACGGGTTGCCCCTAGCAATAGTGACAGATAACGGCCCCAGTTTGCTAGTGAGGAGTTCATCAGCTTCTGCGCCCAACTAGGGATAGATCTCCGGTTTGCCTCGGTTCACCACCCCCGAAGTAACAGCAGGTGGAAGCGGCGAGCAAAATCATCGTGAATCTACTAAAGAAAATGGTGGAAAACTTAAAGGAAATTGGGTGGAGCAGCTCCCCTCGGTCTCTGTGGGCCCTGCGAACGACCCGAATACGGCACCGGTGAGACCCCCTTCAAGCTCTCTCATGGGTGTGAGGCCGTCCTAACAGTGGAATTCGAGGTTCGGTCCCCGCGAGTCACAGCCGCAGGCGAAGGAGACGAGACTTGGAGGTTGGATAATGAGGAGGGGCAACGCCTCTCGCTAGATATGGTGGAAGAAATGCGAGACGTGACAGCTATCAGCAAGAAGAGATCAAGAGGCGAATGGCCCAAGTATTTTGATAAGTATGTCAGGGTCAAGCAAGTTTACTGAAGGGGATCTGGTGCTGAGAAAGGTTGACGCGGCAGGAAGGTCGGCTCCCGTGGGCAAGCTCAACCGGAACTGGGAAGGACCATACATAGTGAGGGAAGTCCTCAGAACATGAGGTTACTACCTCCAGGACGTG
Organism: Platanthera guangdongensis; assembly: GCA_039583875.1. Taxonomy (NCBI): domain Eukaryota; kingdom Viridiplantae; phylum Streptophyta; class Magnoliopsida; order Asparagales; family Orchidaceae; genus Platanthera; species Platanthera guangdongensis. The sequence goes on along the minus strand of CM077162.1, from coordinate 36,416,086 downwards.
GAAGAAAGGGCCCTAAGCCACACCTGGAGCGGTGATGACCTAAAACGCTTCTACCCATGAAGGGGGAAGGATGTAATCATGTATCTCAAAAATAAACTTATTATACTACATCGGTTGATTTTCTCTTAACTATTGTCAAATTTTTTATAATATATACGTAATTATGTGATTTGTAATACCCCGAGCTCGGCTCGGCCCCAGGTAGACCCGCTGCGCAGGCTCTCATCTAGCTGGCAGGTCCGAAGGCTCGCCTGTGGGGGATAGGTTTGGTTGGTTTGAGATCGTCTTCGGCACCCCGAGCTCGGCTCGGCCCCAGGTAGACCCGCTGCGCAGGCTCTCATCTAGCTGGCAGGTCCGAAGGCTCGCCTGTGGGGGATAGGTTTGGTTGGTTTGAGATCGCCATCGGCACCCCGAGCTCGGCTCGGCCCCAGGTAGACCCGCTGCGCAGGCTCCCATCTAGCTGGCAGGTCTGAAGGCTCGTCTGTGGGGGATAGGTTTGGTTGGTTGAGATCGCCATCGGCACCCCGAGCTCGGCTCGGCCCCAGGTAGACCCGCTGTGCAGGCTCTCATCTAGCTGACAGGTCCGAAGGCTTGCCTGTGGGGGATAGGTTTGTTGAGTTGAGATCGCCATCGGCACCCCGAGATCGGCTCGGCCCCAGGTAGATCCGCTGCGCAGGATCTCATCTAGCTGGCAGGTCCGAAGGCTCGCATGTGGGGGATAGGTTTGGTTGGTTTGAGATCGTCATCGACACCCCGAGCTCGGCTCGGCCCCAGGTAGACCCGCTGCGTAGGCTCTCATCTAGCTGGCAGGTCCGAAGGCTCGCCTGTGGGGATAGGTTTGGTTGGTTTGAGATCGTCATCGGCACCCCGAGCTCGGCTCGGCCCCAGGTAGACCCGCTGCGCAGGCTCTCATCTAGCTGACAGGTCCGAAGGCTCGCCTGTGGGGGATAGGTTTGGTTGGTTTGAGATCGTCATCGGCACCCCGAGCTCGGCTCGGCCCCAGGTAGACCCGCTGCGCAGGCTCTCATCTAGCTGGCAGGTCCGAAGGCTCGCCTGTGGGGGATAGGTTTGGTTGGTTTGAGATCGCCATCGGCACCCCGAGCTCGGCTCGGCCCCAGGTAGACCCGCTGCGCAGGCTCTCATCTAGCTGGCAGATCCGAAGGCTCGCCTGTGGGGGATAGGTTTGGTTGGTTTGAGATCGTCATCGGCACCCCGAGCTCGGCTCAGTCCCCAGGTAGACCCGCTGCGCAGGCTCTCATCTAGCTGGCAGGTCCGAAGGCTCGCCTGTGGGGGATAGGTTTAGTTGGTTTGAGATCGCCATCAGCACCCTGAGCTCGGCTCGGCCCCAGGTAGACTCGCTGCGCAGGCTCTCATCTAGATGGCAGGTCCGAAGGCTCGCCAGTGGGGGATAGGTTTAGGTTGGTTTGAGATCATCATCGGCACCCCGAGCTCGGCTCGGCCCCAGGTAGACCCGCTGCGCAGGCTCTCATCTAGCTGGCAGGTCTGTAGGCTCGCCTGTGGGGGATAGGTTTGGTTTGTGGGAGATAGGTTAGGATAGGTTAGGTCTGGTTTGCAGAAACTTCATCGACACCCCGAGCTCGGCTCGGCCCCAGGTAGACCCGCTGCTCAGGCTCTCATCTAGCTGGCAGGTACGTATGCTCGCCTGTGGGGGATAGGTTTGGTTTGTGGGAGATAGGTTAGGATAGGTTAGGTCTGGTTTGCAGAAACTTCATTGACACCCCGAGCTCGGCTCGGCCCCAGGTAGACCCGCTGCGCAGGCTCTCATCTAGCTGGCAGGTCAGAAGGCTCGCCTCCGGGGGATAGGTTTGGTTTGAACAGGGCAGGAAGCCCACCCGAAACACGAGATGGAAAGAGGAAAAGGTAGGATAGGTCTCATCCAGAAGAGATCTCGACGGGGAGATCCCCGCCATAGAGGTCTCGCCGAGGGAGGCCTTCGCCGAGAAGGCTCCTAATAATACTATTGAGCAGACAGGCGGAAACGTTGGGCGACATGCTTGAACGATTCGCGCAAGACAGAGGGGGAACGCTCCGTCTTCAGGGTTCGCGGAAACGTTCCCGACTGATAGTTTTTAGCAGGTTCCCGCCGATCCATCGCTAAGGGAGGCTATCCTAGAGAGGCCAGGGGCCTCGGCGGAAGCATACGTAGGAAACACTCGGCCACAGCAATTACATCAAGCACATTCACAATAACAGGACGAGACACTTACAATTGAACGTTTGCAATATACATATTACACAAGTACAAGTTTAGAGCGTCTCTCTCTTTACACTAAGGCAAAAAGAAGAAAAAGGGGCCCCTCAAGGAGACAAGCTATACCCCTCAGAGCTCCCGCTTGAGCTCCCGCTGGAGATTTCACCGGATCTCTCCCCGGAGGTCTCGCCACCCACTGCAGGGGATTTCGGGACTTCCGAGGGTGGGGTATCAGGGGCACCCGGGGGCTTTGGAACGGGCTTGAATAGCCAGGGAATGAGCTGTTGAGCGGTGATGTTTTTGCCTCTCCCATCCCAGCAGTCGACATCTCGCAGCGTCTCCAGCGTCAACCTGACTGTAGCCTGCGCGTTGGCCTGGAGAAGCTTGTCGATGTCGTAGACTGAGTAGTAGCGGCTCTTCAGTCTCTCATCCAACGGGGGGGCCGCATTCGCCTCCAAACGAGCAATCTGCTCCCTTAGAAGGATGTTGTCATATCGCGCTTGGGATAGCTCCTCGCGAAGCGTGGCTTGGGCGGAATCCTGAACAGTGAGAGGTTAGCATGAAAGAGAAGAGTTAAAGTAGCGAGAGCAAGCGCTGTAAAAGATCTCGCTTACCCCTTCCGTCTGGCGCAAAGATAGCAGTTGCTGGGCCTCGGCCAGCTCCTTTGCCAAAGTGGCCACCTGAGCCACTGTGTCATCCCTGGCCTTGAACATATCTTGGAAATTGCGGTCTATGGTGATGCTCCGGCGAGCACACATGTGCGCAAGCTCCAGCCCGCGCATCAGGTCGCGAGTAGAATCATAAGCCAGCAGCCGGGTCGACATCCTGTTGTAGACACTGGCATCCTCCCGGCTGTAGAGGCAGTAACCTAAGGCAAAAGCCTCGCTGGTAACCTCGTCCTGCTCTGCCTAGCTAGGCAGGAGGGACGAGATCAAGACCCTGTTGGCGTCGGTATCCCACTGTAGCAGCGGCTTGTTCTCCACGTCCAAGCACCTCATACCGAGACCAAAATTGCGGTGGCCCCGCGACACCTCTCCAGACAGAGGCTGGCCTGAGGGTTCTCGGCAGGGGCCTCAATGCCTCCCCTTGTAGCTGCGATCTCGCTGACAGCCTGCAAGATCTCCTCAAAGGAGCGGCCTGCAGGGAGAGGTTGGGAGGGCAGCACCATAACGGCTTTTCCCTTCTCGGTATCAGTTGTCTTGGGTCTCTTGATCGGTTGAGGCGGAGCGGCACCGGGCTTTCGCTTCCCGACACCAATTGAAGGAGGCGGGGCCGGCTCTTTCCGGCAAGCTTGTGCAGCGGCCTTTGCGAGATCCAGTGGGTCTTTTGGAGGTTGGCTCCCGCCAGCGCGAGCCTCATCAAAGGGTTGGCGTAGGGGGATCTCGCGCTCTCCTGCGAAAGTGGCAATACTAAGTTCAAACCTTGAAAAGGACATGGATTAGCAAGATAAAGGCGAGACCTTACCTTCGCCTGGGAGCACGGGGAGGAGTGAATCAACGTCTCGCCGCAGAAAGAGGACGTCGAAGTACTTGGTTCCAAAGAACTCAAGGAGGGCGCTCTCGCGCGAGCCCAAGGAGGGAGGCTTGTAGGCGGCATCCTCGTATTGGATGGGCACGAGAGGCACGTTCCCGAATTCGCCGGACACAAAGATGAACCTCTCGCCCCAGTGATGGTGCTTGTTGGCGAGACCGATCGTCTTGCGCAGTTGTTCAGAGAAGAAGACCACCCCTCCTTTGGCGCGGAAAGTGAACAGCTCGCGGAAAATCGGCAGACTGAACTCGATCCTCTCGGATCGCATGTAGCATATGAAGGCCACGAGAATCGCAACCGAATTTGGATTCAGTTGCGCGGGAACCACTCCGTAATACCGGAGGGCCTGGCGCATCTCGGGACACAGCGGGAGGCGGAAGCCCACCTCGAAGTGCTCCAGGGGGATAACGAGCTCCCCCTCCCTCGCGGTGTTTACCTTATCATGGTTGCCTGGGTTCCGCGCGGTGAAGCCGGCGGGAACGTAGCGAGTCTGGATTAGGTTGAACTCGTCCACGGTGAGGGTGCTGGAAGGAAAAAGGTGCTTCTGAAAAGCTTCCGCACAGTTGGACCGTCCCTCACCTCTGCCTGGCATCGTGATGAAGAGTTTGAAGGCGAGAGATTCAAGAGGGAGGTGAGAGCAAGAACCGTACGGGAACGGAAGGTGAAGGCGGAGACAAGCGAGAGCTTTTGAGAGACCGTGAAAGCAACAGAAGAGGAGAGAGATTGGGATCGGAGAAATGAATGTGGTAGGTGAGCTTCTCTATTTATAGAAAACCGTGCTCATGATGACTGTTTTCAAAAAAGGCAGCAGGGGTATAGCCGGCACGTCCCAGGTCAGCGGCGCTTCGTTTTCCCGCCCAAGTTCGATAGTGACTGATTGATCGAATGATTAGCGCAAGCATTGTGAAATGACATTCGGCAAGCAAGATAAGCGGAAGCAAGGCTGCTCTCGCCAACTGAGAGCCCAGGATGATAACATATATGCGCATACAATAATAATATTAATAATAAGAGCAGAGTTATTACTCTCGCTGAGCGAGAACTGGATAATAAGTAAGCAATAATAACAGAGTTATTAGCTACAGTTCTAGTGAATAAATAAGGGTACATCTGAGAAGGGGAAGGCCTGGGGAAGAGAAGGGGAGGTCTCGCGATTCAATAAGGCTCCCACCGCCATTTCCCTTGCTCCCGCAGCTTGGTCCAGGGGGGCGCCTGAGGGTTGAAGTAGGACGACAGAACAGTGAATCCTAGGTTGACCCAGCGAGACAGATCCCGGATCCGCTCGATGCACCTTTCGGGTGAGGATCCGGCGGTAGCCCCCCCCCCCCCCGGCCGGTCCATCTCGCCGATAAGATAATCCCGCTGTAGAGTCTCTAGCCTCTTTTCCACTGATTGGCGAAACTCTTTCGCCGCGAGGTCGCGGACCCGTTCTCGCCAGATGAGCTTCGATAGGACGGCGACAACCTTCTTCCCCCGTCTTTTAGCGCTCCCGGCACCGGTCAGGATCTCCTCCATCTCGTCAGATGAAGGGAAAGGGGAACTCTCGCCGTCTTCCCCCTCTCTTTCTTCTTCTTCTTCTTCTTCTTCTTCTTCTTCTCTACCTCGGCTCCAGGCCGCGAGCCCATGTCCCCTAGCAAAAGAATTCCAGTTATAGCGAGAGCTAGATGATTGCTGTGATAAAATTTCCACATACCTGCAGCATGACGAGGCCCCCAGGTCGACGGCAGGCGAGAAGGCCCAGCCCCCCCCCCCTCAGCTCCAAAGAGTAGGTGGATCGGCTTTCCTTTTCCGGGGGGTAAATTTTGTGAATGGTAATCCCGGCTTGGTCGGGAGCGGGGGAGGGGGTCTCCTCTCCCGCAGGAGGGCTGGCGTCTAATGGAGGCGCGAAAGATTCGGCAGTCTTTCCTCCCGCCGGCAGGGAGGAATCAACCGCAAGGGCAGGCTGATTCGCAGCCCTCGCTCCGCTCTCCCGGGTGGCGAGACCCGGCGGTGCGAAAACTGGCGTTGCGAGAAGACAATTCAGCATTCAAAGATTTGAGTTAATGGCGAGAGGGGAACAGTTACCTGCGGTGCTCGGGTCAGGTGGAGGAGCCACCTCCGAAACCCGTGGTTGATCCTCGAGGTGGCGAGAGGATGGATCCAAGGATTCGCGCGGGGACGTGGCAGCATCGGGAACCATTTCTTGCGAGAGGTATCGCGTTAACTACGGAGCGGCTGGCGTTTTCAATAATTGGCAAATCAAACATACCTTCTGCGGCGAGGGATCATCCGCGCGACTTGAGGTAGGGGTTGGCGGGCTCCTGTTCTCGTGGGGCAGGTCCCGCTGAACCACCTTCGCCCTCTTCTTTTTCTTCTTGGGCAGAGAAGGCTCAGCGGCCGACGACCGTCTCGCTAGCCATAGGGCAACCAGGGCGCTGTTAGCCTTGGCTCGCGCCTGTGCCACGTTGATGCGGTCTTGCAGATTCTGCGGAAGCGGTTTGTCGGCGCGCTTGGAAGGCATCGCGAGAGGAGGCGAGAGCTCAGGCGAATAATGACGACTCGAGGGAGGTGTTATGGCCGTCTATCGGCACACGTATTTATAGACACGGTACGGCCCTCCAAAAGATTCCCTGATGGTGACACGTGCTCAGCAAATATTTCTGGGTTGGACGTGTCTTTTCGAGCGCAGAGCTAGCTCAAAAAGAGCGGGGATAGTGTACAACCCCATATTCGCTGAGTCAGACCAGGAGGCGCAATGGTCTCAGTTGAGCTAGCCAAAGGAGTTCCCGCCCGAAAGGACGTCTCGCCCAAGATGGCGGGAACGTTCGCGTCAAGTCCTCGAATGGAGATCAACGGGCCAAGATCGTCGAGCGCAGCCATCGCGGGAGCGCTTGCGCTAGCGCCAAACTCCAATCTTGAAGGGGCTCTCGCTTGTAAGCAGGCGAGATCGTTCGCGCCGTCTCTGGGTAGAAAGCTCTCGGTTCCGAGCTCCCGCTGAGTGGGGCCCAAGGCCTAGGGTTAGAGGACCAGACTGCCCTCTGGAATATTTACCTCTGTGCCCTCAGAAAAACAGCGGGATTCGGCTATTGGCAGACCAACTAGGGGCTTTTCAGTAATTTCAATTCAGCAAGATGCTATAAATAGACCCATAAGGGCTCCTTAGAAGGCAAGCTGTCATTATCTCTCAACTTCCAGTGCTTTCTGAGGAGCTCCTAGCCCAGCTTTGGCTTTGGAGGGGAAGCAATCAGAGATCTTCTGGGTGTGAGGTGGGACCTCCCTGCTGAGGCTTTGGGTCAGTCTTAGGTCCTTCAGAATCCAGTCGAGGGTTGAGGCTTGAGAGAAGTAGATTTTGGCTGTACCCCCTTTTCTTCGAACTCCCGTTGAGGTCATATTTGGCTTCAACAACAGTTGCATGTGCACTTTTCTTTTCATAGGCCCATTTGCTAGTACTTTTCGTTTTTCGAATAAGTCGTGCTGGGATGACAATAACCCCAGTACTTATCTTTCATTTCCTGCATTTTTTTTATTTTTCATGTCTATCTTAGTTCTAGTATTTCTTTGTATTTGTCTATTTTCTTTTGTTTTTACAGAGCTCATCCCTGCAGGTATTCATGGCAAATCGTATTGGCGGGGTTGTGATTCTTCATTTGGCGAAGCTGCTTCTATTTTTCACGCGTCTTCTGGTATGCTCAATGGCTGAGCATTGGGTAACCTCTCTCCTTGTTTCTATCTGATTTTAATTTCTATATCATATACTGTGTAGCTTAGTTTAAGTCTGGGGGAGAGCCAGTATTTGTTATCTTTTGCATGCGCACATTACATGTGCATACTAGAAGCTTTTATTGCTTTATTTTGATAAGTTCATTACATCGCTCACCACTGCACCCACATGAGCGTGTGCTTAGCTGTTAGCGTGCTGCGAGTTAAACTCGTTTCTTTTGTATGATTTGGGAAATTTATTGTGCTGATATAGGATTATGAGACGGAGTAAAATGTTGACCTTGCTGTGCTCTTAGTCAAGTGCTCTCGTCGTGTGTAGAAATTGGAGTAGATTTAATTTTTTTTGTATGCTTATAGTTTTATATTTTTCTATTTGCGTAAAGATTTTTTTTTCTACTCAAAAATTGGTGAATCTGGTGTGAATCGAACGGTAGTGTAGGGATGTGTGTAGCCGTCACTAGACTCGTTTTGCTCGAGTTAGGAGGAGGATCATCTTTTTCGGTGGCTAAGAACTTGTCCCAAGCTACTCTTGAAGCATTGGTGCATGGTTAGTCAAGCGTGAGTGTGATGTAGGCCATCATTTTGGCCCGGCTGAGCTTTGTACCGTTCCTAATGTCTTATCCTCGCAAAGCCCCATTGTGCCTACCCTTCTTTTGATTCAGCTCCACAATTATTTCACCAAAGCCTCATAGTTGATCCTAGTCGCACACCCAAGTCGAGCTTTAGTGTTTTACATTTTTCATGTTGGGGTGTTGACGTGTTGATATTACATGTGATTATGTGGATGTGCTCCAAAGCTTCTATTTGCTGAAACTGTTTAAAGAAAAGAAAATGATTTAAAAAAATATATGTGAAAATGAAAAGTAAAAAAAAGTATAATTGAAAATTCTATATGAGAGGAGATTGTGTTAGGAATAGGCTGTGCACACACCCATATTTGAAAAATTAAGTCTGGGGATGTGGTGTACCCGCATGTATTTTGGTTAGCAATAGATTCTTTTTTTATGCTAGCTCATTTGGGTTAGGTGCGTAGCCTTCTTATTTATCCTTGTTTACCTCACCGAAACCCAAGCCCTATGATTCTCCTAAAGTCCTACGGATTCATGCTTGAGTCGAACTAGTACCGTGGAGAGAGTGTGAACGGGCAAGCGTATGGTCCCGGACATTGGTGGGTTCCTTTGGAGGTGATCCTGAGACCCGGTCTTTGGCAAAGCTCGCCTTAGTGGCCTGCCTACTTTCTTCATACGCGTGACCAGAAGATTCACCATGATTCCATTTTTGAGTAGTAATAAAATTTTAATACACATTGTGAAAAGTATAAACTATTTTGTATACTTAGAAATTTCCTCTATTATATTTTCACGTGCGCGAGCATGCGACTTAGCATGGTACTCAGTATCTCAATTTCTATGTTAGCTAGTTTATTTTCCTTATCTGCATTGATTTTTTATGCTCGGGACGCGCAAATGGGTAAGTCTGGGGGTGTGATAAGTCTTATTTATATAGTGATTTTCGGACTCATCTGGGCTAGTTTTCACGCACTTGCACTTTACTTTTAGTTCGCTATCATTGATATTTCATTTATACAGTTTTTCATGCTAAGTGCATTGTTTTGGCACATGGGTGTGCAATTGCGCATTCTGTTGTTGAGTGTAAGCATATGGTGCTCCCCAGGGGCTCTTTCCAGTTGCTTTTGTTGCATTTCTGCATTGCTGGAGAGTTCTCTTTGGTTGTATTTGTTTGTATGCAGGTGGTGAGTTTTCCCCAAGGATGGAATGCAGGTTTGAGAAAAACGCACGGTCGTGCGTTTTCTTAGCACACGGTTCTTTACGATCGTGCGTTTTGTTTGTGCAGGAGAAACGTCGAGTAGAGCTCGACGAATTTTGTCGAGCTGAGCCCGACGATCTTCACGCACAGTTAACACATGGTTTCTTCGGAATCGTGCACGAAGTAAACGCACGGTTTTCCTGTAGCTTGTTTGTTTGTTCCATTCTGTGGTTAATCGTGCATTTCCTTCACGCACGGGCGGGAGCGCCCATGCACGAGTAAAACGCACGGTTCCCCTGTATTGTCTTGTTTCCTTGCGCTCTGTGTTTGCCCGTGCAATTTCCTTCATGCACGGGCGGAAGCGCCTGTGCGCGAGTAAATGCACTGTTCAACGCAGCTTCTTCCGCAAGCTTAGCCTGGAAGTTAATAACGCACTGTGCGTGCCTATTTTTCTGACCTGCTTCTATTTAAAGCGCAGATTTCTTCTTCTAGAGAGGACTTTCGACCTGCCATTCCTCCCGCCATTTTAGGGCAAAGTTCCGTCGTTTTCCACCTTGGAGAGGCCTCCGGGCAAGCTTTCAACGCCAAATCAAAGCCGGAGCTTCCTCTCGGCCTCCTCCTTCACCCTTGAGCTTCAAGAAGAGTCAGATCTAGCTTTCTGCATCAAGCTAGGGGAAGTTTGTGTCATCCTCCACCGGCTCGTGACACGAAGAAGATGGGTCCATTGGGAGTGAGTGACCGCCTCCTTTACCCCGGACACAGTTGAGGACCGAGCTTGGATGCGGATTGACAACCCGGCGATTCCTTCCGTGAATCCTCAGCAGGACTTTAGATCTGGTCGATTCCGCACACCTTTCTTCTCTTCTTGTTGATAGTTTAGTTGATCTCTTGTATATGATGAAGTTATTCTTATTTTGATAAACATATGTATACAATCATGTCTATGTGATTTCATATTTATGTTATTTGCTTGAGGTGCGCCATTTCCATCAACCACCACATCTGTTCTGCCGCTCTAGCGATTGCTAGAGGCGTGCGTAGCGAAGAGGTGCTCTCGACCCTCATTCTGTCGTTCTCATCACCTCAACCGCAAGCCTAATCGTTCATCCTCCTATCGATTCGGTCCATAGCGGCCCGTGTAGTCATCCATCCCGCCTGGCGAAGCATCGCATAGCGGTGTTGTATAGGAGTAATTTATAATGTTTTACTTTATTTTTTCGTGACAATCAAGACCCCCTTCGTAAACTCCGACCTAATGACTTCAATCTCAAGTCCTCCTCAAAATTAACTCCACCTTACTGTGTTCCTTGAAGAGATCGATACTTGGGGAAATTCACCCATTTTATATTACTTGTGCGACAGGTACACTTGTCGTCCAACGCATCACCTGCCTTTGAAAATAATTGAAGGGTTGTTGCCCAAATGAGAGCTTGGCAAGGTCGATCCTTCCTCGAACCCGAGAGATTGGAGTCCAAACCTGTTCCTTATAGTTCCTCCAGTCGGAGGAGAGATGCAGTCGGGGGTACCTAGGCCGGTGTGCGAGGGTGGAGCTGATCTCGGCCGTCAGTGAAGAGGCTCGGTCTTACAAGAGTGCTTCCAGAGGCATCGTCCCATCATCCGCACCGGGCTATTTAAGAGGAACAGGTCGACAGCCGGTTTCTCGGATCGAGCACGGAGCTAAACCCTAAGGCCTCAGAAATCTTTGAAAAAGCATAAAGAAACCACATGGTTGCCACTATCTATATATATATATATATTAAAATAAGATTTACATGGAAAGTACAGCATTAACGCTAGGGATAGAACCTCTTCAGGTCATCCCCGCTCCAAGTACCTCCCGGTTGCTCTTCGACTTGATCCTGAATATAATAGCCTCCGGTGGCCAAGACTTCTTGGACGATGAAGGGACCTTCCCAATTAGGATGTAGCTTGCCAACCATTGCACCCCTTCCTATGGCGTCCCCCTTTTTCATGACCAGATCCCCTACGAGGAAATGTTTTAGGCGGACGTTTTTGTCGAAATGCTTTGTTATGCGCCGCTTGATCTCCTCCTGGTGAATAGTGGCTAGGTCACGAAGCTCTTCAACAAAATCCAGCGAGAGCCTTTGAGCGTCTTCATTCTCCAAGAACCATTCTTCGCTACCGTCTCCAGTTACTATAACTCTCGGGCTCTGAACCTCAAACTCCACTGGGATGAGTGTCTCAGACCCGTGGGACAACTTGAAGGGAGTTTCCCCCGTAGCCAAGTTCGGAGTTGTTCTCAGAGCCCAAAGGACTGAGGAGAGCTGCTCTGTCCAATTACCCTTCAAGTTTGTGACATTCTTCTTTAGGAGGTTGATGATCAACTTGTTGGCGGCCTCCACTTGTTCGTTGTTGCGAGGATGATGCACAGAGGCGAATTGAAGATTCGTCCCTATTTGCTTGCAGAAGTCCTCTAACTCCAAGCTGGCGAACTGGGGACCATTGTCGGTGACGATGGCGAGAGGAATCCCGAACCTGCATGTAATCTCTCCCCAGATGAAATTCTATATAATCTGCGAAGTGGTCTTGGATAGAGCTTTCACCTCGATCCATTTGGAGAAGTAATCGATCATGATGAGGACAAACTTCCTCTGTCCGCTGGCCTGAGGGAAAGGGCCGATCAAGTCCATTCCCCAGATGGCGAAGGGCCATGGAGCAGTGATCGATCGATGGTGTTGAGCTGGTTGTAGTTGACGAGGTGCGAAGAGCTGACATTGCAGACATTTCTTAGAGAAGGCTTATGCATCTCTTCGAATGGTGGGCCAGAAGTATCCGTGCATTAGAATTCTCTGCTCCAGAGTGCGAGTTCCTGAGTGACTGCCACATTCTCCTGAGTGAATCTCCTCCAGAACATAAGGGACTTCAACCTCTGACAGACACCAGGCCAGAGGGTCTGAGATAGTCTTACGATAGAGCTTTCCTTCCAGTAGTAAGTAATATGCAGCCTTGTAGCGAAACTTCCTCCGATCCCCTTCGCTCGCAGGAACCTAACATGTTGTCAAGAAAGAAAGAAATGGATCCCTCCAGGATGCTCTCTGCTCGATCTCCATCATCTCCCCTTCTTCGATGGACGGACAGAACAGTTCGGTCACGGTCCTCCCGGCCCGGGGACCGTACTTGACGAGATAGTCGGCCTCCGAATTCTCTTCTCGGGGTACATGCTCGATGAAGAAAGATTGAAATCCCCCGATCAGACCTTTCACCTTGACTAAATATTTCTGCAGGACTGTGTCATTTACTTCAAACTCGCCGCTGATCTGGGACGCGACTACCATCGAGTCGGTGAAGGCCTTGATATCCCGAATTGCTAACTCCTTGGCGAGACGCAAGCTAGCCACCATATCTTCGTACTCCGCTTAATTATTTGTAACGGGGAAGAGGATCCCGACTGCTTGCTCGATCCTGGTTCCATGGGGGCTTACTAGCATGACTCCGTCTCCCACGTAATACCTGCCTGAAGCCCCGTCCACAAACATCTTCCAGGAAACTGGGCTAGAAGAGCTTTCATCTCCTTCCACCTCGGCTGAGAAGTCGGCCAGGAAATTTGCCACTGCCTGCGCCTTGATCGCTACCCTTGGAGAGTAAGAAATATCGAACTCGCTAAGCTCCACCGCCCACTTCTCCAGTCTGCCTGAATGCTCCACTCCATCTAGGATACTACGTAGAGGGTGATCGGAGACAACCCTGATAGAATGAGCCTGAAAATAAGGGTGGAGCCTCCGAGCCAAAACCACCAGAGCAAACACCAACATCTCCAAAATAGGATATCTCATTTCCGCCTGCCGCAGCACTCTACTCACATAGTAGACTGGGAGCTGCCTCTTACCTTCCTCTCAGACTAACACCGAGCTAACCGTCTCTACTCCTACTCCCAAATATAGCAAGAGGTCTTCATTTCCCCATGGGACTTGGAGGAGAGGAGCTTGGGTTAGCTGTTGATTGAGCTTTCTGAAGGCCTCCTCGCACTCCGTGGTCCACTCGAACTTCTGATTTCCCCGAAGAGTCTTGAAGAATGGAGAGCACTTCTCTCCTGCCTTGGACAAAAAATGACTAAGGGCTGCCAGCCTTCCCGTCAAACTTTGGACCTCTTTGGGGTATTTCGGGGACACCATCTCCAGAATGGACTTCACTTTATCTAGATTAGGTTCCCCCCCCCCCCGGAGTGATGAGGTGACCTAAGAACTTCCCTCTTCCTGCACTGAAGACGCACTTGGCCAGGTTGAGTCGCATCTTATACTTCCTCAGGGCAGCGAAGGTATCCACTAGATCTGTTATATGCTCCGCAATGCTTTTGCTCTTGACAAGAAGATCGTCCATATAGACTTCCAAGTTCTGCCCATTCTGCTCCTTGAAGATTTGATCCATCATTCTCTGATAAGTCGACCCTGTGTTCTTGAGCCCGAAGGGCATCATTTTATAGCTATAGTAGTCATCGCTGGTTATGAAGGAGACGTCGCGACAGTCGGGGGGATGCATCCGGATCTGGTGATACCCTGAAAAAGCATCGAGAAAACTCATCCCAGGAAACTCGACGGCGGAATCAACCAGCGCGTCGATTTGAGGTGAGGGGTAGCAATCCTTCGGTCAAGCTTTATTCAACATAGAAAAATCAATACAAAGACGTCAGCCCCCTCCAGGATTCTTCACCATTACAATATTGGAGACCCAGCCTGGATACTGGATCTCCGAAACAAAACCTGCCTTTAGCAGCTTCTCCACTTCCTCCCTGATCGGTCCAGCCAGCATGGCAGCGGTCTTCCTCTGCTTCTGACGAACGGGAACAACCGCGGGATCCAGGTTGAGGCGATGACAGTCAACATAGGCGTCAACTCCTGGCATCTCGGTGGCGCTCCAAGCGAAAATGTCGACGTTGTCCTGCAGGCAAGCGACCATCTCTATATTCCCTTCCAACGACAGGGATCGTCCAACCTTCAGCAGACTAGGCTCTCCTCCTTGAGAGATCACTTCTACCTCTTCCACCTCCTCAGCAACACACAACCTCTTCTCCTTCTCTAGCAACTCCTCCAACTTTTCTGCATCACCCATCCAGGTGATGGTACTGACGGCATTCAGGTAGCACTCCCTGGAGGCCTTGGGATCTCCCCTGATACTGATCTGGACATCCCCCCAACAGTACTTCAAGCACTGATGATATGATGATGGAACGGCCTTGAAATAGTTGATGAGGGGCTGCCCGAAAATGACGTTGTATCCGCTCGGCACATCGATAATGATGAAGCGGCATCAGATCGAAGTCCCGCCGAGAGTAACCAGCAGCTCCACTGCCCCTTCCACCTCTTTCTTCTCTCTTGAGAAGCCAAAGAAGGGTCCATCTGCAGGCTGGACCCGAGATGCTTCCACTTGAAGCCCGACGAAAGTTCTCTTGAATATGACGTTCACCAAGCTCCCGTTATCTGCGAGGATTCGGTCGATGGTGAAGTCTTTGATGACAGCTTGAATCACTAGGGCGTCGTGGAAGGGGTTCTCATTCCCCAATATGTCCTCCTCTGAGAAGGTGATCTCTTCTAACGGTGGCGGGTTCTACGACATCGAGGCGACGTTCTTCCTATAGATCTGATGGAGGCTCCCCTTGCGGGAAGCTCCAAGCCTGGCTCCTTCGTTGATTACCCCTATATGTCCACCTCCTGGGCCATGTATCACCTCTCCATGACCTCTGAGGTCGACACGATCTTCATTCCTCCTTCTCACTAGAGCCTGGAATGCCACTTGCCCCACCTGGGCCTTCTGCCTTTGCTGCTCCCTCTCCGCTACTCTTGCCTCCAACCTCCTCCTCGCTTCCCAGAACTTCGGGCAAGCCAGCATCCCATGCCCCTCTACTCGATGGATGTCACAGTAGAAGGGAATCTCAGCCTCCTGATGCATCGCCCGTTGCTCCCTCCGGCGACGCTTGTTGTCTTAACGGGCGATGGCCATTGCCTCCCTTCTTCCTCCTCCTTGGCCTCCCTCATGTCGGTTGTCGTTCCTCCTCTCCTCTTGGAAATGCTGTCTCACCGGTGGCCTCCACTGGGGGCGATTCTCGGGATATTGGAATTATCTATCTCCCCCTCTTCTTGCATGGGCCTCTGCAAGCCTCCTCTCCTCTTGTCTTTGGGGCCTCTCCTGCATCCTTTCCTCGACCCTCCTGGGTTCTTCTCTCATCCTCCTTTCCTCTCTTCTACTCGGCTCTTCCTTCCTTCTCTCGACCTGCCTCTCTGACGTTCTCCTAGCCTTCGCCCCCGAAGGTCCTGTTCTCTCCCTTTCCATTGGATCATCTCCGTCCAGCATTGCCAAGAAATCTTTGTTCTTCTCCTCTCCCCTAACGAATGTATTCGCCCTCTCTCTCATCTCCTCGAAAGATCTCGGGGGATTAGACCCCATCTCCATGCCGAACAGACCCTGCTTCAACCCGAACTTCAGGGCCACCATCAAAGTGAAGTTGTCCACCTCCTCGACCTCCAAGATCTCTTTCTGAAAACGGTCAATGTAATGGCCTAGGCTCTCATGCTGCCCCTAGGTAACCTTGAAGAGAGATGTTGCCTCCTTCTTCCTTTTCATGGATGTCACAAATCTCGCCATGAGGCCCTGACGCAGATCGGAGAAACAGTAGACAGAACCTGCTGGCAGTTGGTGAAACCAATCACTTGCATTGACTTTGAGGGTGATGGAGAAGAACCTGCATTTAAACACGTCGGACATGTTGCGGATGGAGACGATGTCTTCAAACCACTGAAGATGCCTGACAGGGTCATCCCTGCCAGAGTAGTAGGTGTGAATGAGCTCTATGAAGCCTTCGGGAATGGGGGCGGCGAGGATCTCGTCACAGAAGTGTTGGAGTTACCATTGTGATCTGGAAGTGATCAAACATGTAATCTCACTGCCAACGCGATATGAGCCTGCAGGGTCGCACATAAGAGATGTGGAGAAGTTGGATGATTGACTGTGTTGGTAAATGTTACCAATCACCGACCTGAATAGGGTTGTGGGCAAAGTGTTGCCTTAAAGAATCGTCGGGTTGGGCAAATATTGCCTTGAAGGACTGGTATGAATGTTCCACCACAGATCGACGAGAATCGTAGAGTATGGTACTCTGATTCTCGCCGATCGACGAGAATCGTCGAGAATGGTTCTCTGATTCTCGCCGATCGACGAGAATCGTTGAGAATGGTTCTCTGATTCTCGCCGATCGACGAGAATCGTCGACCGCAGGTCGACGGTCGACGAGTTTGGTACACCCTGCATTCGGCGAGAATCGTCGAGTATTGTACTCTGATTCTCGCCGATCCTAGGTGATACCCGCCAACTGATTCTCGCCGAACCTGCCGAGTGATTCTCGCCGATTGTCGCTGATTCTCACCGACTGATACTCGCCGATTCTGGAGCCCTATTTCTGGGTGGTTTGCGGATAGCGATTTTCCTAGGTTTATTTTATACTTTGAGTATAAATAAAACACTTAGCGTTTTTCGGGATCATGCATTCTTCTGATAAAATCGAACCCGACGGAAGAGTTCCGTTCTTCGTTCCGCCGATCCCGAATCCCGCCGCCGACGGAAGGGTTCCGTCGCCGCCGTGTTCTCTCCGTCGACCTCCTCTTCTCCGGTGATCGTCGCTGGTGTTGCTCTTCCTGGCGCGGACCTAGCAGTCCGTGGAATAGCAAGGTGCGGTCATCGTTCTTCCCGATCTTCCGTGCGACGGAAAACCCGGCGTTCTCCCGCTCGTGTGGATTTCTGCAGAGACGTGGACATTATTCCACGTACAACTCGCCACCAGCAGGAATACAAAGTTTGGAGCATCTCCGTTGAGTTGTGACTCAACGCCACCGAGGCAATTTTTGCCTAGTCTTTGTAAACTTCTTGATTCAACAGTCATGGCCCGATCCCATTTCTTTTGGGTTTTCTTGTTGTTTTATTCTTCCGCTGTGTGCACAAGCGTTGTGTCATCCTCATAGAGAAACCCAACAGTGGTATCAGAGGAAGGTTACGACCATGATTGTTGTTTTGGAAGTTTTGTTATTCCAGTATGTGTAAACCTAGGGATTTAGAAGTGTTCTAAATGTCTGGATTTAGTCTTGGTTCCCCGCCAAGAACGTCTGGAATTTCGTGGTAATTTCTAATTGTTAGAAATTGTTGTCTCCTTAGCAGTAACCATCCCTCGAGTTTGTTTTGGATTTTTGAATCCAACATAGAGAGATGAGCTTGTCTACAGCTCTAAGTTGAGTTGTGTTTGTCTTTGTCCAATGCATGTAAATCTGAGGATTTGGAAGTTTCCGGATGTTCAGATTTAGCCCTTCCTTCTATCAAATGTTGATGGTGTCAGGATGTGCACATAAGGGATGCATGTGGTTTTAGAAGAATTGTTTTTCTTTGGATGTGCACATTGATCAAATGTTGATCATGGTTAATTGTTAACCTATAATTGAAAATCCCTTCATCAAATATTAAGTGTTCGGATGTCTTCTGATGGATGACACTCTTCCTGCCTCGATCGATGAAGTGTGGGCTTGCCAAAGCAAGGTGCATTAATCTATCTTGGTAAGGGTGCGAGCGGATAATTGTGATATCCCACTGTCGACATCGGGTCCAGCTTAACTAGGTGACCTCAAAGGTTGAGTGCCTAGAGGCATAGGGTTGGCATGCACCATATGATGGATGCGAGTAAGGAGTTATTCACCAACCATACACGAATTGCATGAGGATGCAATTGGCAAGCGTTGCCTACCTAAATAACCGCATCGTGAGAGGAAAGTCAAAGCTGACTCATTGTGTTGGTGAAATACGGATCTTGTCCACTAAGAGAGTAGCTCGCATGAACTCTCTGAATGTTAGTGAGGGCTATCATTTCGAATAAAATAGTGGGAGTATTTTAATTGAAGTCCAAATTAAAATAAATTGTATTTGAAATTTTGGTACTGATTTTATTCTGCATAAATTCTTGTAGAATTCCATGGCAAGTGTGTCACACTCCACATTGTCTCTGAGAGCCATCCTTGAGAAGGATAAGCTCAGTGGGACAAATTACATGGACTGGTACAGGAACCTGAGAATTGTTCTCAGGCAAGAGCGAAAGCTCTATATCTTGGAAGAAGAAGCCCCCGAGGTGCCGACCGGGAACTCTTCCCGTGCTGAGAAGGATACTTATAAGAAGTATACTGACGATGCTTTGGATGTCGAATGCCTTATGCTTGCCACCATGAACTCTGAGCTTCAGAAGCAACATGAGAACATGGGGTGCAAGGAGATTGACGAGCATCTCAAGAAAATGTTTCAAGGGCAGGCTCGTCAAGAGAGGTTCGACATCACTAAAGCGTTGTTTCAGTGCAAGATGGGAGTTCGAGACTCAATAGGGACTCACGTACTCAAGATGATTGGGTATATAGAGAACCTTGAAAGGTTGGGTTTTCCTCTTGGTCAAGAGTTGGCCACAGATCTGATCCTGCAATCATTGCCGGACAGTTATGAGCAGTTCGTCTTGAACTACAACATGAATGAAATAAACAAGACACTGCCCGAACTCCTAGGCATGTTGAGAACTGCCGAAATCAATATGAAGAAAGCCAAGCCTGCCAGCCCCATACTGATGGTGCATAAGGGCAAGGGCAAGGGCAAGGGCTCCAAGAAGACGAAGGTGGGACCTAAGTCATATCTAGAGCCCAAGTCTTCTGCACTGATGAAAAAGAAAAGCACGGTGAAGGAAGGGAAATGCCACCACTGTGGCAAGGCTGGTCATTGGAGGAGGAACTGTCCTTCGTACATTGAAGGTCTGCAGAAATTGAAGGGAGGTATGACTTCCGCTTCTAATGTTCACGTTATAGAGATAAACTTTTCTGCTCCTTCATCTTGGGTATTGGATACCGGATGTGGTTCTCACATTTGTACAAATGTGCAGGAACTGGAAAGGAGAAGATTGCTGAGTAAAGGGGAGGTGGACCTCCGCGTCAGCAATGGAGCAAGAGTTGCTGCTGTAGCCGTAGGAGTTTACCGTCTTTCTTTACCCAGTGGGCTTGTAATAGAACTTGATAATTGTTATTTTGTTCCGGCCATAACTAGAAACATTATATCTATTTCATGTTTGGACATGATTGGATTTTCTTTTATAATTAAGAATAATTGTTGTTCTATATTTAAGAATGATGTTTGTTATGCTGTAGCCCAATTGTTTAATGGTCTTTATGTTTTGAACTTGGACCATCTGATCTGTAATGTAGAAAACAATAAAAGACTAAGAACAAATGACTCGAACCCTACTTTTCTCTGGCATTATCGTTTGGGCCATATCAACGAGAAGCGCATATCCAAGCTCCATAGAGATGGACTCTTGGACTCATTTGATTATGAATCATTTGAGCGATGCGAATCTTGTTTGTTAGGCAAGATGACTAAAGCTCCTTTCACTGGTTATACTGAGAGGGCTGAGGATCTCTTGGGTGTTGTACATAGTGATGTATGCGGACCCATGAGTTCCATGGCTAGAGGTGGGTATTTCTACTTTATTACATTTATTGATGATTTCAGTAGATACGGATATGTGTATCTTATGAAGTGCAAATCCGAGACCTTTGAAAGTTCAAAGAGTTCAAGAATGAAGTAGAAAACCAGTTGGGTAAAAGGGTTAAAGCACTCCGATCTGATCGAGGTGGCAAATACCTGAGTCACGAGTTCCGTGATCATCTAAAAGAGTGTGGTATTGTATCACAGCTCACTCCACCTAGAACACCACAACATAATGGTGTGTCTGAGAGGAGAAATCGTACTCTGTTAGACATGGTACGTTCGATGATGAGTCATGCAGACTTGCATGTTTCCTTTTGGGGTTTTGCCTTAGAGACTGCTGCAATGACATTGAATCGCGCTCCAACGAAAATGGTTCTGAAGACACCATATGAGATATGGACTGGGAAGCGTCCTAGTATGTCGTTCATTAAAATTTGGGGCTGTGAGGCATACGTGAGACGTCAAATGCCTGACAAGCTAGAACTTAAATCGGATAAATGTTATCTGGTGGGATATCCTAAGGAAACGAAAGGGTATTACTTTTACCTACCGTCTGAGGGCAAAGTGTTTGTCGCAAGGACTGGTGTCTTCTTGGAGAAAGAGTTCTTATCAAGAAAGACTAAAAAGGTATAGCTTGAAGAAGTTCAAGAACCACATGTAATGAATGAACCGGAATTGGATTCTAAGACAGGACTACAAGATGTTGTAGCTAGAGAACTTGCTCAGGGAACACAAGTCCTACGTAGATCTGGTAGACCGAGGTTTGAGCCTGAGAGATATGGATTTCTCGTATCTCAAATAGGTAATGTGTTGCTTATGGATCATGATGATGAGCCAGCAACCTACCAAGAGGCTATGAATGGACCGGACTCCGACAAATGGCTTGAGGCTATGAAATCCGAAATGGACTCCATGTATGCAAACCAAGTTTGGAACTTGGTGGAACCACCTGAAGGGATACGACCCATAGGGTGCAAGTGGGTCTTCAAGAAGAAGACCGACATGGATGGGAATGTACAGACATTCAAAGGGCGACTGGTGGCTAAAGGTTTCAAGCAAATTCATGGTATTGACTATGATGAGACCTTTTCCCATGTTGCCATGGTAAAGTCCATAAGGATATTGCTTGCTATTGCTGCGTATTATGACTACGATATCTGGCAGATGGATGTCAAAACGGCTTTCCTTAATGGAAACCTCCTTGAGGAAGTGTATATGACACAACCCGAGGGTTTTGTATCCCCAGATGAAGCCACTAAAATATGTAAGCTGAATAAGTCCATTTATGGACTGAAACAGACCTCTCGAAGTTGGAATCTTCGTTTTGATGAGAAAATCAAAGAGTTTGGTTTCATCAAGAATGAAGATGAGTCTTGTGTTTACAAGCGAATCAGTAGGAGCATTGTTGTCTTCCTGATATTGTATGTAGATGACATACTGTTGATTGAGAATGACATTCCTACCCTGAAAGTTGTTAAGAACAACCTAGGGAACTGTTTTTCAATGAAGGATTTGGGTGAAGCGACTTATATACTCGGTATTAAGATCTATAGAGATAGATTGAAGAAGTTGCTGGGTTTGACCCAGAGTACATACATCGAAAAGGTGTTGAAGCGGTTCAACATGCTTGAGTCCAAGAAAGGATTTTTGCCCATGTCTCATGGTGTGAATCTCTCTAAGGACCAGTGTCCAAAGTCTTGTGAAGATAAGGACCGCATGAAGTTGATTCCATATGCTTCGGCAATTGGATCAATCATGTACGCGATGTTATGTACTCGACCCGATGTCTCCTTTGCTTTGAGCATGACTAGCAGGTATCAGTCAGACCCCGGTGAGTGTCACTGGATTGCAGTCAAGAATATCCTGAAGTACTTAAGAAGGACTAAGGATGTGTTCTTGGTGTATGGTGGAGAGGAAGAGCTCGTTGTAAGTGGTTACACGGATGCTAGCTTCCAAACTAATCGAGACGACTCCAAGTCTCAGTCAGGTTTTGTATTTTGCCTGAATGGAGGAGCTGTGAGCTGGAAGAGTTCCAAGCAAGAGACAGTTGCTGATTCTACAACAGAGGCCGAGTATATCGCTGCAGCTAATGCAGCGAAGGAGGCTGTATGGATTAGGAAATTCATCGGCGAGCTTGATGTAGTTCCTAGCATTGTTGGTCCCGTAGTTCTCTACTGTGATAACAATGGTGCAATTGCACAATCTAAGGAACCTAGATCCCATCAGCGCTCCAAGCACATACTTCGGCGGTTTCATCTTATTCGTGAGATTGTCGAACGAGGAGATGTAAACATTTGCAGAGTGCCGACTGAGGAGAATATTGCGGATCCACTAACAAAGCCTCTCGCGCAGAGAAAGCATGATGGTCATACTAGATCGATGGGTATACGATACCTAAACGATCAACTCTAGTGAGAATCTTGTGGATTGCATGTAATCT
Source organism: Platanthera guangdongensis (assembly GCA_039583875.1). Classification (NCBI taxonomy): domain Eukaryota; kingdom Viridiplantae; phylum Streptophyta; class Magnoliopsida; order Asparagales; family Orchidaceae; genus Platanthera; species Platanthera guangdongensis. The sequence goes on along the minus strand of CM077162.1, from coordinate 36,393,929 downwards.
TGTATTTTGTTGGCTATTTGTTCATATGATGAACATTGTACCTAATGTTTCTCTTACAATTAATGGCAAGTTCTTTTATTATGAATTTTTCTATGTGATAGTTAAATGTTAACATAATAGATACCCTTAGAATGTTCGCTTCCATAGGACATCAAGTACGTGACTTGAATGTGAGAGCCTATAATTTATTTGAAGCTTCATTCTTAAAAGGTCCCTGGTCGAGTATCATCATAGAAGCTAAGGGTGATGATGATACATGAAGGCTAGCACGTGCGTTGACTGATGATCGGTTCTCACAGGTCATGATATAGTGATATCAAGTCATCACGTGGGTACTTGTTAGTGAACAAGTTGTACTGGACAGACCCAACCTGAGACTACTCTGTGGATTGTCATCCAATCGTGTCACGAGTAGGTCTCAATTGACAATGGTGTTGTGGTCCTTTGACCTGAAGTCACGGCATTCATCAAGTGAGGAAGAGCGTGCTTTGATGCCATCTAAAGTCTTCCTTGAGAAAGGTTGATGATAAGGGTGGTTGTTGGGCATGTTACGAATCATTTGGGTGTTTATGTGTGAGCAGATATGGAATTTGTCCTCCTGTATGACAGGAGTTGCATCCATGGGCCCCTTGATGGAACTGGACTGAGAAATGCATGGCCATGCTTGGTTGAGTCAATATGTGATATTGGACTCACCATTCTCTGGAAGTCCGTCCTGGATCAAGAAACTTGAATTGAGCTATTACGAGGGTGACATGGTCCATGCCTCTAGTTCTTTCCGGATGTAAGGGACAAAGGGACAAAGACAACGCTGATACATTGGTCATACGGGCTTATGAGTTATAAACTCTTATTGCTTGGGGAGCAATGATGCATTGCTAGATGCCGCTCATTGTTTGTGAGGTTTTTACTTTGATACTTTCGAGATCAAGTGGGAGTCTGTTGGAGTTACCATTGTGATCTGGAAGTGATCAAACATGTAATCTCACTGCCAACGCGATATGAGCTTGCAGGGTCGCACATAAGAGATGTGGAGAAGTTGGATGATTGACTGTGTTGGTAAAGGTTACCAATCACCGACCTGAATAGGGTTGTGGGCAAAGTGTTGCCTTAAAGAATCGTCGGGTTGGGCAAATGTTGCCTTGAAGGACTGGTATGAATGGTCCACCACAGATCGACGAGAATCGTAGAGTATGGTACTCTGATTCTCGCCGATCGACGAGAATCGTCGAGAATGGTTCTCTGATTCTCGCCGATCGACGAGAATTGTTGAGAATGGTTCTCTGATTCTCGCCGATCGACGAGAATCGTCGACCGCAGGTCGACGGTCGACGAGTTTGGTACACCCTGCATTCGGCGAGAATCGTCGAGTATTGTACTCTGATTCTCGCCGATCCTAGGTGATACCCGCCAACTGATTCTCGCCGAACCTGCCGAGTGATTCTCGCCGATTGTCGCCGATTCTCACCGACTGATACTCGCCGATTCTGGAGCCCTATTTCTGGGTGGTCTGCGGATAGCGATTTTCCTAGGTTTATTTTATACTTTGAGTATAAATAGAACACTTAGGGTTTTTCGGGATCATGCATTCTTCTGATAAAATTGAACCCGACGGAAGAGTTCCGTTCTTCGTTCCGCCGATCCCGAATCCCGCCGCCGACGGAAGGGTTCCGCCGCCGCCGTGTTCGCTCCGTCGACCTCCTCTTCTCCGGCGATCGTCGCTGGTGTTGCTCTTCCTGGCGCGGACCTAGCAGTCCGTGGAATAGCAAGGTGCGGTCATCGTTCTTCCCGATCTTCCGTGCGACGGAAAGCCCGGCGTTCTCCCGCTCGTGTGGATTTCTGCAGAGACGTGGACATTATTCCACGTAAAACTCGCCACCAGCAGGAATACAAAGTTTGGAGCATCTCCGTTGAGTTGTGACTCAACGCCGCCGAGGTAATTTTTGCCTAGTCTTTGTAAACGTCTTGATTCAACAGTCATGGCCCGATCCCATTTCTTTTGGGTTTTCTTGTTGTTTTATTCTTCCGCTGCGTGCACAAGCGTTGTGTCATCCTCATAGAGAAACCCAACAAGAAGGGGCTCCTCCATCCCTGGAGGTGGCGAGTTTCATCCTCGCTGGAGACATCATACTCGCTCCATTGACGAGTATCACAGTATCTCGTCGGCAACATCAAATCCCGAAAATGGACCCCTTGGATGTCCGCCGGATGATGCCGCGACTGTATCGGTCGCACCTCTCTTGCCCAAGCGGGCTCCTTCCCAGCTCGCCTTGGCGGCACTTCCTCATCTATTGGTGTCACGCGACGAGGGGATGTCGTCGTGACATCGGGGCGATGAGAAAACCCGGCGAGGATGGTCTTCTCAATCCTCTTCGCGAACTCCTCGAACGCAGCAACAGTCACGAACTCGCCACCTCGCGTGACATCTCCAACTCCTGTCGAGTTGCCGACCAACTCTCCATGCTCTCCACCATTGGTCATCTTGCTAAACCACCAAACTTTCCTCCTTGGCTGCGATCCACGCTCACCGCACCAAATGTTGAAGACAGGAAAATTCCCAACCTCAGAATTCGGACCAATGCCGCATAATGTTACCGGTTCAGAGGTAAGATCAGATGACTCGGATGACTAGGATGGAGAACGAAGGCAAACAGGACCCCAGATGTTGCGGCAGGAAGGTCCCACCATGTACCTCGACGCTCGAAAGGAGCGGTCCCTTCTCAACCAAAAGTGGTCGAACTAGGTATGAGGGAGACTAGCTGATAACTAAGTCGCAAGGTCGCGACCTGGCCTCTAAGGAAAAGGAATCCAAAGGCTCGGCTAGTATCTTGAAAGGAGTGCTCGCGAGTATCCTACCATGGATTTTTGTGTGTCTCACCTCGTACCTCTAAGGTCCTATTTATAAGGAAATCCAAGGAGGGGGGTCATATTTATAACCCACCCCCTAGCGACTATGTGACTTCCAGGGGAACTCGCACGGGCTGGGCGAGTATCTCGCCTAGTTGCCTACCTGACGAGCATGTGAAGGGAGCTCGCCATACTTACCCAGGCCTTCCGCGGTCTTGCGCGCTGATCCTAACTTCTGTCTTGACTCTTTGACCTTGACTTCTGTTGACCCGGCTGCGGTAGTACCCATCCTCGACGAATACGGGTTGTACAAACAGCTTCTGTTGCTTGAAACTATTTGTAGAAGTCAGAACCCTCTACACTGAGGTGAATTATATCAGGATGAACAAATAAAGTAACTAGCAAGCAAAATAATAATGAGAAATGTTATGCAATAAAAGATATAAATCATCAAAATTTAAAGATGTATATATATAAAAATTGTCCAAGAAAAGTCTAATCCACAAAATTTATCATATATAAAACTTTAATCATCTTCTATCCCTTCTTGGTCTATTGTTGCTGCTGCTTCTTATGTTTGTCTTCTTGTCTTTGGAAATACATGTATGACTTTGTAAAATACTTGGATGGCCTGGGAGGAGCAGTTGGATCATCTCGACTGTACTTTCTATCATGTAGTCTTCTGAGAGTCATGGATTTTTCATATTACATCCATTCAGTATGAGAGTAGTAATCATCCTTGTGTCCACTGAATTCCACAACAAATCTTAAGGTGTCAAGAATAATGGATTTTGATGTTGGGCTCCATATTTCAGCAAACTCTCTTTCAACATGCTCTGGCATGTGAGTGGACCTGCTAGCAGAGGCACCATCACCAAACTTTCTTCTTTTAGATTTTTGTATCTCAGGAAATACTTGAGGAGGCTTATTGGCCTGTTTAGGATCTCATGCTTGTTCATAAGTCTCAGGAGGAGGTGGAGCTTCAAAATATTCAGGCCCTGGAGATAATGTAAGCCTATTTACATCCAGGCTTGTAGGAGGGGTGATAAAGAGGTCAGGGAAAAGCTGATTGTGCATCCATATTGCATTATCATATGTATAAAGCTTTGTACTCTTAACTTCCTTTAGGACTGATGCATGAATTTCTTTCATTTGACCATCACATAGATCTTTCATTGTTTGAACTTGCTTCTCAAGTCGTTCTTTTAATTTATCCTCCCCCTTTCTGACTTCTACAAATAGGGTGTTAATAACACTTTCTTTGAACTACTCAACTTCTTCACATGTCTTGAAGTTGTGTTCTTGAGCTTTCTTTTCTAATTGTATCTGATTATTTGCAAGAGTGACAGATTGTTCCATTACCATACCAATGCTAGTAATGGTGTGATTTATAGCTTTCCCTCCAATTTGTAAAAGACTTTCGAATTCATCTGTGTTGTTTTGGATTTCAGCAAATCTTCGGCTTATCTCTTTCTCCAAGACAGTTACCTTATCGGTTACAACTTTAAGAGAAGTATCAAAATATTTTCTCTGCTCAGCCATCATGGCTTCAATATTACTCAAGATATTATTTTCAGACAAAACTTCAGTTTGAAGAGGTGGAGTACGTAGAACTAGAGTAGTCCAGGGGACAATTTCTTCAATGAGTACTGTAGAGGTAGAAGTTTGTTTTCTTCTGACTGTAGTGTCTTCATCTTCATCATATTTGGCTAATATGGTGGGAATGTTGAAATATAGACTAGGAAGAGGAGGCTCAGCATCTTCAGCATGTATTTCTTCTTCAGTATCAGAAAGAATAACTGTATTTTCATCTTTCTCCCCCTGAATAGGATACTGGGACTTTGGAGATGGTTCAGGTTCTGATGGATGTTCTGAATGAGGAGGCTGGTCTGGTTCAGGAGAATGTTCTGGATGGGATGGTTCTGGCTGAGAGGAATCTTCTTGCTGAGATGGACGGTTTTCTTCTGTCAGAGAGGATATAGGCTCTTTGGAAGTGAGTTCCTCTATCATTTTGTTAAAGTCATCATCTGTAGATAGAATTTGTTCATTCACTTAGGCAGCTATTAGAATTTCTGAGTCAGGTAAATCAACAACAATAAATTCTGAATTATCTGCTTGGAGAGGAGCGTCGTTTGCAGTAGTAGATGGAGGTGAGTCATCTTCTAGAACAGTATGTACAGCAGCATCATGTGAAGTAGAGACATGAGCTGGAATTTCTATATAGACTGGAGCAGGAGTTGAAATTTGAGTAGGCTGATCTTGGACAGATGGAGCAGGCTCCCACTCAATAACATGATCAGTTATTTAATGAGAAGGGGGAAATGGAGTCCTGACTTCATCTTCTTCTGTTCTTGGTGCTTGGTTGGATTTTTGAAGCTTGATCTCCCATCTTTGGATGGAAGACATGAAGACTTTCTTCATGTGGTGAAGGGTCATGCCCTTAGCCATGGAAAGCACTTCTGGTTTTATCTAATTTAAGTAAAGAGATAAGATTCTGCCATAATTGGGGCTATTGATGTTTGCCTTGATTCTGTCGAAAAGCATCATCCCTCACTGAAACTTCTTCCTGCAGATAACGACAGTCATCATATCGAAGAACTCTGTGGTGATGTAGCTGATAGAACTGGTCCTGCAGAGGAGGACTTTTCCAAGAATATCTGCGAGTAATTTACTTTTTGCATTCATATGCTGTCGGCGGATAGTAACAGCAGAGTCGGGAAGACTACAAAATCCATAAACCCTTTCATAGTTTGAGCTTATTAGGTCGTTTTCCATGTCGATAACTGGCAGCCGTAAAAAATGTGAAATAGAGTTAGAAGTCATCTTGATTTTGAAGTCATGGACCTTAGATTTCAGCACTTTCCCATTGCGCTTGATCTTAGCATATTGGTAGAATTCCTCAACATCAGAAATTAAAACTCTACAAGGGTGTTCCAGAACAAAAGATAATCCGACGGTGTAGAGCAAGATGAGAATGTTTCTGAAATCGTCAGAAATGTCGCTGATTCCGGTGGAGATGAGTTCGTTGCTGATGCCTAACTTGGATGAGGAGGCCATTGATTTGAAGAATGAAACGACCGCTGGCCGGCGGAGGGAGAAATAGGGTTGTTTCGACAGTGCGACGGATATGGATAAGTTGAAGAGTTTTTCTCGGGAGCAGGGTTTTGAAATTCGGGAATAAGAAATTTATGGATTATATATATATATATATATATATATATATATATATATATATATATATATATATATATATATATATATATATATACCCTAAATCTTAATGATTAATGAAATAAGTAATGCTAAATTACCTGGAGTAAGGCGGCTGAATTTGCACAGGAGCTAATATCAAAAATTTGAACTTGATACCGATTCTCCATTTGATTTCTCGAGTGGGATAATAGTTCTCGAGAAGAAGAAAATTATTACTCGAGTAGAAGCGTCTTGTTCTCGAGTAGAAGATGTCTTGTTCTTGAGGAGAAGATGCCTTATTCTCAAGTAGAAGATGTCTTGTTCTCGAGTAGAAGATGTCTTGTTCTCGAGTAGAAGATGTCTTGTTTTCGAGTAGAAGATGTCTTGTTCTCGAGTAGAAGATGTCTTGTTCTCAAGTAGAACTATTTTTCCCGAGAAGTAAGTCTATTGTTCTCGAGTATAAAAGATGTACTCGAGAAATGAAGTCTGGACTTTGAATTTTCTTGATTTTTGAGAAGTAGCCCGATTCTGAACTTGTTGTGTGACACTTTTCCTTCATTCTTCTTTGTTGAGCATGCTAAGTTCTGTTTTGAAGAACGAGAAATTGGTATTGTCCAGTGGCTTCGTGAAAATGTCTGCAACCTGCCTGTCAGTTGAAATATATTGGAGATTGATATCTCCATGCTCCGCATGCTCCCGAATGAAGTGGTACCGCAGCTCTATGTGCTTTGTCCGACTGTGAGAGACTGGGTTGTTGGCTATTGCAATTGTACTGGAGGAGTCACAAAATAGAGGAATGTCCTTGACCTCCATATTGTAGTCTTCAAGTTGATTTTTTATCCACAGTAATTGTGCACAATAATTTCCAGCTGAAATGTATTCTGACTCGGCCGTTGAAATTGCGACACAATTTTGCTTCTTGTTGCTCCATGAGATGAGCCTTCTTTCAAGGAATTGACAAGTCCTAGAAGTGCTCTTCCTGTCATCTTTGCTTCCTGCAAAATCTGCATCTGAAAAACCAATTAGTTCGCTATCATTACTTCTTGGGTACCATAAGCCAAGATTTGGTATACCTTTAAGGTATCTCAAATTCCGCTTTGCAACAGTATAGTGAGATTCCTTAGAGTTCACTTGAAATCTAACACACACACACACATGTTGAAACATTATGTTCAGTGTACTAGCAGTAAGATATAGCAAGGATCCAATTATGTTTCTGTACTTGGTTTCATCATAAGGTTTCTCTTTCTCATCCTTGTCCAGAGACATAGTTGAACTAATTGGAGTCCTCATAGAGGTAGCGTTCTCCATTCCGAATTTCTTAATTAACTCTTTGGTGAATTTCGTCTGAGAGATGAAAATTTCATCTTCAGATTGTTTCACCTGAAGTCCTAAGAAATACTTCAGCTCTCCCATACTGCTCATTTCAAACTTCCCTTGCATAAGTTTGGAAAACTTTTTGCAGAGGTTGTCGTAAGTAGAGCCAAATATGATGTCATCGACATAGATTTGCACTACCAAAATCTTGTCTTTTATTTTCCTAAGAAATAATACGTTATTTATCTTTCCTCTTGTGAACTTATTCTCAAGAAGAAAGTTAGACAGCGTCTCATACCAAGATCGAGGAGCTTGTTTCAAACCATATAAAGCTTTAAATAAGAGATAAACGTGCTCAGGATGGTTAGAATGAACAAAACCTGGAGGTTGTTTCACATACACCTATTCCTTTATGTCACCATTAAGAAAGGCCGACTTCACATCCATTTGATAGACAGTGAAGCCCTTAAGTGCTGCATATGCTAGGAATAGCCTGATTGCCTCCAGCCTTGCCAGTAGTGCATACGTCCGATCGAAGTCGATTCCTTCCTCTTGTCTATATCCCTTGGCGACGAGTCTGGCCTTGTTCTTTATAATTATTCCATCCTCATCCATCTTGATCTTGTAGACCCACTTTGTTTTGATAACGTTCTTGTCTTTGGGTCTTGGAACAAGCTTCCAGACTTGGCAACGCTTGAATTGATTCCATTCTTCTTCCATTGCCATTACTCAAGATGAGTCTGAGTTTGCTTCCTCAAACTTCTTTGGTTCAACCTGTGAGAGGAAACTTAAATATAGATTTTCATTAGTTGTACCTCTACGAGTTCTAACACCATCACGAGGTTCTCCTATGATTTGATCCATTGGGTGATCCTTCGAGTGTTTGAGCTCTAGAGTTCTTGCATCTGGAGCTTCCTCTACCACTGGAGTGACTTCATCAACTTGGATGACATCTTCATCATGGTCATCAACCTCACCAATTGGGGTTGGAGTGGCGATCTTGATGAACTTTCGAGCTCTTTCTTCAGTTGGCTCGTCCAAGTTTAATTCCTTTAGTCTTGAACCTGCATCTTCAATAAACACACTAGAAGAGCTGTCTTGCAGCAAGCTCGTCTCATCAAATACAACAATGATAGATTATTCTACAATTAGGGTTTTCTTATTAAAAATCTTATATGTCTTACTATGACTACTATAACTTACGAAAATACCTTCAAAGCTCTTTTCATTAAATTTAGTGGTGCGATATTTCCCATTGTTAAGGATGAAACATTTACTCCCAAAGATTCTAAAATATGAAATGGTCGGTTTCCTGCCCTTTAGTAGTTCGTAAGGTGTCTTATTATGGTTCTTGTTTATGAGTGCTCGATTTTGCACGTGGCATGCAATGTTGACGACTTCAGCCCAGAAATATTCTGGTAGTGAGACATCACTCAACATGGTTTTGCAAGCCTCGATTATTGTTCTATTCCTTCTCTCGGCTACTCTGTTTTGTTGATGAGTATGAGGAGAGGAAAACTCATTAAAGATACCAAGACATTCACAGAATTCTGTCATGGGCCCAGACTTGGACTCTGTTCCATTGCCACTTCTAATTTTGACAACAGAGCAGTTGTATTCATTCTAAACTTGCCTGAAAAAATTAGTAAAGTTATCAAAAAGTATCTCACTTGTGTTTTAGAAAGAACACCCAAGCAAAGCGAGAGTAATCATCAACAATGACCTATGTATAGTCCTTACCTCCCAAACTTCTAATTTACAGTGGACCGAACAAGTCCATATGAAGTAGGTGTAAACACCTATTATAATCTTTGCCAATAATACTTTTAAAGGTATCCCTTGTTTGCTTGCCTTTTACACATGTGTGTCAAGGTCTATCTTTGGCGCACTTAACATTGGGGGCATCACGTACTAAATTAAGAGAAAACAATTTATTAATTGTTCTGTAATTTATATGTGCTAGTCTCTTATGTCATTGGTCACCAAGAGATGTACTATATTTTGCCAAAAAACACACTGGCGTAGAAGAGTCTATGCAAATAAAATTTAAGCAAAATATATTTCTACTACGAGTGCCTGAGAAAATCGTTTCCAAGTTATCTATCGATTTTATCAAGCACTTGTCAGCATGAAATTCTACTATGTATTCTTTATCACAGAGTTGGATTATGCTTATAAGATTGTGTTTTAATCCTTCAACATAAGCCACATCTGAGAAGGATACACCACCATTAGTAATCATACCGTGGCCTTTTGTAATTGCTCTATCAGAACCTCCAAAAATGACTTTTTGCCAGTTCATAACTGGAGAGTAATTCTTGACTAGGCTTCTAGTCCCGGTCATATGCCGAGGGCATCTACTGTCCAAATACCAGATATGATTTTTGGTGGCCTTTGGACATACCTGCATTCACAAATCAGTTTGCCTTAGGAACCCAAACTCGTTTGGATCCTTGGTCTCTAGTTAGCATACTCCCCCTACGTGTGTTAACATTGTCAGTGGTCTTTCTCACATTATTAACCCGAGGAGTTACATAAAATTTGGGGTTAAACCAGCAATCTATAGCAAAGTGACAAACTTTACTGGAACACCAACAGTCAAACCTATTGTATCTTTGCCTAAAGTTCTCCTGCTTGACCTTTTGAGAGTGTGGTCTAGTATGAGCAGCAGACTTGGAGGTAGAAGCTTCGTGGTGACAGCACTCATATGACTTCTTCTCCTTAAGAGGATTTTTCACAACGAGTTTAACTTTTGGAGACTTCTTGATGTTATGACCATGACTATAAGAGCCATAGCTCTGAAGAGTGATCTCCTCATAAGATGCCTTGAAGACACTTTCACCAAAATTCCGGGGAGGAGTCCATCCTTGGTACCGAGACTTGGGCTCTACATAAGTAGGCCTAGCAAAGTGACCATAGGATGAATCAAGATCAAACTCGTTAGTTGGAAAGATGACCTTTTTAAATGAAGTTTGATCTCGAGGAGCTTTCCCCTTCTCCTTGGCCGGAGCTTTCTTGGCAGCCTTATTTTTTCCATTGAGCTTTATTTCTCCTAGAAGATTTACTATGAGCATCCACATAGCCTAAGCCAACACCTTTGGCCTGAGCAGAGAATTCAGCAACAAACATAAGGACTGTCTTGACCTTGTAGAAACTTTCAACAAGTTTCTTTTCAGCTGCAAGTTGTTCTTCCAATTCCTTGATGATTTTCTCCTTCAGATTTAGGTGCTCGAGAGCTTTATGATATTCTTCAATTGCAGCATTGAAATCCTCTCTAAGTGAGTCCGTCTTTGCGACTTCCTCTCTCAGAGTGCTCTCTTCAGCCTTGAGAGATTTAATCTCCTTGGTCTAAGTTTTAACAACTTTTCGACATTTGTCGTAGGACTTGATCAATTCCTTGTATTGAATCATGAGTTCAGATTCATCATCAGACGAACAGTGCTTATGATCATGGTCAAAAGCATCTGATTCCGAGAGAGGGGTGTGAGAGTTTACCTTCCCAGTGTATTAAGGTTCTTCTTCCTCGTCGGTCTGTGCCATCAGCCCAAAGTAGGCTTCCTCTTCCTCACTTGACTCAGATGAGTCAGAGTTACTGAGAGTCTTGGCCTTCTTGGCTACCAGGCTTCTTTCAATTTTATTCTTATTATAAGAAGATTTCTTCTCCTCGCTTCTTCCACCTTCCTTCTTCTTGTGAGGGCAATCAGCTATGACGTGTCCTGACCTATTGTAATAATAACAAACAATGTCAGAAGAAATATGTTTGTTCGGTTTTGAGTGATACCTGTCTTGGCTACTTGAGCCTTTCCTGCGACGATCACCATCATGATGTGATCTTCTGGACGAGACTTCTTTGTCTCTCCACTTTTTCTTCTTGTTCAAGAACTTCTTGAACTGCCTTGAAAGAAAAGAAACTTTCCTTCAGATAGCTCTGATCCTGAGGTACTTGTCTCTGAAGCTTCTTCTTCACTCTCTTCCTATGCTAGGGCAGAAGATGCAGCTTTTGACTTCCTCGAGATGTCTGCCTTTAGAGCGACAAACTACTCCTTGGATGAAGACCGACTTTTCTATTCTTCAGCTTTTCTTGAGTTTATTTGCAGCTCATATGACATAAGCTTTCCAAAGAGATTCTGAGGGTCAGTCTCTGCCAGCTTACCAAACTCCCGGATTGCACAAACTTTATTCTCTCATTCCTTAGTCAGGGATCTCAAAAATTTGTCATTCAGTTCTCTATTAGTGAAGATCCGACCATAGACTCTTAGGCCGTTGATAATTTTGAAGAAGCTTTCAAAAGTATCAGCGATAGAATCCTTGGGACCTTGTGTGAATGCTTTATATTTTTGATTTAGGAGGGATCTTCTGTCATCCCTCACCTCTTCAGTACCTTCCATCAGGATGATGAGAGACTGCCGCATTTCCTTGGTGTATTGGCAGTGAATCAGATTCTGCAACATATAATCATCGACTGCACTTGCGGTGATATTCTTGGCTTTCTTGTCTAAAGAGACAAGTGTGATCTCATCTTTGTCAAGATCCATAAGCTTCTTTGGAACTTGCTTTGTTGGGTCAATGGTGGAGACTGTCATTGGAACATAGGGTCCTTCTTCCACTATCATAAAAATCCTTGGATCCACAACTTACATGAAGAATTTTATTCTTTCTTTCCACATGAGAAAGTTAGTCTTTGTGCATAAGGGAAGCTTAGCAAAATCCTTAGCTCTGTCCATGCTTGTATCCTTTTTAGACAACTAGGGGAAGATCTGTTCAAGGTGTTAACCTTTTTGATGAACAACCTGCCTCTGATACCAATTGAAAATGGTTAAGTTTTCTATCTAAATCAGCTAGAGGGGGTGAATAGGTGAGTTCTTTATCTTTTTTGCGGAATAAAAATTTGTACGAGCGATGCACATAAAGTAAACAAGCAACCACAGACGACACCAAGAATTATAATGGTTCCCTAACCATGGGTATATCCACTTTCACCTCACCAATCTAGCAACACACTAGACTAGGCTACTCCACTATTCTCTCGGATTGAAAACAATCCTACCACTCGGAGCAACGCCCCTACAACTCGGAGTCAAACACTCCTACAAAAATCTCGGAGAATAAAGCTCCGATAACTCGGAGAGGAATCTCCTACAGAAATAAAAAGTTGTATAGAAAATATACAAACAGTAATATTACAGATTTGAATCTTCGGCCCTTCTTCCTTCTTGAAATATGAAGCTCTGTCAGAAAAGGATCGAAGAAAACAAAGGCGAAATCTCGGGATCTAAAAGCTTTAGAATCAGCACGATCAAGTAATAGATCCGTCGATGTTGAAAATCTTGATCTGTTGAAACTTCTTGTTCTGAATCTCTTGAATCGGAGAAAGTCAGCGGTGAAGAAGACGATGAACAACGACGGCGCTTCCCGATTTAGAATGAAAATTGCGATTCAGAATACTTAGATTTCTCTTGTTAGGGTTAGTCGATTACGATAAGACCTTTTATAGGACTTCCCTAACGGTCATAATCATTAATGAGAGCACACGTGGACCAATAAGAAAAGAGATCAATTTGAAATTACTTCCGTTAGGTACATTGGAAATTTCAGAAAACAGAACTTTATTTCTCGAGGGAGGTAAGTGTTCTCGAGAAAAAAATGTATGTTTCTCGAGAAGAGGTATGAAGTTCTCAAGAAAAACACTTAAGAAGAATGTAGAGGTGGAATACTGGTATCTCGAGAAATAATAGACATGTTACTCGAGAACGATAACTCATAGGTTACTCGAGAACAATAATGCATCTCGAGAAAGAATCTCTTGTTCTCAAGAAAAGAAATTTTGGGTCTCGAGAATCAACATCTGGTTCTCGAGAAAATATTCTGGCCTTCTCGATAAAAGTCGCCGCCATCTCGAGAAAAATACTTAGAGAAAATTTTGACATAAATTAAAGTAACTCGAGAAGAAGAGTTATGATCTACTCGAGTATGAATGGCTTTCTCGAGAACTGCACTAGGCTTTCTCGAGAACAGCTTCTGCCACTTGAATACATGACCGAGCTTACTCGAGTACTAAAAAAATAATTCTACTGTAGTATAATAAGTTCTTCTCGAGAATAATACTTAAAAAAATTCTGTAAGTCTGAAAATTGATTTTCTTCAAGAAATCCAGCAACCAGCTTTTCTCCCGTAGTATCAGTGCTTGAAAATGAAGTGTGTCCCAATAGAGAGGTTACACATGAGTCAACACTATGAATCACACAATGGGGGATTACATTGTATGGTCCTATGTTTGGTGACCCATTGTAAACTGACATTAGTCCACACTTGTCAATTGTAACCTGCAAGCACTCAACTTGAAAAGACATCAAATACAAACTTAATTCATCTTAGTTCAAGGGTGACTTCATATAAATCTGGGTTATTGTGGATACAATACCCAACATCGTCATCATGGGAACACTCTTTTTGGCTACATTAGGAACCCTTGAGGCTTACCTGAGGTGTGGAACTCTCTCCGCACTCGTTATCGCCGCCAGAAGGGGAAAGATCTGGAATTTTCCCCGGTGCTGGGGTTTTCGGAGCGCCGTGAATTGGCCAACCACTTGTTCAGCATTTTCACATTTGTGGAGGAGAAGCGATTACTGCAATGCGACATTTCTTCTGTCTCTAGGCGGACTGTTGAGATGTCTTTGGGTGGTAGCCGGAATCGGAAGGCCATTGTAGATTCCCGAGGTGGCGGGAGTATGTTGCCTTGTTCGTCTTCTCTAGGTGATGATTCTCCTTCCGGTGGCCATGACGGTTCGCCTGCCGAGGTGCAGGTGCTTGGTTCATCTGCCCCCCAGTCTTCCCCTGCGGAGGTAGCGGCTCCGAGACTATCTTCTTCTTCGAAGGTGACAGATGAAGTGGTAAGCACTCTTGTTTGTGTGAAATTTTCATTTTCCATTTTGTGACTCTAATTTTCATTTTTTTCCTTTGCACAGGTTGAGACTCAGGGTCGGACTGTCGCTACTTGGAACGACCACTATGTAAGTTTGAAGGACAGGTATTTGGCCCTTGAGAAGAAGCTTAAATTGACGACGAGCTTGCTTGCTTCCTCGAGGGAAGAGCATGAAGTGATGTTTCACGATTTCATCAGATGGGGTCCGGGCTGAAGTCCGAGTTAGAGGATGCACGCACAACATTGGAGGTAGAGAAGGCACTGGTGGAGAGGACCACCCAGATGTTGAAGCATTCCCAGGAGGAAGCCACCGGTTTAGATAGTCGGCTTCGGGCGTCGAGGGCCCAAGTGGATATGCTATCTTCTGAGAGCCGTGTGTCGGAGCTGAAGGCTGCTAGACTTGTGGAGTACCTGCAGTCGTTGTACTACATGAGGGATCGTAGCCTGATCGCGGAGGAGGTGCGTGATGAGATATGGTCCAAGGAGGTGGAGCCTCAAATGGAAGATGCCCGTGAGTTAGCCCTCATGCGTGGAGTGGCTAAGGCCTTCCAATTTGTCAGTCGGCACCTAAGATGCGACACCTCTGGATTTAGTTTTGACGACGTTTCTGAGGATAAGCTCTCTGATATCGATGTTGCTGATGAGTAGTGATCTCTTGTATGTTTTTGTATTCCTCCTCCAGCTATTTGCGTCATGTGTTGTTTTTTGCTTGGTAGTTGTAGTAGGTGTTCTTGTGCGTTGATCTGTATGACATCGTTATTTTTTATGTCACTTAGTTGTTTTGTTTTTACTTTGCCTCATTTGAGTAATGTTTTTGAGAGTTTGGTTTGCAGGAGAGTGTGAGTGAAGTATTTCACATGAAGCAAATTTGTGATTTTGTTTGCACAGTTTCATCCCACGACTTGTTTTGCACGGTTCTAGTCTCACGACTTAGCTTATGCGGTTGTAGCTCGCGGCTTGGTTTGCACGGTTCCCATCCACAGCTTAGTTTGCACGGTTCCCGTCCACGACTTAGTTTGCACGAGGGTTGTTCATGGCTTAGCTGGGGGGGGCATGCCCCCATGAGGAGTTTGCGCTAGGGTTGCTTGCAGGTTAGTTTACACGAGGGTTGCTCGTGGCTTAGCCGTGAGGGGGGCAGGCCCCCACGGGGAGTTTGTATAAGGGTTGCTCGTGGCTTAGCCGTGAGGGGGGCAGGCCCCCACAGGGAGTTTGTGCGAGGGTTGCTCGCGGATTAGCCGTGAGGGGGACAGGCCCCCATAGGGAGTTTGCGCGAGGGCTGCTCGCGGATTAGCCGTGAGGGGGACAAGCCCCCACTGGGAGTTTGCGCGAGGGCTGCTCGCGGCTTAGCCGCAAGGGGTACAGGCCCCTACGGGGAGTTTGTGCGAGGGTTGCTCGTGACTTAGTTTGTACGAGGTTTGCTCATGGCTTAGCCGTGAGGGGGCAGGCCCCCACGGGGAGATTGCGTGAGGGTTGCTTGCAACTTAGTTTGCACGAGGGTTGCTCGTGGCTTAGCCGTGAGGGGGCAGTCCCCTACGGGGAGTTTGCGCTAGGGTTGCTAGCGACTTAGTTTGCACGAGGGTTGCTCGTGGCTTAGCCATGAGGGGGGCAGGCCCCCACAGGGAGTTTGCGCGAGGGTTGCTCGCTGCTTAGTTTGAACGAGGTTTGCTCATGTCTTAGCCGTGAGGTGGGCAGGCCCCCACAAGGAGTTTGCGCGAGGGTTGCTTGTGGCTTAGTCGTGAGGTGGGCAGGCCCCCACGGGGAGTTTGCGCAAGGGCTGCTCGCGACTTAGTTTGCACGAGGGTTGCTCGTGGCTTTGCTGTGAGGGGGGCAGGCCCCCACGGGGAGTTTGCGCTAGGGTTGCTCGCAGCTTAGTTTGCACGAGGGTTGCTCGTGGCTTAGATGTGTGGGGGCAGGCCCCCACGGGGAGTTTGCGTGAGGGTTGCTCGCAGCTTAGTTTGCACGAGGGTTGCTCGTGGCTTTTCCGTGAGGGGGCAGGCCCCCACAGGGAGTTTGCTCGAGGGTTTCTCGCGGTTTAGTTTTCACGAGGGTTGCTCGCCGCTTAGCCTGAGGGGGGCAGGCCCTCACGGGGAGTTTGCGCGAGGGTTTCTCGCAGCTTAGTTGTGAGGGGGACAGGCCCCCACGAAGTTAAGACATTGGTTTGCAGTAACAGCGGAGAATGTAAGTACTCAATCCGACCGCCAGAGAATGTAGGTACTCAATCCGGTTGCGAGACCTAGCCTGACTAAACTATTTCTCAGTTAGGCAATATTAAAGCCAATAACAAAAAGATAGTTTTCGCAAGCCCGAATTTGCAGTTTTTACAATAGCAAATAAATAAATGAGCGGAAAAGGAAACGGCTCAAGGATGGAAGTGGCGGGAACGGGATTGGAAAACATCCAGGAGCGATTGTTGGAGTATTGCGGTGTAGTCAGAGTCAACTTGGATGACAACGAACTGTACGTCATAGGTTGCTTTCTCAGGTGCTTCTTAAAGAGTGACCGGAAGAGTAATGGTGTCGACGACTGGTACTGGGGCGTTCTTCGAAACACGTGCACTGATAGATGTTAGCTCGAGGTTGTCAGTGGTTAGTTTGAGTTGAAGTAGTGTTGATAAAAACAACACATTAACGGTAATCCCTCCGTCCACCAGAACCTGGTTCAACTTGGTGGAGAGCTCGCCAATTTTGATGGTTGTACATCTCATGTTCTAGTTTGGAGGCTGCCTCCTTCTTGATAGGAATTGATCAACCACCCCTAGACTGGTCAGTCGCTGGATCTCTTCCTTTATCCAATTGCACCTATCGGTGCTATGACCATGACCCTGGTGATACTCGCAATATTTTGACAAATCTCCTCGGCCAGGGGGGAGCGGCCTGGGCCTGCACAAAGCTGGGTGGTTACGAATTGCTTCAAAGATCTTGCCTTAGGGGGCGTTGAGCGTCGCAAACTAACGCAACTCTCACTTTTGGTATGTACTTGTGCGTTGGTCGCAATTTTTCTTATGCTCAGGGCACTCACCGTTCTCTAGCTTCCTCTTTTGCACTTTATACGGGCTTGGACTTTCAAGTGAGGGCTCTCTGACCGTCACGAACCTTTTGATAAAGAGATCTGGAAGTTCAATATAGTTGTTTATCCTCTCTTCTTACAGAGAGTGAAACCAAGCTCGAGCTTTCCTTTTTAGTGTTGTCGGAAATGCCTGGACCATGAGTTGATCTGGAGCATTGCGAGCGTACATGATAGCTTCGAAACACTTCATGTAAGCCAGCAGGTTGCCGGTTCCGCTGAAACTGTGGATTTCAATGCCATCTTCTAGATCCGGTCCTGCCTAGGAGTCTGGTGAGTCATAGTTGAGTAGATGTTCACTTGGTCCATGCTTCGTGGTTGACGCATCGGGACACATCATGTTTCCAAAGTGTTAGAAAGCAGCAAAAGAGAGAACAAGCAGAATAACTTTTGAATAATCGAAATTTTATTATCCAAAATTGATGTCTATTACAAAGGTATGCCCTCCCTTATATAGAATGGAGGAGAGAAGAGAGAGTACAAATAAGAGATGTGGGACTAAAAAATACAAGTTAAGCGGACTGTACAAGGTAAACCGCACAAGCCGCGCGGTTAGACAGAAGGGCTAACCGCACGGCTAACCATAGGAGAAGCAGATAGGTCGCCGGTGAAGATCGCTAGACCGCCCGGTTAACAAGCCGACGAGTCAAGCCGCCAGACCGCGCGGTCTCCAACTCGCCAAGACAGACCGCCCGGTCTCCAACTTTAACACTCCCCCTCAAGCTGGAGCATATATATCAACCATGCCCAGCTTGTCACAAACATGCAGAAACGAGGCGGAAACTGGCTTGGTGAAGATGTCAGCCAGCTCTTTATCAGACGTGACAAAAGGAGTGCAAATCTGTTCTTTTAAAATCTCTTCACGAATGAAATGGCAGTCGACCTCAATGTGCTTGGTTCTTTCATGGAATACCGGATTTTTGGAGATGTATATGGCGGCCTTGTTATCACAGAACATAGGTAGAGGATGGTTGTACACCTCTCCTAAGTCTAGCATGAGAGCCCGCAGCCACTTTAATTCACAAGTGGTTGACGCCATACTGCGATACTCAGCTTCTGCACTGGACCTGGAGACAACAGACTGCTTCTTGCTCTTCCAGCTCACCAGATTTCCCCCAACAAATGTGCAAAATCCTGAGGTTGACTTGCGATCCCCTTTGTCATCAGCATAACTTGCATCTGAGTAGGCTTCAATCCTCAGATGACCATTCTTTTGAAAAAGTAGTCCTTTCCCAGGCGCTGCTTTGACATACTCCAAGATCCGCAAGGCGGACTGTAGATGACACTCCCTAGGCGCTTGCATGAACTGACTCACCTTACCTACAGCATAGGAAATGTCGGGTCTGGTCACTGTGAGGTATATGAGCTTACCAACCAGACGCCTGTACCGCGAACTATCTGAAAGAGGAGGCGAATCATCTGTCCAGGTTTTGTCCTCCCCAGTGGCCATGGGGCATCGGGCAGGTTTTGCTCCAGTCAATCCTGCCTCTTTTAGAAGATCAAGGGCATACTTGCGCTGAGAGAGAACTAAGGAGTCGGGCTTCCGAGCAATTTCGATCCCCAGGAAGTACTTTGGAGAGCCCATATCTTTAGTGATGAGATGTTGGCGAAGATGTCGCTTTGTCAGGGCTACCCCTTCCTGGTCATCGCCGGTGAGAAGAATATCATCGACATACACAGCCAGAACCACCAGCCCAGAAGGAGTTTTACGAATAAAGAGAGAGTGATCAGCAGAGCTTCGCACAAAACCAACAGCCGCCACAATGCCGCTGAACTTGTCAAACCAAGCTCGAGGACTCTGCTTGAGGCCATAAATTGCCTTCTGCAACCGGCATACCCGTGTCTCCCCCTGAGCAACATACCCAGGAGGTTGCTCCATGTAAACGGCCTCGTGAAGGTCACCATAAAGGAAGGCATTCTTGACATCCAGCTGAGAGATTGGCCAATCGCGATTGACGGCCACAGAGAGAAGGACCCGGATAGTGCTGAGACGAGCCACGGGGGAGAAGGTGTCAAAGTAATCAACCCCATAAGTCTGAGTAAAGCCCTTAGCAACAAGGCGAGCCTTATAGCGATCCACCATGCCGTCGGGGCCAAATTTGACCACAAAGACCCAGCGACAGCCAACAACATCAGTACCAAAGGGAGGGGGAACAAGAGTCCATGTCCCCCGCTCCGTGAGAGTCGCCATTTCCTCATCCATGGCCAGCTTCCAATGGGGAATCGCAAGGGCTTCCTGATAGGAACGAGGCGTGGCAGTAGCAGAGATAGCCAGCGCAAAGGCCCTGCGAGAAGGTGTGAGACGATCATAGGAAACAACAGCAGCCAGGGGGTGAAGGGTACATGTCCGCACCCCTTTGCGAAGCGCCACAGGGAGATCCAGGTCGGCAGCCCCCTCGGGATCCGGAGCGTCCGTGGCAGAGAGAGCTGGCCCGAGAGAAGAGAGCGACGGCGGCGTAGAGGGTGGAGATGGAGGTGGAGGTGGAGACGGGGGGAGAGAGGAGGAGCGAGAGGAGGAGACGGAGAGGGAGGAGGAGGGGGTATCGCGGTAGGAGACAAGGGAACGAAGGGAATAGTAGGAGAGTCAGAAGGTGGGGAAGGAGAGGAGGAGGGAGCGGAGAAGTAGGAGGCATTCTCGAAGAAGGTAACGTCAGCAGAGACGAACTGCTGACGAAGAACAGGGTTAAAGCAACAATAGCCTTTCTGAGTGGTGGAGTACCCCAGAAAGACACATTTGGTGGAGCGGGGGGAAAGCTTATCACGGGTGGCAGATGGCGTATGGACAAAGGCAGTGCAGCCAAAGATACGGAGAGGGAGAGGAAAGGACTCCTTGTCCGGATAGAGAATGGAGAAGGGCGTTTTCCCGCGGAGAAGGGTGGAGGGAAGACGATTGATGAGGTAGCAGGCAAGGAGAACGGCATAGCCCCAATACGAACGAGGGACATGCATCTGGGTCATTAAAGTGCGGGCCACATCGAGGAGGTGACGGTTTTTGCGTTCCGCCACCCCATTTTGTTGGGAGGTGTAAACACAGCTAGTCTGATGAATAATGCCATGTTGTACACAAAAAGAAGTAAAAGCATGACTGAGATATTCCTTAGCATTATCAGAACGAAGAGTTTTAATACAAAGATTGAACTGATTTTTAATCAACTGATAAAAGGAAATCCATACATCTAAAAGTTCAGAGCGATCTCTGAGGAGATACACCCAAGTGCAACGAGAGAAATCATCTATAAAGGTTACAAAATAAGAACTACCCCGACCAACGGTGAGGGTAGGAGCAGGTCCCCAGATATCAGAGTGAACAAGATCAAAAGGGCGAGTAGAACCCCGTCCGAGCTTCGGCGGGAAGGAGGAACGGTGATGCTTGCCGAGTTGACAGGCGTCGCATTGGAGAGGAGTACTGGATGGAAGGAGGTGCGGCAGAAGCTGATGTAGTATACGGGGAGGAGGATGACCGAGACGGAGATGCCACTGCAGAAGATCCGTACAGGAAGAGGAGAAGGCAGATAAGGCGGAAACATTGTCGAGGAAGTAGAGGCCGCCGCTCTCAGTCCCAGTAGCAATCGTCCGGTGGGAGCTCGGATCCTGAAAAGAACAAGAAGTGGGTGTAAATGTCACAGAATACTGAAGCTGTTTACATAAAGAGGTAACAGACAACAGATTGCACGGAAACTTGGGCACATAGAGAGTGTCCGCTAGGCTTAGTGAGGGAGTAACATGAACCACGCCCGTGCCATGAACCGGGGAGGGAGAACCATCCGCAACTAGGACCGGGGGCAACCGATCATGATGTTCGAGCAAGGAGAAGCACTGAGGGTTGCCCGTCATGTGATTAGTGGCACCAGAGTCGATAAGCCATTTACCTTGAGTCACCACGTGGGCACTACCTGAAGAAGTCACAACAGAGGCAGATGGCTTGGAAGAGTCACCGGAGGGGCGAAGATGAGGATGCTTTGTCCAGCAGCGTTCGAAAGTATGGCCGGTGCGGCCACAATGAGAACAGATGTAGCGGGAAGAAGCACGGCCGCCGGTCTGATGACCGCGACTACCAGAGCCACTGCGCTGAGCGTGATGAGAATAGTGGTCCGGTGGGGGAGAAGGAGCGGGCAATAGCGGGCGCTGAAGGAGAGAGGTAACAGCAGCGATGCGGGCAGCGGTGGCATCTAAAGTGGGAGAGTCAGCCTCACCCAGAATTTGCTGGCGGATCATGTCATAAGTATCGGGAAGCCGTAGCAGATAACACACAACCAGAAGCTCCTGGAAGTGCTTGTGTTGTTGAGCCAAATCCGCAGAAAAGGGGCGATTCTGAAGAATCTCAGCCCCAAGAGCCTGGACCTGTTGGTAGGCAGCAGCAGGAGACAAGGTGGGACGGGCAAAGAGGTCCGCATACAACGTATAGATGCGGGAAGTCTGAGCCCCTTTGGAGTACAAAGCGGCAAGATGAAGCCAAGCGGCCTTGACCGTCTCATCATGACGTATGACGGGAAGGCACTCATCAGAAAGACTGTTCGCAAGCCAAGTACGCACAAGCGCGTCACTGGCATCCCAGTCATCAAAGAGAGGGGAAGTGATAGGAGGTGGGTCATCAACGAGGTGGTGGCGTTTGCGTTGTGAGCGAAGAAGAAAGGTGAAAGAGACGCTCCAGTCCGGGTAGTTGGAGCCAACAAGTTTGGAAACGGTCCCAAGGTTCCCGGAAGGAGTAGGGGGAAGAGGAGGTGCCGGATTGGCAACAGAGGTGGTGGCAGTAGAGGCATCAGAAAAAGCCATCGCAGCTGGAAACCGGGGAAGCCGGGCGGTTAGGATACAACCCGCACGGATAGGAAGAAAAGCTGCAGCGGTCTCGAGGGTAGAAACCAGCGGCCAGAAAAGCCACGACCAAACCGCAGACGCAAGCAGAGGGGAAGAAGTCGAGCGGCTAGAGGACAAGCCGCACGAACAGGAGCAGGGACAAAAACAGGTCGCTGCGATAGGAGGCAGCGGGTAGGAAACAACCCGCGCAGAGAAAGAAGGGCGGCAGCGGTCTCAAGGGAATAAATCCAGCGGCCAGAAGGGCCACGACCTAGCTGCAGACACAAACAGAGGGGAAGAGGTCGAACGGCTAGAGGACAGGCCGTGCGAACAGAAGAAGTCGAACGGCTAGAGAATAGGCCGCGCGAATAGAAGGCAAACCGGCACTACAAGCCGGGCAGACAGTAAGACACAGAATCAGGAGGAGTAGATCGAGTCCTCTGATACCATGTTAGAAAGCAGCAAAAGAGAGAACAAGCAGAATAACTTTTGAATAATCGAAATTTTATTATCCAAAATTGATGTCTATTACAAAGGTATGCCCTCCCTTATATAGAATGGAGGAGAGAAGAGAGAGTACAAATAAGAGATGTGGGACTAAAAAATACAAGTTAAGCGGACTGTACAAGGTAAACCGCACAAGCCGCGCGGTTAGACAGAAGGGCTAACCGCACGGCTAACCATAGGAGAAGCAGATAGGTCGCCGGTGAAGATCGCTAGACCGCCCGGTTAACAAGCCGACGAGTCAAGCCGCCAGACCGCGCGGTCTCCAACTCGCCAAGACAGACCGCCCGGTCTCCAACTTTAACACAAAGTTCTCGCCATAATGAGGATTTGCAAGGTGGCGATCATGCATCTCTTGCAGTAATGCTGCGGGCGTGGGGGAGCTATCCGTACTTGAGAATTTTTTTCTCTACATCGTACTCCTTGTGCGGGCAATGTCTGGTTGAGGCGGAGAGTTCTCCTGACGGCGATGAATCAGCTTGCTTGAATGGCATTGTGGAGGACTGCTTTATTTCTCGGCTGACATCAAACATCATGGCCTGGAGCTCGTTTGTTTGTGCGGCGTGCTTTGCCATTATGTCCTCAAGCTTCCTAATGGCGGCTACTTGATTGATTTTATCCCTGCAGACGGGGGCCGACTTAATGCGTTCCCCGGGGACTGTTTCTTTAGTAGTACGAGCAGCTCTTTTCGTCATTGAAGCGGAACTTGAATGTTGCAAGGAGGGAGGTCTTGGTTTTTGAAGGATGCTGGGAATCGTGGTTCCCACAGACGGCGCCAAACTGTTGCGGACTAACTCGGCGTATCGGTCGGACCGGAAAAAACAGGACCGCCTTAGCAAACGGGACGGTCAATCGCGCATATAGTCAATGAAAAGAGAGAGTTGACACAAGAGGTTTTAACGTGAAAAAACCCCTCAACTGGGTAAAAAATCACGTGACTGAATCTGTGCCGGTCAAAGTCTACTATCAGATTGCCGTTACAATGTGTTTGGAGAATCAAGGGCGACAGACCGCTTCTCGTTACAACTTGGAGGTGAGAGAGAATTTCTGACTCGCAACGGGCAACAGGCTGCGCCGAGGGAGTTCTGGATGCTAAATTGGTTGCTGGTGTGCTTGAGCTCTAGTGGTGGTCGTCTTCTTCCCTTCTTCGCACACTTGGGGACTTGTGCGTTCCTCTGGCTCGTAGGCGTCTTGAAGATGACCCGAGGAAAGAGTTCTACAGAGCTCTGACCTGAGGAAGAAGAAGACTCTGGAGCAAAACAGTGAGAAACGAGGAGCCTCGAGGCTCCTTTTATAGCCTCTAGGAGGTGGTTATGGCGGACCCCCCACTAACTTGGTGGAGATCATGACGGTGGTTGACGGCGGCGGCGATAGCCTCTAGGCGGCGGTTGACGGCGGCGGTGGGCGACGGTCGGTGAGGCGGCGGGCGGCGGGCAGCGGCGATAGGAGGCGGCGGGAGTTGACGGCGGCGGCCGGCGGTGGCCGGTGGCGGCGGCCGGCGGCGGCCGGCGGTAGTTGTTGAGTGGGAGGCCACCATGATCTCTCCTATTGTGGTAAAGATCATGGGGGAATGAGTTGACCAGTCAAACCCATGATCTCCACAATCAGGGGCGGATCCAGGATTCAAAATAAGGGGGGCCCAAAAAAATTATGAATCAAAATATAATAAGCAAAAATTTTCTAATTTGAAATTTTAGCATTAACAATAAAAGAAAAATTACAATATGGATGTTACCTTATTTTAGTTGTGCGCGCTGTTTTTTCAACTCATAGAATTCATCAATGATCACATCTTTCTCGATCTTCTCTGTTATTTCTCGTTCTGTGTAAAGAGTCATAAAATTTGCCAAAAATTCATCCTCCATTTTGTTGCGCAGTCTAGTTTTAATAAGTTTCATAGCAAAAAATGACTGTTATGTAGTCGCTGTTGAGACCGGAAGTGTCAAAATTAGCCGAATTAGCTTGTCAACAAGATAATATGTACTTGATTTTTTCATTTCGGCCAATTTCTCACAAAGTTTAGAAATTATTGGCAAGTTCTTTAAATCTGAATGAGAAAGAACGTCTAACTGATAATGTTGCAGCTGAGTATTCAACACATAAATATCTTGCTCACTGAAATCTTGAGGGTAAAAAATTCTTGCAAGAGCACATATATCTTCAATATTAAAATATTTATATTCAGCACTTGGATCTAAAGCCATACTTAGACGAAGCAACTCCATAGAATTTTCATTGAATCTAAAGTTCAGCTCTTGCAACACACAATCTATTGTGGTGTTAAATATGTCAACTCTAAAATGATGTTCCATTGTAATGATATCACGAGGAGTTCGAAACCGACGATCACTGTATCTAGCATTCATTTTCGAAATTTCGACTTGATTTTTTTCACAAAATACTTTCACAACCTGTAAGTACTTTTCCCAGCCAGATGTACATAATTTTTGAATGAGAGCCTTTGCTGTTGAAACTAAACTTATAGCATTTAGTATATCTTGATTTTGATGTTGTAGTGTTTTGCATAGAACGTCACTGATTTCCAATATTTCTTTCATCAAATGCAAGATAAATATAAATTCAAATGCACCCATCTTTTTAAAAGCCGCTTCAGCATCCCCTCGTTGTGCAGATGTCCCTCCATTATCACTAATATCAAACAATACAGAGCAAGTTGCACTATACATATTAATAACACTACAGACAGAATTTAGATGAGACGACCATCTGGTGTCGCCATGTCTTTGTAGCGAACCTATCTGATTGGCTCCCGTACCGGTTTCAATTTCACCAAGTGCAATCATGTAATCAAAATATTCCTTTTGAGCAGCGCGCAATTGATCATTGCGTTTGGTGGAAGCACCGACTGTGTTAATAACATACAACAATTCATTGAAAAAATTATGCACTGCTTTCACTTACCTTGATGTTGCAACCAGAACTAGTTGTAGTTTATGTGCAAAACAATAAGCTTGTGAACATTCGTTAAGTAACAAAGTTTTTAGCCATTTCCATTCACCACGCATGTTACTTGCATCATCATAACTTTGCCCTCGCATATCTTGAATACTCAAATTATGATGAGATAGAACTGCAGAAATTTCATTTGTAAGAGTTAACGCACAAAACAACGATCATCTACAAATCGAATAACTATAGACATTTGTTCACTTTTAGACTCATCTCGAGCTTCATCAACTATAATTAGGGGTGCAAGTTGAGTTGAGTCGGCTCGAAAAAAGCTCGACTCGAGCTCGAGCCTGTCGAGCTCGAGCTCGAGCTCGAGCTCGACGAGCTCGAGCTCGATTACGAGTCGAGCTCGAGCTCATCTAATGTTGTTCATGAGCTCGCGAGCCAGCTCGCGAGCTTTTTATTTATACATTTTAAAAAAAAATAAATAAATAAAAGAAAAAATAAGAAAAAAATAAAAAATAAACCTCATGAGCTAAAAAGCTCGCGAGCAGCTCGAGCTCGCGAGCAGCTCGAGCTCGCGAGCTCGAAACTCGAGCTCGAGCTCGAAAAATTGGCCTTGACCTCGAGCTCGAGCTGAGAAAAATGAGCTCGTCGAGCTCGAGCTCGAGCTCGAAATGAAAAGCTCGAGCTTGAGCTCGAGCTTGGAAATTTTGCCAAGCTCGACTCGAGCTCGACTCGTTTGCACCCCTAACTATAATGCAGTATTTGGAATCGCCAATTTCTTTACGAATAACACATTGCACTAATCTTGACATAGTAGATAGAAGATCCTTCTGAATATTAGGTGCTATGTACATAGCATTTCCTGGGGCATTTTCTAATACAACTGCATCAACTTCTTTGTTATAATTTCTTAGCAATTTAATCATCTGGATGAAATTACCACGATTAACAGATTCCAGAGTTTCACCATGGCCTCGAAAAGCAATTCCTTGAAAAACAAAATACCGTAATGCATCAATGGAAGTTCCAACACGCAACCGGTTCATTAATAATTGTTGACAAGTCTGTCTTTCCATCATATTATCTATGTGTTCGGATTGAGACATTAAATTTGCACAACTTTCGACAGCAATACTATGTGGAGAACCATGATCCTTCCATACATGAGTTAAAAAAGTGCAATGCTTTCCACAGACTTTATTCCATTTTCTAAATCCTTCAATTGTGAATGAGCTTGATCCAAAGCGAGCAATACTTGGTTTATTGAAAACATAGCACGGTAAACAATATGCAGCATCTTTTGCAGTGAATACTCTAACCATGTGAACTTTTCAAACCAAGAATAATGAAATCTACATTTATGTTCACCAGAATAAGGATACTCTTGAAGTTTGTGTTGATAAGGTCCGGCTTTGAGATACGATCGACGCTGAAAGGGCAACTAGATCTGATATACTCTAGAGGGGGGTGAATAGAGTATATGGTGTTTTAGTACTTTTAAAAACTTTTACAACAATTATTGTAATAAGTGTGAGCAGGGAAGCAAATATAAATCTAATCACAGAACTAAGCTATGCAAAAACTAAGCACAGACAAATCAAGGCCAGAAACAAAAAGTAAACAAGCAGAGCCAGAGGACACAAGGAAATATAGTGGTTCCCCAAACTTGGGTACATCCACTCTTCTACCACCCTAGGTAGGAATCCACTGCAGGATGAGTTGATCAGGTGTCCTGGGCACCAATGAGCTTTTGATAAGGTGCTCAAAAACCAAAGCAGATTTTTTGATCAGGTGTCTTGCCACCAATGAGCTTTTGACAAGGTGCTCAAAAACCAGATTCAAACTTTTGAAGGGAGTTTGAGAAACCCTTTACAAACTGGGGGTGAGAGAGTGATGGCAGTCTTCTCTTTCTCAAACAACTGAGAAGACTATGTGGATTGATGTCAAAGCTCCCCCTGAATCCTTGAAATCTTCAGGAAGAAAAGCTTTGCTGAGGGTGATAGGCCTTCAAAGGTAGAACTCCAGCAATAGATGGTTTCAGCAATGGCTGAAATGTTGAGTGTCTGGAGTCTTGAAATGATGTTGGCCTTGAACACTTTGAAAGATGAAGAGATTTTGAAAGCTTGATCTCTTTGATGAGTGTTCTTCAGAATTCTTTTTGACAGAAGATTTTGAATGAGTCTCTGTACTCTGTATTGTGTTTTCTCTTCTTGTTAATCTCTATTGATTTAAAAACATTCTGTCTTTTATTCTCTGTTCCAGAATAGAATATCATTCTCTGTCAAAGATAGTCGTTGGTCTGCATTGATTGCATCCTTAATTGCAAAAACTCTTCTGGAGGAAAGTCCACAGAATTATTCCTTGAAAGATCCCTTGAAACTTGGTCCAGAAATAAATGAAAACGGCTAGCAAATCTCTGAATTAATTGCATAATAACTCCTGACTGATTTGAATTTGAATTCTGGAAGTTATCTGAAATCGTCGATCTGAGCTCTGCTATCGTCGAGCTGAGCTCAGAGATAAAGATCCAGTGTAGAGTCAAAATCGTCGACCTGAGCTCACCGATCGTCGAATGGAGTTCGACGATATTGTGAAGTTGAGCTCAGCGATCGTCGAATGAAGTTCGACGATATTGTGAAGTTGAGCTCAGCGATCGTCGAATGGAGTTCGACGATATTGTGAAGTTGAGCTCAGCGATCGTCGAACGGAGCTCGACGATCTGTTGAAGTTGAGCTAGACGATCGTCGACCTGAGTTCGACGAATCGTCGTGCTGAGCTCGACGATCAGACTTAGTCTCCAGACAGAAAAACTTGGTGTTCAGGGCAGCTTCCAAACCTAGACTACTAACCCTTAGACTCAATTCTAATTGACCTATTAAGCTATACAGGAGGTCAAACAAAGGTTCCTAGAGACATAGTGATCCTGACCCAAAATAGTAATAGGGTGTTCCAACAATCTCCCCCTATTTGGGTTAGGATAACTATTTACAGACTTTGGAAAATTCAAATAACAACATACAATCAGAAAAGCATAAAAACAACAGATAGACATTGCAGAAACATCACAGATATATATATATATATATGGCATCCAGATAGCAGTCAGAAAATCCAAAGATTGTCACCTTACAAAGTCACTTCTTCTCTTTGCCTTTAACCATCTTGATTTCTCTGTTTGGATTTAGGGCTTCCTTGTTGGACCTGGTGTCATCTGCTGCACCTAAATAGGTTTGCTTTGAAGACCTGGGAACTACAGCAGCAGGATGCAATTCCATATATCTGTCTGCATCAAAGAATTTTCTGAAGGCATATTTCTCTAGTTCCTTCTGTCTCTGCTCTGACATTGTAGAAATATTTGAAGAATCTAAGCCTTGCTCTCTGGCCTTCTTGATCTGGTCTAGTGCAGCCAACTCCTTCATCCTAGCAGTCCAAGCAGATGGATTCTTTTCAGGGTCCTCAAATGGTACAGGTGGCTCATACCTGTTGGAAGAATTGTCTTGAGGAGGCCTGGCAGACACTGTCTCTTTGAGCTTGTAGGGGAAGGGACCAGAAGTAGTATCAGCAGGACTATGTCCTCCCCTGGAGTATGGGTGCTGCCTGGAATACCCTTTGGAATAAACTTGAAAATCTCTTTGATTACCCCTGTATCCTCCTCTCCTAGAATAAGAAACCCTAGACTGGCTTTCCCTTTGGTAGGATCTAGCATGGGGTTGATAGGGAGCCTGGCTTCTAGCTGGGGCTTGACTTGCAGAGCTTCCACCTGCACCTGCATCAGGAGGAGGTGGTGGAGGAGGATGAGGGTGCTGGAATTGGGAGGAGCCCTTCTCATACTTTCTCTTCTTCTTCATGGCTTTCAGCTGATTTTTGGAATACTGTATCCAATGTTCAGTAATTTGGCAGTTATGCAGAATATAATAAGGAATATCATTATTATCCTTGACTTTTGCAGGAGGAACCCTTTTCATTGCCTTGCTCCTTGCCTTCCTCTTCCTGGCAATAGTGGCAGATGAATCATCAGAGTCTGTTTTGTATTCATCAGATTCAGAGCTCTGATCATCATATAAAGCATCTATTCTTTTCATCAAGTCTTTCTTCAGCTGAGCAGAGGCAGAAGAGACAGAAGCTGAAACAGCAGCAGCAGGGACAGCAGCAGAGACAGCAGTAAATACAGCAGCAGATTCAGCAGCAGATACAGAAGGAGAAGCAGAACCAACAACAGCAACAGCAGGAGTGATGGCAGCAGCAACTTCAGTAACATCAATAAAATCTGCAGCAGGCTCAAAATCAGTGGCCTCTGTCATCAGAAAATCCTTGGATATCTTCTCATCAGAGGCAGTTGGGATTTCAGCAGCAGTAAGAATATTTTCAGCAGCAGCAAAAACAGTCCTTTCTTCAACAGCAGCAGTAGCAGCAATTACTGAGAGTACAAAAGAAGATATAATGCTGGGGTCACAGCCAGAGAAAGGCACCAGTGCCTTGGACAGGTCTTCTGAGGGCTGGACAGCATTACTCTTAGGCAAACAACTGAAAAAGGCAGTATCAAAGGCTGAGAGCAAGGACTTTAGGTCTAGTGCCAGAACTGGAGTAGGAGGCACAGCAGCAAGAGCAGAAGTAGCAGAAACAGAAACATCAGCAGCAGCAGCAGTATCATCAACAGTAGGAGCAGAGACAGCAGCAGCAACAGCATGAAAGCTTGCTTCATATGACATCTCCCCCTGCCTAGATGCAGATACATCTGTATCAAGGCACACTGCTGGAGGTGCTGCCTGATGAAGGAGGGAGGAAAGCCCGACAGAGAGAGCTGCCACTGACTGTTGTAGAGGAGCTAAGGAGGTCTCTAATAATAGAGAGAGCCTGGGGGCAATTAGCTCATACAACCTGTCAGCTAGGGCTGAGAGGTCTACTTGCTCAACCACAGGAGCAGAGGTAGATGGAATAGGGATAGCTGAGGATGCTGGAAGTGGAGGGATGGATGGCTGAGGTGTGGGGATGGTGGATATGGAGGATAAGGGGATGGATATGGATGGAGTGAATGTTGGTTGGTCAATGATGTGAAGGAGGAGATCTTGAAAAGATATGGAGGAGGAGGGTAACTCAGGAGGAGATGAGGGGGAATCATCCATGTAGGAGTCATCCAGAAGGGTGAAAGATGGTATGGATGGTGATGATATGATATCTGGTGGGGGGTATGAAAACAATGTGTGGAAGTGGTCTGCAGGTGGAGGTAGAATTGGGTCTGGAGATGGAGTTGAGGTTGGAGATGGGCTGGATATGGTAATGGGGGATGAAGCTGGAATGGTGGATGGAAGAGGTAGGGTTGGAATTGGAGGAGGAGAAGAGGCAGCAACAGCAGCAGCCAGGTCTTCTGCAGGAGCAGAGACCTGTGGGAGAGTGACTCTGTGAGTCCTGGTGCCTGAAGGAGCACTAGAGGAGGGCCTGCTGGGCTTGCTTATTTGCCTATCCCACTTGCCAAAGAGGGCACAGGTAAGTCTCTTGGAGGCATTAATGTGAACTCCAGAGGAGACCAGCAAGGCAGGGCACCTTGTCTGCAGGAAGACTCCAAGAATCCTTCCAAAATTAACAAAGCTTTTGTTGATTTTCTTCTTGATTATGTCAAAGAAGACCTCTCCCCAGTTCAAACTTTTCTTATCTACCAGAGCTCCCATGAGACAGAGCTGATGTCTGGAGATAGTATCATGAGCTGAGTGTTTTGCCAGCAGCACTTTTCCTACTACATCTGCCAGGAATCTGTATTCAACAGATAGATTCCTCTTGAAGAGCTTGCTAGGGTTTCCCCCTGGATGACCCATCCTGGCAAGCATGGCAGAAAACTCCTCCCCAGATAACTCAGCAGTTTCTTCTCCATTTCTCAATCCAAAAACCTCAGTTAAAACTATGGGGGTCAAGGGTACCTGGTTTCCAGCAATGGAGCCAACTATAGTAGAGTTGTCCAGATTATGAGCAGTGTAAACCCATTCCTTGATTTCATCTGAGGCCAGCTTTATCCTGGTGGTCATGAGGGCAGACAAGTTCTGATCCTTGAATAAACTCAGAATGTCTTGGAATATTTGATCAGTAGTGTTGAACGATTCCAGATCAATGTCGAATCCAGCATCGAACTTCATGGCGGCTAGAACTGCAACTGACACAGCCATTGTACCTGCAAGAATTCAACAAACAAAACGACCAAGCGTAGAACTATTTGGAGGGAAGAAAGTTCTTGCAGAGAAATTGAAAGCGCAAGAGAGAACGACGGCGAAAAAATGAGTTTTATATTAGGGTTCGACGCAGAATTGGAAAGATCGTTGAACTCAGTTCGACGATCAAGGCTTCTAAAGGAATCTGAAGAGACTCCAACATCGTCGATCTCCGTTCGACGATCTTGGAAGGCGTCGAGCTCCGTTCGATGATCGTTCAGTGAACATAATCGTCGAGCGCCGTTCGACGATCGTTGACCGGAAGAGATAGTTCATACTATCTGAGAGGCGCTGAACTCAGTTCGACGATTCTGGAAATCGTCGATCTCCGTTCGACGATCTTAGGGGAAATCGTCGAGCGCAGTTCAGAGATCAGAAAAATTCTAGACACTAAGAAAAATCAGAATTTTTGCCTAGTCTTGGTCAATTTTTAGCTTTCAAAATCTTGGATATTATTTAAGACTTCCTCCATCTAACATTCCTAACTGATTTAGGAAGAAGGTGTGTTTCTTTTCATCCAAAGGCTTGGTGAAAATATCTCCCCTTTGTAAATCAGTTGGGATATATTGTAATTCAATTTTGTGTTTTTCAACATTATCCCTTAAGAAATGATGCCTTATCTCTATGTGTTTTGTCCTACTATGGAGGACTGGATTTTGAGCTATGGAAATAGAACTTGTATTATCACAAAAAATTTTAGACTTCTCTAAGTTGTAACCATAGTCTAGGAGTTGGTTTTGAATCCACAATATTTGTGAACAACAACTGCTTGCAGCCATATATTCAGCTTCAGCAGTTGAGGTTGACACAGATGTTTGTTTCTTACAAAACCAAGAGACAAGTCTGTCACCAAGGAACTGACAAGTTCCACTGGTGCTTTTCCTGTCAATTCTGCATCCAGCATAATCAGCATCTGAGAATCCAGTTAAATCAAATGCTGAATCTTTTGGATACCAGAGACCTAGATTTGGACAACTTTTAACATACCTGAGAATCCTCTTTACTAATGTTAAGTGTGACTCTCTAGGGCTTACTTGGAACCTAGCACATATACATGTAGCAAACATTATATCTGATCTACTAGCTGTAAGATACAGTAAAGAGCCAATCATTGCTCTATATGTTGTCTGATCAACAGGTTTCCCATGTTCATCAGCATCCAATACAGCATTGGTAGGCATGGGTGTTTTCATACAAGATGCCTCAGACATACCAAATTTCTTAACCAGTTCATTAGCATATTTGGTTTGAGAAATAAAGATGCCTTCAGCATATTGTTTGACTTGCAATCTTAGGAAGAAGGATAGCTCACCCATGCTACTCATCTCAAATTTAGAATGCATCAGGTTAGAAAACCTTCTGCATAATTTTGAGTCAGTAGAACCAAAAATGATATCGTCTACATAAATTTGCACTAGTAGGGTATGAGACTTATGGGTTCTAATAAAAAGAGTTTGGTCTACTCTACCCCTTATAAAACCATTTTCCAAGAGAAAGCATGCTAGGGTCTCATACCATACTCTAGGAGCTTGCTTGAGACCATATAATGCTTTGTTCAGTCTAAAAACATAATCAGGAAGAGTTGGAGAGATAAAACCTGGAGGTTGTCTGACATAAACTTCCTCTTTGATGTCTCCATTCAAGAAAGCACTTTTGACATCCATCTGATAGACTTTGAAGCCTTTGTGAGCTGCATAAGCTAGAAATATCCTGATGGCTTCCAATCTTGCAACAGGTGCAAAAGTCTGGTCGTAGTCAATTCCTTCTTCTTGAGAATATCCCTGAGCAACTAGCTTTACCTTGTTCCTTATTATTACTCCTTGATCATCCAGTTTGTTTCTGAATACCCGTTTTGTTCTAACAATGGAATGATCCTTAGGCTTTGACACTAGTTGCCATACTTTGTTCCTCTCAAATTGATGCAACTCCTCTTGCATTGCAATGATCCAGTGTGGATCTTGCTCTGCATCTTGAATGGACTGAGGTTCAATTTGAGAAAGGAAGCAGGTGTGCAACAGGTTTTGGTTGACCTGATTTCTGGTTTGCACACCAGCTGAGAGTTCTCCAATTATTTGGGAAATTGGATGGTCTCTTGATGTTACTAAATCAACAGGGGGTGTTGATTATTCACCAACCTGTGTTGTTGTTTGCTCTTGTGGTACAACAACTGGCTCTTCAAGTTGAGCTTCAATGTGTTGAGCATTCCCTTCATCTTCACTGCTTTCATCCTCTTGAGCAACCTGTAACTTGTTCATATCTTCAACTAGAGAATGTTCCTGCAAAGGTTCTATGGTAGAAGAAATCTTCTCCTTGAAAGACATGTTAGTTTCATCAAAAGAAATATGAACAGATTCCTCAATTTTCAAAGATGATTTATTATAGACCCTATAGGCCTTGCTGATCATGGAGTATCCCAGAAACACTCCTTCATCAGCTTTGACTTGAAATTTTGCTAAGTATTTCTTGTCATTATTGTGAATATAGCAAATGCAACCAAAAATTCTAAAATAGTCAACTTTAGGTTTCTTTCCTTTGAGTAATTCATAGGGAGTCTTTCCCTTCAGTTTATGTATCAGATTTCTGTTCAACACATAGTTAGAGGTGTTCACTGCCTTTGCCCAAAAGGATAGAGATAGATGAGCATCTAACAACAATGTAGTGGCAGATTCAATAAGGGTTCTATTTTTCCTTTCAGCTACCCCATTTTGTTGAGGAGTTCTAGGAGCTGAGAAAGTATGCCTGATCCCTTCACTCTGACAGAACTCTTGCATAAGAAGAGAATCAAACTCTGTCCCATGATCACTTCTGATCAGGGCAATGTGAGTATTGAACTCAATCTGTATACATTTGAGAAACTCTGTCAGACACTTAAAGTTATCAGACTTCTTCCTTAGAAAGAACACCCAAGTGAATCTAGAGAAGTCATCTACAATTACTAAAGTGTAGGATTTCCCTCCTAGGCTTTGTACTGTGATGGGTCCAAATAGATCCATGTGTAACAGATACAATATCCTAGGTGAATCACTCTTATTAAGTGACTTAAAACTGTTTTTAGTTTGCTTGCCTAATTGACAAGCCTTGCATAGTCCTTCCTTCTTGTAGGGGCCAGAAGGTAGTCCTCTAACAAGGTTGTCCTTGTATAGCCTAGCAATAGTTCTAAGGTTTAGGTGTCCTAATCTCTTATGTCATAAAACATTTGGTCTACAGACTGAATTAAACAAGCAGATATCTATATCAGTTGAAAGAAAGTCTACTAGGTAGATGTTACATTTCCTTATACCTGTCAACACAGTTGTGTTGTCCTCTGACTTGATTTTGCATAAGTCTTTGCTGAAGGTCACCTGGTAGCCTTCATCACATAGCTAACTGATGCTGATTAGGTTATGCTTCAGTCCTTCCACATATGATACCTTCTTGAAGGTTACTGAACCAATCTGGACTGTACCATATCCTTTAGTCTGTCCAAAGTTGGAATCACCAAAGATAACTTTGGGTCCAAGCTTGGCTCTGAAGGATGTGAGGTTGTCCTTATTCCCTGTCATGTGCTTAGAGCGCCCACTATCCAAGTACCATTGTTGGTTAGATGTTGGATAGGTCTTCATCTGCACATAAAACAATTTACTTGTTTTTGACCCAGTTTACCTTGGGCCTAGGTTGATAACCTCTAAATTCAGAAATGAAAGACATCCCTGGCTGACTCTTATATCCTTCAGGATGATATCTCCTTGGAGGTAAAATCCATTCAGTATAAGGGTTAAAGGTTTGGGATGAAGAACCCTTAGGATTCAATTTTGATTTGCCTTTAAACAGATTTCCAGAGTTCTGACCTCTGTTCGACGATCTTGGAGCTGCGTTCGACGATCTTGGGTCAGATCGTCGAGCTCCGTTCGACGGTCGACTATGGCTGAGGTCAGGTATATGAGATCGTCGAGCTGCGTTCGACGACTTTGGCTGAGATCGTCGATCTGCGTTCGACGATTTTTCCTGAGATCGTCGAGCTGCGTTCGGCGATCGTCGATCTTCATTCGGCGATCGTCGATCTCCGTTCGACGATTTTTGCTGGGACTCAGTTTTCTGAGGTAGATCAGAGTTTTTCCTGACAACCTCTACAACTCTTTTTCCCTTGTTAGAAATAAACTTGATGGGAGTTGTTAGGACTATAGGTTGGCTGGATGAAGCACCCAAGCCCAGTGTACTGTTGAATCTAGAGTTCACTGTGCTTGTGATGTCCATCAGCTTGATGATTCTCCCATTAAGGGATTCTTCAAGCTTCTTGGCCTCAGAGAGCTCACTTTTCAGTGTAGCTATCTGTTCCCTACAGTTCTCCAACTCCTGAGAGAGTTTGAGGTTTTCTGACTTTAAATCATTGTGTTCAGATAATTAATTTCTGAGAGAGATAATCTCTTTCTCAGACTTTAGCAGGTCTAAACACAGTGCTTTAAATTCAGATTTAAAATCTTCTGAAGTAAAATCAAAAGAACTAATTACCTGATCTTCTTCAGGTTGGGTTTCTGAGTCTGACTCTGACTCTTCATCCTCTGAATTGTGCTTTGAGGCATTAATTACCATCATGCAGAATTCCTTTTCTTCTGCATCATCCTCATCATCACTGGAGCTGGATGAGGCTTCTGATTCCTCTTCTGTCTCACTCCAGGATTCAGCAACAAACCCTTTTCTTGTATGCTTATCCCTGCTTGAAGAAGGTTTGCCATTTCCATTCCTTTTGGGGTCCTTCTCCTTTCTTCTTTCTTTTTTGTCCCTTCTGTCCTTGTTCTTGTTCTCTGGACAGTCAGGAACTATATGCCCTGGTTTCCTGCAACCAAAGCAAATAATGTCTTTGTTATTGCCAATGGACTTGTCATACCTTGGCTTATCCTGCTCCTTGTATGATCTTCTTCTGAAGTCCTTTCTGGCCATCTTGTAGAATCTTTTGGCCAACAAGCTGAGAAGTTCATCATTGCCTATAGCTTTTTCTTCAGGCAGATCTTCAGTTGCCTTGAATGCTATGGTCTTCTCTTTTCTTGTGGCTGGTGAAGCAGCCTTCTGTTCTTCCTCTCTATTTCTGATGAGTAGCTCATAAGATTTGAGCTTACCCAGCAAAGCTTCAGTGGTGATCTCATTCAGGCTTCTGGCATCCTTAATTGGCCAGATTCTTGAGTCCCAAGTGCTGGGGAAGCACATTAGGATCTTGTCATTAAGTTCTGTCAGAGAAATCTCTTTGTCCAATGTCCTTAGTTCACTGACAATTAGACTCAGTCTATTGTACATGTCTCCCACTGACTCAGTCTCTCCCTTCTTGAAGTTCTCATATTGGGAGATGAGATGGGATCTTCTGTCCTTTCTCTCATCAGCTGAGCCTGAGACAATTTCTGAGAGCTTGTCCCAAATCTCCTTGGCTGAGTTGCATTCAGCTACCTTTTGGAATATGTCATCTGACATTGTCTGGGCTAGGATGTTCATAGCCTTGACATCAGCTACTTTCCATTTTTTGATGTCAGCATCTGTTCCTGATGGAGGTGGAACTGCATTTGTGCTTGTGCTCTCTGGGGGTCTTGGACACACTGTCAAAACAGAATTGAAAATATCTTCGTCAATAGAATTCATGTAAAGTCTAATCCTTGCTTTCCAAAGTGCAAACTTGGAAAGATTGCACACTGCAGGTCTGGTGCTAGCATAATCTTTGTTTTGGGCCATGATTTGTGCAAACAAAAACTAATAATAAAATACAAAAGAAAAACAGATCTAGTTTGGAATCTTGTGGTTCAGGTGTTAGCCTGTACAACCAATCAGATATGTTATGTTTAACAAACCTGGCTCTGATACCAATTGAAAGGGCAACTAGATCTGATATACTCTAGAGGGGGGTGAATAGAGTATATGGTGTTTTAGTACTTTTAAAAACTTTTACAATAATTGTTGTAATATGTGTGAGCAGGGAAGCAAATATAAATCTAATCACAGAACTAAGCTATGCAAAAACTAAGCACAGACAAATCAAGGCCAGAAACAAAAAGTAAACAAGCAGAGCTAGAGGACACAAGAAAATATAGTGGTTCCCCAAACTTGGGTACATCCACTCTTCTGCCACCCTAGGTAGGAATCTACTGCAGGATGAGTT
This sequence comes from Platanthera guangdongensis, assembly GCA_039583875.1. NCBI lineage: Eukaryota > Viridiplantae > Streptophyta > Magnoliopsida > Asparagales > Orchidaceae > Platanthera > Platanthera guangdongensis. The sequence continues at coordinate 36,356,059 of CM077162.1, read as the reverse complement.
GATCAGGTGTCCTGGGCACCAATGAGCTTTTGATAAGGTGCTCAAAAACCAAAGCAGATTTTTTGATCAGGTGTCTTGCCAACAATAAGCTTTTGACAAGATGCTCAAAAACCAGATTCAAACTTTTGAAGGGAGTTTGAGAAACCCTTTACAAACTGGGGGTGAGAGAGTGATGACAGTCTTCTCTTTCTCAAACAACTGAGAAGACTATGTGGATTGATGTCAAAGCTCCCCCTGAATCCTTGAAATCTTCAGGAAGAAAAACTTTGCTGAGGGTGATAGGCCTTCAAAGGTAGAACTCCAGCAATAGATGGTTTCGGCAATGGCTGAAATGTTGAGTGTCTGGAGTCTTGAAATGATGTTGGCCTTGAACACTTTGAAAGATGAAGAGATTTTGAAAGCTTGATCTCTTTGATGAGTGTTCTTCAGAATTCTTTTTGACAGAAGATTTTGAATGAGTCTCTGTACTCTGTATTGTGTTTTCTCTTCTTGTTAATCTCTATTGATTCAAAAACATTCTGTCTTTTATTCTCTGTTCCAGAATAGAATATCATTCTCTGTCAAAGATAGCCGTTGGTCTGCATTGATTGCATCCTTAATTGCAAAAACTCTTCTGGAGGAAAGTCCACAGAATTATTCCTTGAAAGATCCCTTGAAACTTGGTCCAGAAATAAATGAAAACGGCTAGCAAATCTCTGAATTAATTGCATAATAACTCCTGACTGATTTGAATTTGAATTCTGGAAGTTATCTGAAATCGTCGATCTGAGCTCTGCTATCGTCGAGCTGAGCTCAGAGATAAAGATCCAGTGCAGAGTCAAAATCGTCGACCTGAGCTCACCGATCGTCGAATGGAGTTCGACGATATTGTGAAGTTGAGCTCAGCGATCGTCGAATGGAGTTTGACGATATTGTGAAGTTGAGCTCAGTGATCGTCGAATGGAGTTCGACGATATTGTGAAGTTGAGCTCAGCGATCGTCGAACGGAGCTCGACGATCTGTTGAAGTTGAGCTAGACAATCGTCGACCTGAGTTCGACGAATCGTCGTGCTGAGCTCGACGATCAGACTTAGTCTCCAGACAGAAAAACTTGGCCTTCAGGGCAGCTTCCAAACCTAGACTACTAACCCTTAGACTCAATTCTAATTGACCTATTAAGCTATACAGGAGGTCAAACAAAGGTTCCTAGAGACATAGTGATCCTGACCCAAAATAGTAATAGGGTGTTCCAACAGACGCTTTTCATCTTGTTCATTTACTCGATATTCCCAAATTTGAGGACGTAATCTAGGATCACGCTCGAATAAGAGAGGTGTATTAACAACTAAACACGAATTAACATTCACTAAAGAAGAATCCACAATAATTGGTTCTGTTGATGTAGATGTCTCGCCTTCAGTTGATAACTTTTTATTGAAAATGAGTTAATAGTTTTCATCTTCTTCATGAGACCTAAAATTAAAGTGTATTGGCACCCTTGGTAACATAATATTCGGCCACTAAATCGCATAAAATTTCGGCATTATAACGGCAGTACGGCACTATGACCGTCATAACACCTGCTTACAATAATCTAAATGCAAACAACATCACCGATCCGTGTCAATGACACGAATAAGCTTCACACAGCATGTCTAACCCGGAAATGCGCTCGGGATTCTAATGCAAGTATCATGCCGGGGACGGACACAATCGACCCGGTAGTTCATAAAAACAAATAAAACAAAGGTTCGCTACACCTCTAGAGATTGAACAAAGACTATAGGCTAATGTCCGCTCAAGCGAAAAGGACCCACACAGTCCGAACGAAATGCGAGGTGATTCACCCAAACGTTTCCAAAGCGGCAAAGCCACACCTAAATCTCTCCACGACTCCACCAAGTTATTACATATAGAAGAAATTCACACAAAAGGAGGTAGAGGAATTCGTTACCCAACCCGTTGTTGGCGTCGTTGGAGGTGAGTCACAATTCACAAACCATCGTATGACGGTATCCACTAATCCACTAGAGAACGGAGTCTCTTCGAGTACAGACTACTTTCTGCTTCACCCAATACAAATCAGAAATAGTCCAAATCCAATGAGTACCTGAAATATGAAGAAGCAAAAGCTCAGAAATAATCTGAATCTGTTCAAATCAGAAATAGTACAAATCTAAATCAGAAATAGTCAAAATTAACTAAATAATCAGCAATAGTCCAAATCAAACTGAAGAAACAGAAGCTCAGGAATTAGGAATAGTTTGAATCAGACAATCAACAATAATACAAATCAGAAGAAGAGGAAGAAGAAGAAGAAGAAGTGGAAGAAGAAGAAGAAGAAGAGGAAGAAGAAGAAGCAGAAGAAGAAGAAGAAGAAGAAGAAGAAGAAGAAGAAGTGGAAGAAGAAGAAGAAGAGGAAGAAGAAGAAGAAGAGGAAGAAGAAGAAGAAGAAGAAGAGGAAGAGAAAGAAGAAGAAGAAGAAGAAGAAGAGGAAGAAGAAGAAGAAGAAGGAGGAGGCAGTACCGCCGGCGGCGCGATGCCGGGTCACGGGGGATTGGGGGAAGGAGAGCAACGGCCGAGCGGCGGCTAGGTTTAGCGCAGCTGCGCAGAAATAGAGCGGAAATGATTTAGCGCTGCTGCGCATTCGATTTTTCAACCTAAAGTCATTTTAAAAAAATATTTTTTTAATGACTTTCGACTGCGGTTTTTGTAAAAACCGCAGTATAAAGTCATTTTTTAAAAAACATTTTTAAAAAAAAAATTAATTTTTTTTTTATTATTTTTAATGACTTTAGACTACGTTTTTTATAAAAAAACCGCCGTCTAAAGTCATTAAAAAATAATTTTTTTTTAAAAAAAATAATTTTTAATTATTTTTAAATGACTTTAGACTGCGGTTTTTAAACTTTAGATCGCAATGTAAAGTCATTTTTTTAAAAAATAATACTTTTGACTGCGGTTTTTATAAAAACCGCAGTCTAAAATAATTTTTTTTTAAAAAAAAAATTTATTATAAGAGGTCCAGCGCCTTATACACATTCGAACGCCTGGACGCCTAGACGCCTAGGCGACGCCATGACAAGCGACACATGTGGCTTTTTTTAGGTTTCTTTAGGTAATAAAACTGGAGAAGACATAATTAAACTTAAACTTCAAAATTCAAGGGGGGCCCGGACCCCCCGTTGCCCCCTGGATCCGCCACTGTCCACAATAGAAGAGATCATGAGGGAGATGGTTAAGTGCACACTCAAACCTATAAATGAGATTTCATTCCCCTCAGGAAAGAAATACAGAATTCACACACAACATACTGTTTCGCCATTAGCATGAGGGTTTGAAATTGTCATTTTGAAATGCTCTTAGGTACCTGCATTTACAAAAAAAAACGCAGGGAAAGCGGGATGAAAAATGCTTGCATAAACACCATCATGGTATAAACATAAGGTAAAGGACGAACACCCAGACGCAGCGAGGAAAAACAAAAAAGCGCACCAATCCGCGGGCGACAAGGCGGTTGGGGAGGGAAGGAGCACGAAGATGAAGAACAGACCAACGCACCGCAAGCTCCTTGCAATTCTAAAACCCTAAACACGGAGGGGGCGATCGTTGGAAGGGAGGGAAGGGGGCGACCTTCGCATAAGCTTCCTTCTGCTTGTCTTCGGCGGGAGAATTCCGAAAGACCGTCTTAAGGGAGGGAAAGGACAAAATGGGGGAGAGAGAAAAAAAAATGAAGTAGTGCCGACTATTTTAAAAAATATCGAGCTTCCTGCCTTAAACGGATGGAAAATTTTTCCCCCCTGTCGTTCCTATTTGGGGCTGCATACTGTCAATTTTTTTTTACAGTACAGCATGACCTTGACTTCTTCTCTTGAGTAACACAGTGAAGTTCAAGCGATTTGAACAACCAATCAAAACCTATAGTGCTCCGACGAGCAACGGCGGCGCACCAGAAGATGTCAAGGTATATCGTGCAGGACTCCGATTTCACCTTCACCGTCACCTTCAACGGAAGAGAAAACATTTTTACGACGTTGACGGGCTCCGGCAATGAAGTTGACTTCTGGATATCCGATATCCTCCGCCTCCGTAACGAACGTCATCAACTTATCGTTGGCATCGACGTCGAGTGGCGTCCCTCCCGCGCTCGTATGCAAAACCCTACCGCCTTACTCCAGATCTGCGTCGGTCATCGCTGTCTCCTCTTCCAACTTCTCTACGCTGACTACATCCCCCATTCTCTGAAGGAATTCCTCACAAACCCCCTCTTCACCTTCGTCGGCGTAGGAATCAACGACGACATCGAGCGCCTGGTTGAAGATAGCGGCCTGATGGTGCAAAATGCTGTCGATCTCAGGGAACTCGCCGCGCAGATGACCGGCCGATTAGAGATGAGACAGATGGGGCTCAAAGCCCTTGCCGAAGAGATTGTGGGCGTTCAGGTAAGTAAACCCAACAGCGTGACGATGAGTCGTTGGGATCAGGAGGTTCTTACACTGGATCAGATCATGTATGCTTGCCTTGATGCTTTCCTCTCCTTCGAGATTGGGAGGCGGCTTTACGCTGGAGGTTCGTTCTTGGGATCTGGTTAGGAAATATGGATTTTACCACTCTCAAGGATGACCGTTGGAGGGGTTACTCTGAATTCTGCTGTTGATTTTGGTAAACAATGAGCACTTAGGTTCTTCAATGACTTCTGTTTTACTACATTTTACTATATTGCGTTTCCTCATAGTAACATGGATCATGAAATTCAACAAATAGTGTTCTCACTGTTTTTAAACTCAGTCTAAGGGCCCATTCATTTGCGCTGTTTTGAGGGGTTTTTTTCCTTTTGATTTTTTAGAAAACCAAGTTTTGGCGTTCGTTTAGCTATATTTTCCTCTATTTTGATTTTGAACTGAAAAGGGAATGTTTTCATAGCCTTCTAAAATTGTCTCCTCTCACAACAGACCTAGGGAGGTTTGTTTTGATCAGTTTTGAGAATAGACGAGCTCCCCATTTCTGCGATCTAGTGGCGGTGAGCGATCTTCTCCGGCAATGTTGGGGCAGTCATAGGTCGCAGTTTTAAAGCCAGATGAAGAAGGGTGTCAAATAATCCTGTAGGCGGATGATTGACCGCTGTTGGGAGGATACCTTATTTTAGAAGGGTAAGCTAGTTTGGTTAGGAGAGTGAGAGAGCTTGAGGACATTAATGGTCAATATGTATTCATTATACTTCAAACGTTGAAGGGGTCCATTTTTTTAGAAGATTAGGCTAGATTGTCCAACTAATCTCTATTCTAGGTGTCAAATTTTGATGTGGTAGGCGTATCAAGAATGAAGAACAAGACAGTACATTGCATAACATGAAAATAAAAGATGCACTTGGGAGACACACTCCCACATTTACCCAGAGGCTGGGTCCTCAAGAGCACTCCTCTCTCCCAAAGAGAGCTCGGGACACTAAGACTCCATTTGTTTCGGTTTCTGCTGATCAAAAAAGAGCTATTAGACGTGGAGTTTGAAAAATAAGTTGTTTTTGGAAAATGAAATTTGCAATACAAATATGTTTGTGTAAAATAGAGTTTGTACAGTTGTTCAAAAAGTAGTGCGAAAAAAATGTTTCGTAAATGATGAGTGTGATTTTTACATGTTTTTCACCTTGCTTTTCCGGTCGATTTCATGTATGTGTGTACTATTTATGCCCTGTTTTAGCTTTTATTTTATGCATATGATAGATCTGGATTGCATGACTGAAATGTATTCATAGGTGTTTACTTTTTGTGCGATTTGGGAGAGACTATGTCAAATTTGTCTCACGCACACCCGTGTGGAATTTCCGCACGCTCGTGCGCCTCCTTCTCCCTTGAACTAGATGAATTGTGTCAACCTGAGATTGTGTCGATCTTAGTTTGTGTCTGCGGAATTGTCGCACGCACGTGCACAATCATTTTTATGCTTCCAGCGCCATTTTTGGTGACCTTAATTTGCGCGTGTGATTTCCGCACATGTGCGCACATGTAAATGCACGTGCGCAGATTGACGCTCGGTGTATTTCACCCCCGCTGACTTTCCACACACGCGTGCGCTTTGCGCTGCACGCCTGTTCGCCCTGTTTTAATATAAGTTCCAACACGTAGATTTTCGAAAGAGGGACATTCGACGTCGTTTTCTTGTCATTTTCGACCGGGATCTCCTCTCCTAGGTTGAGCTCTCCATCATAGTGATCCTCCTTCATCAAGGGATTCAAAGTGAAGGTGTTTCTCATCCTCTTATCTGCAAAGCAATGTTGAGTTTGAGGAAAACGCGGACGAAGTAGACAATCAAGAAGACAGGTAAAATAGGAAGTGGTGACAACTCTCTCGGACCCTGGACACAACCGACGAACATGCGAAGGCCTCAGATTTACAACCCAGTGGACTCCTTTCACTTCTACGACAAAGACTTGATTTTCGTTTGTATTTCTCCTCATCTCCTCGGCCCTCCTAGGATTATTGGTAGGGAATGCTCTTTTTGTTGATGAATATGCTTTGTATGGAACTCATGTTTGCTTCTAATGCATTTTAAACCAACTTGTGTGGAAGATATTGTTTTCATGCTTAGTGTATGTGATTGCTAGTTTGGTTTGTTGCTTCAAGTGTTGGTGTGTTTGAGTTTGATGCTTGTACGCGAAGAGGTGTCGTCGACCCTCACCCCATTCTTGATTGAGCGAAGCAGTGAAGGCGATCCACACATGTTGTGTTGCGAAGCGGTGCCGACGACCCAAACAATTTCCTTTTCATGCTTGTAGTGTTAGGACAAACAACTCAATCCAACATTTTTAATCATTTTTCGCTTTTACAATTCATTTTTTAAAACAACGAAGAAATCCATACCGTGTTACTTGAGAGATCGATACTCGGGGAGCTGCTCTTTGTTTTATATTACTAGAACAGCCAGTGCACTTGTCGTTATCACATCAAGTTTTTGACGTCGTTGTCGGGGAACTCGGTTACGTTGTTTTTCGTGTATAAGAAAATTAATTGCGAGTGTTGTATAGTTGTTTAAGTTTTCTTTGTTTTGTTTAAGTTTTTTTCTGTATGCAGAGATGAAATCCTGGTGATCTAGCACCGTTTGACCCTGAAATAGAGCATACCTTGCGTGAGCAGCGACGATTTGTCCAAAGGATGGACGATAATATTGTTCAGCAGACACCTAGAGTGAATGCAAATGTGGACCACCCCAATGCTCGAGCCCAAGAGGAACAAGAAGTGATGCGTCCGAGGTCATGCACCATGCGTGATTACACTATCCCAACCGTGGGGGGTGTCTACCCTGCCTTTGGCCCGACCATCGCTAATAATCAGTTTGAAATCAAGTCTGTCATTGTCCATATGATCCAAAGCAATGTGCAATTCTCTGGGCTACCAAGTGAAGAACCGCACCTCCATCCGACACATATCTTTGAAATCTGTGCAACGTTCTATTACGCAGGAGTTGGGGATGATGTGGTCAAGCTATGACTTTTCCCTTTCTCCTTGATGGGTAAGGCCAAGGATTGGCTCCACACCATCACCCCGGGGGCTGTTGCTGCATGGGAGGCACTCACACATAAGTTCTTGGTAAAATTCTACCCGACATAGAAAATAGTCAACATACACCGGGAGATTTCGAACTTCCGTCTGGCGGATCAAGAGTTGATGGATGAAGCTTGGGAGAGATTTTACACATGCTGCGAAAATGCCCTCAACACGAATTCTCACAATGGCTGCTAGTAGAAATCTTCTACTTTTCTTTTGATCCGCACTATAAAGCAACCATTGATGCTGTTGCTGGAGGGAACTTAATGAACTGTACTGGCGTACCACGGAGGAGGTGTTCGAGCTTATTCAAGAAATTTCGTCCCATAGTTCATACTGGACTTCAGGGCGAAATACCTCTAGGAGGTCGGTTAGCTTATAAGAAGTTTGTGCTCATCAACACTAAGTGGTCCAGGTTGAGCCGCTAGCACCGCGGTTTGACAATCTATCTTTAATAAAGTGTCATGCACATGCTCCTTTACCCGTTATGGCTATTGCGTGCCACAATTGTGGAGAACCCCGACATCATTCATTTGAATTCCCCGTTGGTGAGCCTGTTTCTCATTCGTCTCTATATTATTCCAATGAAACTGTCAACTATGTAGGGAAACAAGGCATGAACGATTCATACTCCAACACGTATAACCTGGGGTGGCAAAATCATCCCAACTTCTCTTGGAACCAAAATGTGTCGGGATAGAGGTGGCAGCTGGGACAACATCGACAAGGACAAGCGTCCGGTAGCCAATCGCGGCCTTGTATCTTCGTTTCTAGAAAACTTCCAACCACCTTCAAAGTTCGAGAGCGGAGAAGGAGACGTTCGTGTACTTCAATTTCGGCAGTCTTCACAGCGTTTCATTATCTCCTACAAAGCTTTACATTTGAGAGAGTTTTAGATTCATATTTCATTTTCTTGCATTCTTCCTTTTTGATTGTAAACGGTAGAGAATTCGCCGTCTTGCGTGCGGCGACGAGGCCATTGTGCGGTTTAGATGAAATTCGCTGCCTTGTGTGCAGCGACTAGGTCGAGGTTAGATCTAGGGCGAAGCTAAATGTTGTATCTAGTGAGAGATAAGCTATAGTTGTCCAGTCCATGGGTGAAGGACCGATGAATTCTTAAAAAATGATTTTTATCATATAGCTTTGATTTCAAGCTTTATTGAAATCATAATTTATGTATTTTTGTAAAGAAATAAAGTCTTCATTTTCATATCTATTTTTTAAGTGTTAGTTCTGTTTAGTTTTAAGAGAAATTGTCTTAATAGATTTTATTTGTAAATTTTTTTCTTAAGTTCCTAAAAATTTAAAAAAGACTCTTATTCACCCCCCTTTTAAGGGCGGCATAAGATCCTACTTGGTTTTCTAATAGCTCTCGATATCGAAGTATGAGGCATGATTGAAACGTGCTACACTCCACCTACAACGGTAGTTAGAAGTGTTAGCATGAAAAAAACCCAAAAATAAGTGAGATGACTCTGACAAGCTTCGATGCAAAAATAACGCAAAAGCAATGAACGCTTTATTTTGCGTGTTAGATATGACTGAATTTAATCGTATTTGTGCATGTGAAACTTCATATGATATATGAAACTTACTTGAAGTTACCAATGAAGGTACATCGCTGGTGAAAGACTCCAAGCTATTCCAGTTAGAATCTAAATTTGAGAAATTCAAGATGAAGGTCGATGAGGATGTAGACTCCATGTATACGAGGTTCAGCAAAATTGTAAACGACTCGAAGATTCTAGGAAAGAGCTTTTCAAATGGAGATCTAGTTAGGAAGATCCTTAGGTCACTTCCCCCGAAGTTCAACCCAAAAGTGATTGTCATCTCGGAGTCACATGATCTAAAGACTCTACAAATTGAAAATCTGATAGGAAATCTGAAAACTCATGAAGTGGAACTGAGGATTCAACAACAAAAGTACAATGTGGAGCTGAGAAAGAAGACATTTGCATTGAAGTTCAAAAAGGTTGCTGAGAGTGCGACTGACGAGGGTGAGGAAGGAGATGAAGAAAGTTTGTTTGTTAAGAAGTTTATGAGAAATCCTGAAAGAAGAAATTCTTTCAGAAAATTTTTCAAGAAGCAAGAATCTGGGTATAGAAAAAGAAAAGCCCAAGCTGATAGAGAGGATGACGAAGAGAGACCACCACCCGAGTTCTACCACTGCAGGAAAATTGGTCATATAAAGAGCAAGTGCCCAAAATTTCTGAAAGAGCTGTAGGAGAAGCGACACAAGAAGAAAGATAAGAAGAAAGTTCTGAAAGCGGAAACCTGGGATGACGTCACATTTGAGGAATCAAGTAGTTCGAGCTCAGAAACTGAAGAGGAGGCCAACATATGCCTGATGGGAAAGGACGTCTCATCATCTGATGACGAAAGCAGTGTCCAGAGCGACACATAGGTAAATCCTCCATCTTATGAAGATTTATATACTGAATTTTTAAGAACATACAAGTACTTTGTTAAAAGTTTAAATGAGATTAAATTACTAAAATCTGAAAATAAAAAATTAATAAATGAAGTAAAAATACTTGGGAAGGAGAAAGTAACATGTCAAGAGTATTGTCCGTCTTCGACAAAGATAATAGAACTTAAGAAAGATCTTTCTAAGTCTCGGTCTCGCATTGATTCTCTTACAAGGGAAAATGAGACCTTAGAAAGATCTCTAAAACTTTCTCAGTCACAAGTAGAAGGAAGTAAAAAGGGCTTCGCAAACCGATGCGGAACCATAGTTGCTGAAAACACCGCATTGAGAGGCCGAGTCCGTGACTTGGAAATGACCACTAAAAAGTTTGGAATGGGTCAAAAGTCACTGAATATGATTTTGGCAAATCAGTGTCATGCTTCGGCAAAATTTGGAATCAGATACGTTTAGAACACTATTGCCTGACGACAATCACTGTCACCAGCGATAAGAAAAATTTCAAACATGCGTCTTTAAAAAGAAAAATGATAAATCTACTAAAAATTCTTCCTCCAGCAAGAATTCAAAAACTAATTTGAAAAATCCTTCAACTCCATTCATCACGTGTGTCAAGTGTAACAAGTTTGGACACACCACTCATACCTGTAAAAAGACAGGACACTGTTTTATTAAACAAGTCTGAGTACCTAATGCGTCCACCTATACTATGGGGGGACTACTTGGGTGGGTGACCAAATCTTTACTCTCATACTCTTTCTAGGTATGTTGGCAGACTAAAGACAAAGAAGATGTGTGGTATTTGGACTCAGGGTGTTCCAAGCACATGACAGACAACAAATCAAAGTTTCTTAGCTTAAAGATGAAGAAAGGAGTAGTAGTTACGTTTGGTGACAATGAGAAAGGAAAAATTATTGGCATTGGAGTAGTAGGTAACAAGTCTTTTACTATTTCAAATGTTTTGTATGTTAAAGGTTTTAAACATAACTTAATTTCTATAAGTCAATTATACGATATTGGTTTAAATATTTTATTTGACTCATCTTCAAACCTGTGCAAAATTTTTTATTCCAAAACAAACGATATTGTTCTTACTGCTCGTAAGCATCAAAATGTTTACATGATTAAATTTAATGATTTATCACATTCTTCATTAAAATGTTTTATGTCGAAAAATGATGAATTAAATTTGTGGCATAGACGTCTTAGACATTCTAGTTCCAAGCTAATTGTAAAATTGTCTCAAAATAATTTAATTAAAGTTTACCTATTTTGCATAGAAATTTATCTTATTTATGTTCATCATATCAAAAAGGAAAATTTTCAAAGTCGTCTTTTAAAAGCAAAAATGTTATTTCCACTACTTGATCTTTACAGTTGATTCATATGAATTTGTTCGGTCCAGTTACTACACGAAGTCTAGGAGGTAGAAAATACACGTTTGTTTTGATTGATGATTATTTTCGTTATTGTTGGACAATTTTCTTATCGTCAAATCTGATACATTTTTAGAATTTTCTAAATTGTGTATACGCATTCAAAATAAACTTGATTTACAAATAAAATGCATTCGTTTAGATCATGGAGGTGAATTTGATAATGATAAATTTGTATCTTTTTATACTGAGTTAGGAATTAAACATGAATTTTTCGTTCCTCGCACACCACAATAAAATGGTGTGGTATATAGGAGAAATAGAACACTTCAAAAACTAGCTCGTACTATGTTATCAGAATACAAATTACCTAGATTATTTTGGGCCGAAGCTATTAGTACTGCATGTTATGTTATCAATCGTGTTATACTTCGATCTTTCTTGAAATTAACTTCTTATGAATTATACTTTCAAAAAAATCGAATGTATCTTATTTCAAAGTTTTTAGATGTTAATGCTTTATTTTGAATACTAAAGATAATTTAAGAAAGTTTGATGAAAAATGTGATGAAGACATATTTATTGGTTACTCTTCAACTAATAAAGCATATAGAGTTTACAATAAAAGGACAAAAATAGTTGAAGGATCCATTCATGTTAAATTTGATGAATTTTTCTCGTGTGTAGAAACTGACAATACAAGTCAAGATGAAGAGCCCTTCCCTCTACAAAGGTCAGATGATGATGAAGTACTTAGAGAAAAAGAAGAAGATAAAAAAGAACCAGAAGAAGAAGTGCAAGAATATGCGTCTCCAAGTGAACAAAGATTTTCAAAAGATCATCCACAAGATCTGGTTATTGGAGAACCATCAAGAGGGGTAAGTATTCGTTCATCTTTACATGATTTATTTTCAAACCTATGCTTTATATCTGATATAGAACCAAAAGATGTAGAAACCGTTTTAAATGATGATTTCTGATTTTTAGCTATGAATGAAGAACTTAGGCCCCATTTGGTTAAGCGTTTTGGCCATCGCGTTTGGACAAAACGAAACGTTAGCATGTGTTTTTCATTTGTTTTTCCGCCTCTGTTTTGATCCCCGCTCCGTTTCTCCCGGCTCAAAACATCGCGGGAGGAAACCCCAGGTTTCTGCTTCGTTTTATCGCGTTTAGAGCGGAAAAAAGGGGCACTGTTTCTCCCGTCGTCGATTCGATCCATCCCGCTTCCTCTTCTTCTCCCGTCGCCGATGGGAGTCGATCCCGCCTCCTTCTCCGACCTCTCCTATTCTCCTCCGGCGACATAGTAGATCCCGCCTCCTTCATCTCCCGTCGCCGATTGGAGTCGATCCCGCCTCCTTCTTCTCCAACCTCCTCTTCTCCTCCAGCGGCATAGTAGATCACGCCTCCTTCATCTCCCGTCGCCGATTGGAGTCGATCCCGCCTCCTTCTCTGACCTCTTCTCCTCCGACGGCATAGTAGATCCCGCCTCCTTCATCTCCCGTCGCCGATTGGAGTCGATCCCGCCTCCTCTTCTTCTCCGCCGCATAGTCACTTCCCGTGCCAGATTTCCGGCGGCGCCTGCTTCCTTCTCCGACGACAACGTTCCAGCGACGACGACGACAAAGTTCCCGATCGAATCCACAGCTTCTTCTCCGACTGTGTGCTCCTTCCTCTTCGACATATTTTTAAAAATTTAAACCATTTTTTTTAAAAAAAAATCCAAAACGCCACCGCGGTTTTGCCAAACGATTCTCTATTTGGAACAGCTCTGCAAACACAGACTATCCAAACAGTTCTTCATTTCCAACATTCAGTTTACAACAGCTCGCTTTACAAACCTGCTTTTACAACAGCTCTTTTTACAACCGTCACCGCTAAACCAAATGAAGCATTAGTCAATTTGAACGTAATAAGGTTTGAAAAATAGTAGAAAGACCATCAAATCATCATGTTGTAGGTGTTAAATAGATCTTTAAAAATAAAAGGGATAGTGAATATAGGGTCAATAAAAACAAAGGTAGACTTGTAGCAAAAGGTTATTCACAAATTGATGAAATAGATTTTGATGAAACCTTTGCACCCGTAGCACGTTTAGAAGCAGTTAAAATTTTTCTTGCATTTGCTAGCTTTAAAAAGGTTTAAATTATTTCAAATGGATGTCAAAACTGCTTTTCTTAACTGGTACATTAAGGAAGAGGTTTATGTACAACAACCTTCAGACTTTGTTGATGACAAATTTCATGATCATGTGTTTAAGTTAGAAAAAGTCCTTTATGATTTAAAACAAGCACCCCGAGCATGGTATGATAGATTAACAATATATTTGTTAAAGAATAATTACAAAATGAGTAGTGCTGATTATACATTTTTTTATTAAACATGTTCATGATGATCTTATAGTTTTGCAAATATATGTTGATATTATTTTTGGATCCACTAATGAAAAGTTATGTGACAACGTTGTACAAATTATGAAAAATGAATTTGAAATGAGCATGGTAGGAGAACTCACTTATTTTCTTGGTTTTCAAATTACAAAAAGACATGATGATATTTTTATTAATCAGTCTAAATACATTCATGATGTTTTAAAAAGATTTGGATTTGAAAATCTAAAACATGCTAATATCCCTATGAGTGTCTATTTGAAATTAGGAAAAAATGAAAATAGAATTTCTATAGATCAAACATTATATAGAGGAATGATAAGATCTCTTTTGTATTTAACCGCATCTAGACCTGATATTATGTTCGCAGTATGCTTATGTGCTAAATTTCAGGCTAATCCCAAAGAATCTCATTTAAAAGCGGTTTAACGAATTTTTAGATATCTTATTGGTACTCTTAAGATAGGTTTATGGTATCCACACAATGACACCTTTATTTTGCATGATTATTCTGACTCTGATTGTACAACCACATATTCGCTGAGCCAGACAAGGAAGCACAATGGTCACAGGAGGGTTAGCCGAAGTGTTCCCGCCCTAAGGAGGATCTCGCCCAAAGAAGGCGGGAATGCTCTCGCCGGATCGTTGAAAGAGAAACTGTAGGCCGAGAGCGTCGAGCGCGGCCTGCGCGGAAGCGCTCTCGCCCAAACCAGGCTTCTATCCTGAAGAGTTCTCACCTACGCTGGGCGAGAACGTTCACGCCACGCCCTGGGCCGAAAGGTCTCGGCACCAGCTCTCGCCGAGTGGGGCCCAGGGTCTTTGGAAGAATGTCCTAATTGCCCTCAGGAGAAATTACTTCAGTACCCTCAGAGAGACAGCGGGATTTGGCTATTGGCAGACCAACCAAGGGCTTTTCAGTAAATTCAGGACAGCAAAATGCTATAAATAGACTCATAAGGGCTCCTTAGAAAGCAAGCTATCATCGTCTCCCAAATTCCAGTGCTTTCTGAGGAGCTCCTAGCCCAGCTTTGGCTTTGGAGGGGAAGCTCTCAGAGATCTTCCGGGTGTGAGGTGGGACCTCCCTGCTGAGGCTTTTGGGTCAGTCTTAGGTCCTTAGAATCCAGTCAAGGGGTGAGACTTGAGAGAAGTAGGTTTTGGCTGCACCCCCTTTTTCTTCGAACTTCAGTTGGGGTCATATTTGGCTTCAACAGTTCTGGTGCGGTGAGCGTGGAAGCAGGCTTCTATCCTGAAGAGTTCCCTATATTCGCTGAGCCAGACAAGGAAGCACAATGGTCACAGAAGGGTTAGCCGAAGTGTTCCCGCCCTAAGGAGGATCTCGCCCAAAGAAGGCGGGAATGCTCTCGCCGGATCGTTGAAAGAGAAACTGTAGGCCGAGAGCGTCGAGCGCGGCCTGCGCGGAAGCGCTCTCGCCCAAACCAGGCTTCTATCCTGAAGAGTTCTCGCCTACGCTGGGCGAGAACGTTCACGCCACGCCCTGGGCCGAAAGGTCTCGGCACCAGCTCTCGCCGAGTGGGGCCCAGGGTCTTTGGAAGAATGTCCTAATTGCCCTCAGGAGAAATTACTTCAGTACCCTCAGAGAGACAGCGGGATTTGGCTATTGGCAGACCAACCAGGGGCTTTTCAGTAAATTCAGGACAGCAAAATGCTATAAATAGACCCATAAGGGCTCCTTAGAAAGCAAGCTATCATCGTCTCCCAAATTCCAGTGCTTTCTGAGGAGCTCCTAGCCCAGCTTTGGCTTTGGAGGGGAAGCTCTCAGAGATCTTCCGGGTGTGAGGTGGGACCTCCCTGCTGAGGCTTTTGGGTCAGTCTTAGGTCCTTAGAATCCAGTCAAGGGGTGAGACTTGAGAGAAGTAGGTTTTGGCTGCACCCCCTTTTTCTTCGAACTTCAGTTGGGGTCATATTTGGCTTCAACAGTTCTGGTGCGGTGAGCGTGGAAGGCAGCCGATTCAAGAAAGCCTTAAGTTTTGTCCCATGGCTGGAGGTGAAGGTGAAGGGTCAGGTTCTGGAGGCTCCCCCACCCGGGGAGAGGAAGCGACGAAGAGGATGCTGGATGAGTTCAGGCGAGAGGTTCTGCAGACGATCAGCTTGGCCTTCTCGGCGAGAGACGAGTGGGCCACCCCTCAGGTCCCGATAGAAGAGGTTCCGCTCTTGGGCGAGAACGCCCCAGGGCAGCGCCCAGGAAAGGAGGTCCCGGGCGAGGCTGGCGAGAGAGATATGGCGGCGCGGGAGCTATTCCCGGGCCAGAGCCAGCGCCCGGGCAAGGAGGCATTGACAGAGCCAGGCGAGAAGGAAGCGGCGGTGCGGGAACTCTTCCCAGGGCATGGTCTCGCGGATCGGGCAAGCCAGCCGAGGCCGCGAGACGTGCCTTCTCGCCAGGCAGGAGGCGAGAGCCCATTTAGCGAGCTCATCATCTCGGCTCCGGTACCGGACGGGTTCCGGGAGCCCGACATGTCCTACTACTCAGGGAAGGATGACCCGGTGCAGCACGTACAGTGGTTTGAAGACGTTGTGTCAATAAGACAGATGACAGATGCTTTCAAGTGCCGGCTGTTCGCCATCACGTTGAAAGAGAAGGCTCGGGACTGGTTCCACCAGTTGCCAGCAAGGTCAATCTACTGTTTTGAAGATCTGCGGAGAAGTTTCCTGTTAAGGTTCTCAACCTCAAAGAAGCGGAAGAAGGAAGCGGAGTGTCTGTTTGCGGTGAGGCAGAGGCCGGATGAGACGCTGGGTCACTATGTCGACCGGTTTCAGGAGGAGATCCTTCTGGTCCAGGAGGTTCCAGGGTACGCGCTGATGCTGGCCTTCACCCTGGGGCTGAGACCGGTATTTTTTAGCATGGAGTTGAAGAGGATGTCCCCCCTCTCCTTTGAGGAGCTCATGGAGAGGGCGGCAAAGGAGATTGACTTCGAGAGAGCAAACCCAGCCTTCGCCAGGAAGTTGGCCAAACTAGCAGAGGATGACGGGAAGGAACCAGCAGCGGGAAGACAGAAGGAGTCGAGAGAGCAGAGGGAGCTGAGGGAAGAAAGGAGAAGGGAGGAGCCCCGAAGGTTTGGGCAGCAGCAGGGTTGGGGGGCCCGGGAGCCAGTCAACCGGTTGGGTTGGAGGCCCCAGGAGGGTCGCCCCCAAGGCCCAGGAGAAGGCTATCGGGGGAGAGATAACCTCCGGGAGCCCCGGAGGTTCGATCGACCGACATGGAGGCAGGAGCCGAGGGATCGTCCCCCACCACCGCAGGAGGCAATGGAAGTAGGAAGAGGGAGAGGAGCAGCCAGGGGAGCTCGAGGAGGAAGAAGAGGAAGGGGAGATGGAAGAAGGGGCGGGGAGGCGTTGCTCTTTTGTGACTTCCACCAGGAGGAGGGTCACGCAACGGCCACCTGCCCGGAGTTCTTAGAGTTGAGAGGGGCCAGGGGAGCAGGGAGGCAGGATCCACCGATGAGGATAGTGGAGGTGCAGCAGGGCGAAGCGGAGGACAGGTGCGAAGACCGGGTGGATGTAGGGACCCGGGGAGGAATCGGGGTGATTCATGGAGGAGTGGGGATTGAAGCAACCCGCAAGGGGAGCCTGCAAACCATGTACCGGAGGGGGGTGGCCTCCACCTCCCAGGTTCCCCCACCAGAAGAAATGATTACTTTTTCATCAGCGGACATGCCAGACTATGAAGACCCATTCTGCGACGCCCTGGTGATCCAGACGGCGGTGGAGAACTATACCGTTTCAAGGATACTGGTAGATAACGGGAGCTCGGTTAATGTCATCTTCAAGAAAGCTTTTGATGAGATGAGGGTTGAAGGGAAGAGGGTCTTGGCATCGGATGGACCTCTGTTCGGGTTCTCCGGGGAGAGGAAGGAGGTAGAAGGAGGAGTAGGGTTGCACGTAAGGTTGGGGGGCGTGTCGCGGAACTGCAGGTTCGTGATCGTGGACGCCCCGAGCAGCTATAATGCCATCTTTGGGCGTCCCCTCATCAGCGCCTTTCGCTGCGTCCCCTCCTCGTTCCATCAGTGTCTCAAGTTCAACAATGGGGGGGTGCAGGTCAGGGTCAGAGGAGACCCGAAGGTGGCAAGACAATGTTACGTTACGACAGTCAACACCATTTCATGGATGGCGGAGGCGGAAGAGTTGGAAATAGAGATGGCGGCCCTAGAGGAGGTTGTGGAGGAAGAGGAGATGGTCCTTGAGGAGGTAAGAAAGGATGGTATCAGAGGAAGAGGAGAGGAAGCCGGAGAGGAAGAGATAGAGAAGATGCGAGGGGATGTGCAGGTGGTCCGGAGGAGCGATGGGCAGGAAAGCCCGGAAGGGGCAGTGGGAGTAGAAGAGCAGGTGGCAAGAGAAGTCGAGGGAGAGGTTCCGGGAGGCGTAGAAGCCGAGCAGCAGCAGCAGCAGAGGGGGGTAGAAGCGATGGAGATTGAGGAGGAAAAAGGAGAGCTGGAGCTGGAGGAAGAGGCAAGAACCGGTTGGGAGCAGTCGCGGCTGGAACCGGCTGAAGAAGTGGTGGAGATGGAGGTCTTCACCAGAGCGGGAAAGGTGCAAAGGGTGCGGGTCAGCGGGGGGTTGAGTCTCGAGGCCCGGGAGCAGGTGCGAGCTTGCATTCAAAGCAACGTTGACGTCTTCGCTTGGAGCGCGGCGGACATGCCGGGCATCGACGCCGATGTAGCTTGCCACCGCCTGAACCTGGATCCCCGCGCCCGCCCCATCCGTCAGAAGATGAGAGCCATCGCTACAAAGCTGGAGGAGCCCATTCGCGAGGAGGTCAAGAAGCTCCTGGAGGCGGGCTTCATCTCAGAGATCCAGTATCCAGGCTGGATCTCCAATGTGGTAATGGTGAAGAAAGGATGTGGTAAATGGTGGATGTGTGTTGACTTTTCTTTGTTGAATAAATCATGCCCCAAGGATTGCTATCCCCTGCCTCGGATCGACGCGCTGGTTGATTCAGCCGTCGGTTTTTCTGTCATGAGTTTTTTAGATGCTTTTTCAGGTTATCACCAGATCCGGATGCACCCTCCTGACACCAAGGATGTTTCCTTCATCACGAGGGATGGATGCTTCAGTTACAAGATGATGCCCTTTGGGTTAAAGAACGCAGGGGCTACCTATCAGCGCATGATGGATCGGGTCTTCCGGGATCAGAGGGGGAGGAACTTGGAGGTCTACGTCGACGACCTAATGATCAAAAGCAAGAGCATAGTTTCACACCTGCAAGACCTCGAGGAAACTTTCGCCACCCTGAGAAGTTTTAAAATGAGGCTGAATCCCTTAAAGTGTGTCTTCGGGGCCAGCCGCGGGAAGTTCCTCGGGCATCTTCTGACTCCGGCAGGGGTGGAGCCCAACCCGGACAAGGTCAAGGCCATCCTGGATCTGGAGTCACCACGTGACACCAAGGAGGTCCAGCGCTTGACAGGCAAGTTGGCTGGGCTAAGCAGGTTCCTCTCCAGGGCAGGAGACAAGTGTTCTTCATTCTTTAAGGTGTTGCGGGGGAATCAAAGGTTAGAATGGACGGCCGAGTGCGAAGAGGCCTTCCAAGGGCTGAAAAGACAACTCTCTCAGGCTCCCCTCCTTCAGAGCCCAAAAGATGGGGAGGACCTGACCTTGTACCTCGGAGTAGGGGCGGAGGCGGTGAGCTCCGTCCTAGTAAGGGAAGAAGGAAAAAAGCAGCTTCTCATCTATTACGTCAGCCGGATATCGAGAAAAGCAGAGCTTCGCTACCCCATCCTGGAAAAGCTCGCTTATGCCTTGGTCATCTCGGTCAGAAAGCTCCGGCCGTACTTTCAAGCGCATTCGATTAGGGTGGTGACCGACCACCCTCTTCGCAAGATCTTCGAAGGAGTGGAGCACTCGGGGAGGCTGGAGGAGGAGGGCTGAAGGGTGGAATGAATGGCTCAGGAGAGGGGATGGTGGAGATGGAGGATAATGGGATGGATATGGATGGAGTGAATGTGGGTTGGGCAATAATGTGGTGGAGAAGGTCTTGGAAAGAGGTGGAAGAGGATGGTAATTCTGGAGGAGAGGAGGGTGAATCATCCATGTAGGATTCATCCAGAAGTGTGAAGGATGGAAGGGATGGGGATGAGGTGACATCTGGTGGGGGATAAGAGAATAGGGGATGGAAGTGGTCTGCTGGTGGAGATGAGATGGTTGCTGGAGATGGAATAGAAGTTGGAGATGGGCTGGAAATTGTAATTGTGGATGAGGCTGGAGTGGTAGATGGAATGGGTAGGGTTGGACTTGGAGGAGGAGGAGAAGCAGCACTAGCAGCAGGCAGGTCTTCTGCAGGGGCAGAGACCTGGGGTGGAGTGACTCTTAGAGTCCTGGTGCCTGAAGGGGCAGATGGAGAGGGTCTGCTGGGCTTGATGATTTGCATGTCCCATTTCCCAAATAGGGCACAGGTGAGTCTCTTGGAGGCATTGATGTGCACTCCAGAGGAGACTAGCAGGGTAGGGCACTTAGCCTGAAGGAAGACTCCCAGAATTCTTCCATAATTCACAAAGGTTTTGTTTATCTTTTTCTTCAACAGATCAAAAAAGACTTCTCCCCAGTTCAAGCTTTTCCTATCTACCAGAGCTCCCATGAGGCAGAGCTGATATCTGGAGATGGTGTCATGTGCAGAATGTTTGGCCAACAGAACCTTGCCTACAACATCTGCCAGAAACCTGTATTCCACTGACAGGTTCCTCTTAAACAACTTGCTAGGGTTCCCCTCAGGATGACCCATCCTGGCAAGTATATCAGAGAATTCTTCTCCAGAAAGTTCAGCAGAGTCTTCACCATTTCTTAATCCAAAAACCTCTGTGAGGACTGTTGGGGTCAGAGGTACCTGGGTGCCACCAATGGATCCAACAATGGTGTTGTTGTCAAGGTTGTGTGCAGTATATACCCATTCTTTGATTTCATCAGAGGCAAGTTTGATTCTTGTTGTCATAAGGGCAGATAGATGCTGATCTTTGAATAAACTGAGGATGTCCTGGAAGACTTGATCAGTTGTGTTGAAGGAGTCTAGATCAATGTCAAAACCCGCATCAAATTTCATTGCGGCGAGTACAGCAACTGAAACGGCCATTGTACCTGCAAAAATCAACAGACAAAACGACCAAGTGTAGAACTGTTTGGAGGGAAGAAAATTTTGCAGAGAAATTGAAAGCGCAAGAGAGAACGACGGCGAAAAATGAGTTTTATATTAGGGTTCGACGCAGAAAAGGAAAGATCGTTGAACTCAGTTCGACGATCGAGGCTTCTAAAGGAATCTGAAGAGACTCCAAAATCGTCGATCTCCGTTCGACGATCTGGAAAGGCGTCGAGCTCCGTTCGACGATCGTTCAGTGAACAAAATCGTCGAGCGCCGTTCGACGATCGTTGACCAGAAGAGATAGTCCATACTATCAAAGGAGCGCTGAACTCAGTTCGACGATTCAGGAAATCGTCGAACTCCGTTCGACGATCTTTGTGAAAATCGTCGAGCGCAGTTCAGAGATCAGAGAAATTTTAGACACTAAGGAAAATCAGAATTTTGCCTAGTCTTGGTCATTTTTTAGCTTTCAAAAACTTGGATATTATTTAAGACTTCCTCCATCTAACATTCCTAACTGATTTAGGAAGAAAGTATGTTTCTTTTCATCCAAAGGCTTGGTGAAAATATCTCCCCTTTGTAAATCAGTTGGGATATATTGCAGTTCAATTTTATTCTTTTCAACATTGTCCCTTAAGAAGTGATGTCTAATCTCTATGTGTTTTGTCCTACTATGGAGGACTGGATTTTGAGCTATGGAGATAGCACTTGTATTGTCACAAAAGATTTTTGACTTCTCTAAGTTGTAACCATAGTCTAGAAGTTGATTTTGAATCCACAGAATTTGTGAACAACAACTGCCTGCAGCCATATATTCAGCTTCAGCAGTTGAAGTTGACACAGATGTTTGTTTCTTGCAAAACCAAGAGACAAGTCTATCACCAAGGAACTGACAAGTTCCACTGGTGCTTTTCCTGTCAATTCTGCATCCATCATAATCAGCATCAGAGAATCCAGTTAACTCAAATGCTGAATCTTTTGGATACCAGAGACCTAGATTTGGACAACTTTTAACATACCTAAGAATCCTCTTTACTAATGTGAGGTGTGACTCTCTAGGGCTAACTTGGAATCTAGCACATATACATGTAGCAAACATTATATCTGGTCTACTAGCTGTAAGATACAGTAAAGAGCCAATCATTGCTCTATATGTTGTCTGATCAACAGGTTTCCCATGTTCATCAGCATCCAATACAGCATTGGTAGGCATGGGTGTTTTCATACAAGATGCCTCAGACATGCCAAATTTCTTAACCAGCTCATTAGCATATTTGGTTTGAGAAATAAAGATGCCCTCAGCATGTTGTTTGACTTGCAATCCTAGGAAGAAGGATAGCTCACCCATGCTACTCATCTCAAATGTAGAATGCATTAGGTTAGAAAACCTTCTGCATAGTTTTGAGTCAGTAGAACCAAAAATGATATCGTCTACATAGATTTGTACTAGTAGGGTATGTGACTTATGGGTTCTAATGAAAAGAGTTTGGTCTACTCTACCCCTTATAAAACCATTTTTCAAGAGAAAGCATGCTAGGGTCTCATATCATGCTCTAGGAGCTTGCTTGAGACCATATAATGCTTTATTTAATCTAAAAACAAAATCAGGATGAGTTGGAGAGATAAAATCTGGAGGTTGTCTGACATAGACTTCCTCTTTGATGTCTCCATTTAAGAAGGCACTCTTGACATCCATCTGATAAACCTTGAAGCTCTTGTGAGCTGCATAGGCTAAAAATATCCTGATGGCTTCTAATCTTGCAACAGGTGCAAAGGTCTGGTCGTAGTCAATTCCTTCTTCTTGAGAATATCCTTGGGCAACTAGCCTTGCCTTGTTTCTTATTATTACTCCTTGATCATCCAGTTTATTTCTGAATACCCATTTTGTTCCAACAATGGAATGATCCTTTGGCTTTGGCACTAGTTCTCATACTTTGTTTCTCTCAAATTGATGCAACTCTTCTTGCATGGCAATGATCCAGTGTGGATCTTGCTCTGCATCTTGAATGGACTGAGGCTCAATTTGAGAAAGGAAGCAGGTGTGCAACAGGTTTTGGTTGACCTGATTTCTGGTTTGCACACCAGCTGAGATTTCTCCAATTATTTGGGTAATTGGATGGTCTCTTGATGTTACTAAATCAACAGGGGGTGTTGATTGTTCACCAACCTGTGTTGTTGTTTCCTCTTGTGGTACAACAACTGACTCTTCATGTTGAGCTTCAATGTGTTGAGCATTGCTTTCATCTTCACTGCTTTCTTCTTCTTGAGCAACCTGTAGCTTGTTCATATCTTCAACTAGAGAATGTTCCTGCAAAGGTTCTATGGTAGAAGAGATCTTCTCCTTGAAAGACATGTTAGTTTCATCAAAAGAAACATGAACAGATTCCTCAATTTTCAATGAAGATTTATTATATACCCTATAGGCCTTGCTGATCATGGAGTATCCCAGAAACACTCCTTCATCAGCTTTGGCTTGAAATTTTGCTAGATGTTTCTTATCATTATTGTGAATATAGCAAATGCAACCAAAAATTTTGAAATAGTCAACTTTAGGTTTCTTCCCTTTGAGTAATTCATAGGGAGTCTTTCCCTTCAGTTTATGTATTAGACTTCTGTTCAGCACATAGTTGGAGGTGTTCACTGCCTCTGCCCAGAAGGATAGAGGTAGATGAGCATCTGACAACAATGTAGTGGCAGATTCAATAAGGGTTCTATTTTTCCTTTCATCTACCCCATTTTGTTGAGGAGTTCTAGGAGCTGAGAAAGTATGTCTGATCCCTTCACTCTGACAGAACTCTTGCATAAGAAGAGAATCAAACTCTGTCCCATGATCACTTCTGATCAAGGCAATGTGAGTATTGAACTCAATCTTTATACATTTGAGAAACTCTGTCAGACACTTAAAGTTATCAGACTTCTTCCTTAGGAAGAACACCCAAGTGAATCTAGAGAAGTCATCTACAATCACTAAAGTGTAGGATTTCCCTCCTAGGCTTTGTACTGTGATGGGTCCAAATAGATCCATGTGTAATAGATACAATATCCTAGGTGAATCACTCTTATTAAGTGACTTAAAACTGTTCTTAGTTTGCTTGCCTAATTGACAAGCCTTGCAGAGTCCTTCCTTCTTGTAGGGGCCAGAAGGTAGTCCTCTAACAAGGTTGTCCTTGGAGAGCCTAGCAATAGTTCTAAGGTTTAGGTGTCCTAATCTCTTATGCCATAAAACATTTGGTCTACAAACTGAATTGAATAAACAGATATCTATAGAAGTTGAAAGAAAATCTACTAGGTAGATGTTACCTTTCCTTTTACCTGTCAACACAGTTGTGTTGTCCTCTGACTTGATTTTGCATAAGGTTTTGCTGAAGGTCACCTGGTAGCCTTCATCACATAGCTGACTGATGCTGATTAGGTTGTGCTTCAGTCCTTCCACATATGCTACCTTCTTGAAGGTTACAGAACCAATCTGGACTGCTCCATAACCTTTAGTTTGTCCAAAGTTGGAGTCACCAAAGATAACCTTGGGTCCAAGCTTGGCTCTAAAGGAATTGAGGTTGTCCTTGTTCCCTGTCATGTGCTTAGAGCATCCACTATCCAAATATCATTGCTGGTTAGATGTTGGATAGGTCTTCACCTGCATATAAAACAATTTACTTGTTTTTGACCCAGTTTACCTTGGGCCTAGGTTGATAACCTCTAAATTCAGAAATAAAAGACATCCCTGGCTGACTCTTATATCCTTCAGGATGATATCTCCTTGGAGGTATAATCCATTCAGTATAAGGGTTAAAGGTTTGGGATGAAGAACCCTTAGGATTCAATTTTGACTTGCCCTTGAGAAAATTTCCAGAGCTCTGACCTCTGTTCGACGATCTTGGAGCTGCGTTCGACGATCGTGGGTCAGATCGTCGAGCTCCGTTCGACGGTCGACTATGGCTGAGGTCAGGTATATGGGATCGTCGACCAGCGTTCGACGAACTTGGCTGAGATCGTCGATCTGCGTTCGACGATTTTTCTTGAGATCGTCGAGCTGCGTTCGGCGATCGTCGATCTTCATTCGGCGATCGTCGATCTCCGTTCGACGATTTGTGCTGGACTTTAGTTTTCTGAGGCAGATCAGAATTTTTCCTGGCAACCTCTACAACTCCCTTTCCCTTGTCAGAAATGAACTTGATAGGGGTTGTTAGAACAATAGGTTGGCTGGATGAGGCACCCAAGCCCAGTGTACTGTTGAATCTTGAGTTCACTGTGCTTGTGATGTCCATCAGCTTGATGCTTCTCCCATTGAGAGATTCTTCAAGCTTCTTGGCCTCAGAGAGCTCACTCTTCAGTGAAGCTATCTGTTCCCTATAGTTCTCCAACTCCTGAGAGAGTTTGAGGTTTTCTGATTTTAAAGCATTTTGTTCAGATAATTGATTTCTGAGAGAGATGATCTCTTTCTCAGACTTTAGCAGGTCTAAACATAGTGCTTTAAATTCAAGTTTAAAATCTTCTGAAGTGAAATCAAAAGAGCTGATTACCTGATCTTCTTCAGGTTGAGTCTCTGAGTCTGACTCTGACTCCTCTTCCTCTGAGTTGTGTTGTGAGGCATTGATTGCCATCATGCAGAACTCCTTTTCCTCTGCATCATCCTCATCATCACTTGAGCTGGAAGAGGCTTCTGACTCCTCTTCAGTCTCACTCCAGGATTCAGCTACAAATCCTTTCCTTGTGTGCTTATTTCTGCTGGAGGAAGGTTTGCTACTTCCATTCCTTTTGGAGTCCTTCTCCTTTCTTCTTTCTTTTTTGTCTCTTCTGTCCTTGTTCTCGTTCTCTGGACAGTCAGGAACCATATGCCCTGGTTTCCTGCAACCAAAGCAAATGATGTCTTTGATGTTGTCAATGGACTTGTCATACCTTGGCTTATCCTGCTCCTTGTATGATCTTCTTCTGAAGTCCTTTCTGGCCATCTTATAGAATCTTTTGGCCAACAAGCTGAGAAGTTCATCATTGGCTGTTCCTTTTTCTTCAGGCAGATCCTCAGTTGCCTTGAATGCTATAGTCTTCTCCTTTCTTGTGGCTGGTGAAGCAGCCTTCTGTTCTTCCTCTCTGTTCTTGATGAGTAGCTCATAAGATTTGAGCTTACCCAACAAAGCTTCAGTTGTGATCTCATTCAGACTTCTGGCATCTTTAATTGGCCAGATTCTTGAATCCCAAGTGCTGAGGAAGCACATTAGGATCTTATCATTAAGTTCTGTCAGTGAGATCTCTTTGTCTAATGTCCTCAGTTCACTGACAATTAGACTCAGTCTGTTGTACATATCTCCCACTGACTCAGTTTCTCCCTTCTTGAAGTTCTCATATTGGGAGATGAGATGAGATCTTCTGTCCTTTCTCTCATCAGCTGATCCTGAAACTATTTCTGAGAGCTTGTCTCAGATCTCCTTGGCTGAATTACATTCAGCTACCTTCTGAAAAATGTCATCTGACATTGTTTGAGCTAGAATGTTCATTGCCTTGGCATCAGCTACTTTCCACTTTTTGATGTCAGCATCTGTTCCTGATGGAGGTGGAACAGCATTTGTGCTTGTGCCCTCTGGAGGTCTTGGACACACTGTCAAAACAGAATTAAAAATGTCTTCGTCAATAGAATTCATGTACAGTCTAATCCTTGCTTTCCAAAGTGCAAACTTTGATAGATTGCACACTGGAGGTCTGGTGCTAGCATAATCTTTGTTTTGGGCCATGATTTGTGCAAACAAAATCTAATATTAAAATACAAAAGAAGGATCTAGTTTGGGATCTTGGGGTTCAGGTGTTAGCCTGTACAACCAATCAGGAATGGTATGTTTAACCAACCTCCCTCTGATACCAATTGAAAGGGGAAACTAGATCTGATATACTCTAAAGGGGGGGTGAATAGAGTATATGGTGCTTTTTAAAATACAAAGAAAAACTTTTGCAAAGCTTTACAACAATTGTTGTAATGAGTGTAAGCAGGGAAGCAGAAGAAAAACTAATCACAAAACTAAGCTATGCAGAAATTAAACACAAGAAAATCTAGGCCAGAAACAAAAAGAAAACATGCAGAACCAGATGACACAAGGAAATATAGTGGTTCCCCAACTTGGGTACATCCACTCTTCTACCACCCTAGGTAGGAATCCACTGCAGGATGAGTTGATCAGGTGTCCTGGGCACCAATGAGCTTTTGATAAGGTGCTCAAAAACCAAATCAGATTTTTTGATCAGGTGTCTTGCCACCAATGAGCTTTTGACAAGGTGCTCAAAAACCAGATTCAAACTTTTGAAGGGAGTTTGAAAAACCCTTTACAGAGAGGGGGTTGAGAGAGTTATGGCAGTCTTCTCTTTCTCAATCAACTGAGAAGACTAAGTGGATTGATTTCAAAGCTCCCCCTGAGTCCTTGGTCTTCAGGAAGATGAGCTTTGCTGAGGGTGATAGGCCTTCAAAGATAGATCTCCAGCAAAAGATGATTTCAGCAAGCTGAAATGTTGAGTGTCTGGAGTCTTGAAATGATGTTGGCCTTGAACACTTTGAAAGCTGAAGAGATCTGAAGAATGTTTGAGAGCTTGATCTCTTCTTGATGAGTGTTCTTCTGAATTCTTGCTGACAGAATATTTTTCAGAGTCTCTGTATATTGAGAGGTGTCCTATTCTTGTCAATCTCCATATCTTGATTCAAAAACATTCTCTCTTTTATTCTTTGAGTCTGAATAGAATATTACTCTGTCAAAGATAGCCGTTGGTCTGCATTGATTACAGCCTTAATTGCATAATATGTTCTGAAGGAAAGTCCACTGAATTGTTCCTTGAAAAATCCCTTGAAACTTGCTCCAGAAGTAAATGAAAATGGCTGGCAGATCTTCTGAATTAAATGCAGAATAACTTCTATCTGATTTGAATTTGAATTCTGAAAGATAACTGAAATCGTCGAACTGAGCTCTGCTATCGTCGAGCTGAGCTCAGCGAATTGGAAAATGCAAGCAGCAACATAATCGTCGATCTGAGCTCAAAGATCGTCGAACTGAGCTCAGAGATCGTCGAATGGAGTTCGACGATATTGAGAAGTTGAGCTCAGCGATCGTCGACGAGAGCTCGACGATATTATGAGGGTTGAGCTCAGCGATCGTCGAATGGAGCTCGACGATCTGTCAATAGTTGAGCTAGACGATCGTCGACCGGAGTTCGACGAAACGTCGTGCTGAGCTCGACGATTTGGACTTAGTCTCCAGAAAAACTTGGGTCTTCAGGGCAGCTTCCAATCCTAGCCTTCTAACCCTTAGACTCAATTCTAATTGACCTATTAAGCTATACAGAAGGTCAAAACACAGATTCCTAGAGACATAGTGATCCTGACCCAAATTAGTAATAGGGTGTTCCAACAATCTCCTTTGTACCAAGGCTCTCCATCAAGGCACAGGCAGTGGCAGACTTTCTAGCATACTACGTTGTTGAGGTTGAGGGGGAAGAGCAACAACCGCGAGAAGCATGGAAGTTGATGGTTGATGGGGCCTCAGGAAGGTACTCTCTAGGGGCGGGGGTGGTGTTGACAAGTCCCCGCGGGGTAACCATAGAGCAGGCAGTTATTTTACATTTCCCAGTGACCAACAACCAAGCGGAGTATGAGGCCGTGATCGCCGGCCTCCGTCTGGCAAAGGAGCTAGAGATTCAGGACGTGGAAGTCTTCACTGATTCAAAGGTAGTAGCATCGCAGATCCGGGGAGAATTTGAAGCTCGGGAGCCTACCCTCATCAGGTACCTCTCCAAGGTAAGGGTGATCATCGGAGGATTCCGGTCTTTCTCAATTCAACATGTTCCAAGGGAAGAAAGTGTAGCCGCCGATCGACTGACCAAGTTCGGACCTCAGGTAGGAGGGACCTTGACGGAGCTGTTCCGACCAGCTATCGAAGAAGGAGAGTTGATGCTTGTGGATCGGCAACCCTCGTGGGTAGATCCATTTGTGGCCTTCCTAACCACCGGTGAACTGCCTGAAGGAACCAAGGTTGGGAGAAGCTTCAAGCGCAAGGCGGCTCACTACCTAATGATGGAGGGGGGTCTGCATCGCAAAATGTTGTCAGGGCTTCTAGCCAGATGTGCAACCGAAGAAGAAATCCCGAAGATTTTAAGGGAGGTGCATTCGGGCGAGTGCGGCAGTCACTCGGGAGGAAGGGCGCTGGAGGCCAGGGTGGTCAGACAGGGCTACTTCTGGCCCACCCTAAGGAAGGATGCCATGGAGTTTGCAAGAAGGTGTCAAAAATGTCAACTCTACGCCCCCCTTCAACTCTTGGCAGCTCAAAGACTCCGGAGTATCACGGCACCATGGCCATTTGTCATCTGGGGAATGGACTTAGTCGGGCCCTTTCCTCCGGCTAGTGGGCAGAGGAGGTTCCTCTTGGTCATGGTTGATTATTTCTCAAAGTGGCTAGAGGTCAAAGCCTTAGCCAAGGTCACTTCGCAGGTCATAAGGAATTTCATCTGGGGGGAAATCATTTGTAGACATGGATTGCCCCAAGCGATAGTGACCGATAACGGCCCCCAGTTTGCCAGCGAGGAGTTCATAAGCTTCTGCGCTCAACTCGGGATAGATCTCCGGTTTGCCTCCATCCATCACCCTCGGAGTAACGGCCAAGTGGAAGCAGCAAACAAAATCATTGTAAATCTACTAAAGAAGAAAGTGGAGAACTTGAAGGGAAATTGGGTGGACCAGCTCCCATCGGTCCTGTAGGCACTGCGAACGACTCCGAACACGGCCACCGGTGAGACCCCCTTCAAGCTCTCTCATGGGTGTGAAGCCGTCCTACCGGTGGAGTTTGAGGTCCGGTCCCCGCGAGTCACAGCCGCGAGAGAAGGAGACGAGGCATGGAGGGTGGAGAACGAGGAGGGGCAGCGCCTCTCGTTAGATATGGTGGAGGAACTGCGAGATGTGGCAGCTATCAGGCAAGAAGAGATCAAGCGACGGATGACCAAGCATTTTGATAAGCATGTCAGGATCAAACAGTTTGCTAAGGGGGATCTGGTGCTGAAAAAGGTCGACGCGGCAGGAAGGTCGGCTCCCGTGGGCAAGCTCCACCCGAATTGGGAAGGTCCATACATTGTGAAAGAAGTCCTCGGAACGGGGGGATACTACCTCCAGGACGTGGAGGGAAGGGCCCTGAGCCACACTTGGAATGGTGATGATCTAAAGCGCTTCTACCCCTAAGGGGGGAAGGATGTAACCACGTATCTCAAAAATAAACTTGTTATATTATATCAATTGATTCTCCTTTGACTAGTGTCAAATTTTTCATGACATAGCATAGTTGAATGTTTTGTGATACCCCGAGCTCGGCTCGGCCCCAGGTAGACCCGCTGCGCAGGCTCTCATCTAGCTGGCAGGTCCGAAGGCTCGCCTGTGGGGGATAGGTTTGGTTGGTTTGAGATCTTCATCGGCACCCCGAGCTCGGCTCGGCCCCAGGTAGACCCGCTGCGCAGGCTCTCATCTAGCTGGCAGGTCCGAAGGCTCGCCTGTGGGGGATAGGTTTGGTTGGTTTGAGATCTTCATCGGCACCCCGAGCTCGGCTCGGCCCCAGGTAGACCCGCTGCGCAGGCTCTCATCTAGCTGGCAGGTCCGAAGGCTCGCCTGTGGGGGATAGGTTTGGTTGGTTTGAGATCTTCATCGGCACCCCGAGCTCGGCTCGGCCCCAGGTAGACCCGCTGCGCAGGCTCTCATCTAGCTGGCAGGTCCGAAGGCTCGCCTGTGGGGGATAGGTTTGGTTGGTTTGAGATCTTCATCGGCACCCCGAGCTCGGCTCGGCCCCAGGTAGACCCGCTGCGCAGGCTCTCATCTAGCTGGCAGGTCCGAAGGCTCGCCTGTGGGGGATAGGTTTGGTTGGTTTGAGACCTTCATCGGCACCCCGAGCTCGGCTCGGCCCCAGGTAGACCCGCTGCGCAGGCTCTCATCTAGCTGGCAGGTCCGAAGGCTCGCCTGTGGGGGATAGGTTTGGTTGGTTTGAGATCTTCATCGGCACCCCGAGCTCGGCTCGGCCCCAGGTAGACCCGCTGCGCAGGCTCTCATCTAGCTGGCAGGTCCGAAGGCTCGCCTGTGGGGGATATGTTTGGTTGGTTTGAGACCTTCATCGGCACCCCGAGCTCGGCTCGGCCCCAGGTAGACCCGCTGCGCAGGCTCTCATCTAGCTGGCAGGTCCGAAGGCTCGCCTGTGGGGGATAGGTTTGGTTGGTTTGAGACCTTCATCGGCACCCCGAGCTCGGCTCGGCCCCAGGTAGACCCGCTGCGCAGGCTCTCATCTAGCTGGCAGGTCCGAAGGCTCGCCTGTGGGGGATAGGTTTGGTTGGTTTGAGACCTTCATCGGCACCCCGAGCTCGGCTCGGCCCCAGGTAGACCCGCTGCGCAGGCTCTCATCTAGCTGGCAGGTCCAAAGGCTCGCCTGTGGGGGATAGGTTTGGTTGGTTTGAGATCTTCATCGGCACCCCGAGCTCGGCTCGGCCCCAGGTAGACCCGCTGCGCAGGCTCTCATCTAGCTGGCAGGTCCGAAGGCTCGCCTGTGGGGGATAGGTTTGGTTGGTTTGAGATCTTCATCGGCACCCCGAGCTCGGCTCGGCCCCAGGTAGACCCGCTGCGCAGGCTCTCATCTAGCTGGCAGGTCTGAAGGCTCGCATGTGGGGGATAGGTTTGGTTGGTTTGAGATCTTCATCGGCACCCCGAGCTCGGCTCGGCCCCAGGTATACCCGCTGCGCAGGCTCTCATCTAGCTGGCAGGTCTGAAGGCTCGCCTGTGGGGGATAGGTTTGGTTGGTTTGAGACCTTCATCGGCACCCCGAGCTCGGCTCGGCCCCAGGTAGACCCGCTGCGCAGGCTCTCATCTAGCTGGCAGGTCCGAAGGCTCGCCTGTGGGGGATAGGTTTGGTTGGTTTGAGACCTTCATCGGCACCCCGAGCTCGGCTCGGCCCCAGGTAGACCCGCTGCGCAGGCTCTCATCTAGCTGGCAGGTCCGAAGGCTCGCCTGTGGGGGATAGGTTTGGTTGGTTTGAGACCTTCATCGGCACCCCGAGCTCGGCTCGGCCCCAGGTAGACCCGCTGCGCAGGCTCTCATCTAGCTGGCAGGTCCGAAGGCTCGCCTGTGGGGGATAGGTTTGGTTGGTTTGAGATCTTCATCGGCACCCCGAGCTCGGCTCGGCCCCAGGTAGACCCGCTGCGCAGGCTCTCATCTAACTGGCAGGTCCGAAGGCTCGCCTGTGGGGGATAGGTTTGGTTGGTTTGAGATCTTCATCGGCACTCCGAGCTCGGCTCGGCCCCAGGTAGACCCGCTGCGCAGGCTCTCATCTAGCTGGCAGGTCCGGAGGCTCGCCTGTGGGAGATAGGTTTGGTCTGGTTGGCTTGGTTAATGCAAGGCAGGAAGCACGTTGGGAATACAAAATGAAAAGTGAAAA
Organism: Platanthera guangdongensis; assembly: GCA_039583875.1. Taxonomy (NCBI): domain Eukaryota; kingdom Viridiplantae; phylum Streptophyta; class Magnoliopsida; order Asparagales; family Orchidaceae; genus Platanthera; species Platanthera guangdongensis. Next base: position 36,323,847 of record CM077162.1, on the reverse strand, counting down.
AGAGGAGATAGATCTCGGCAGAGATAGATCTCGGCAGAGATAGATCTCGGCAGGGATAGATCTCGGCAGGAGAGTCCCCGTCAAAGGGATCTCGAGGTGGGGAGGCTTTCGCCAAAAAGGTTCCTCTCAGTGTTCTCGAGCAATCAGGCGAGATCGTTATGCGATGGGCCAGTGGGGACTCGCGCAGTCTAGAGGGGACGGTCCCGTCCTAAGGATTCGAGAGTCGCGCTTCCGGCTGGCCGGTTACCGCGGGTTCTTGCTGATTCATCGCTAAGGATTTCCTAAGAAGGCCAAGGGCCTTGGCGGAAGCATACGCCGAAAGCGTTCAACCACGACAATTACATCAAACACATTCACAAATGACAAGAAATGTTCGCAAGAAAAACATTTGCATTAATAATACTGTATGGGTACAAAATGATAGCGTCTCGCGCTTTACAGAGAGGTGAAGAACAAAAGCGAGAAGGGGACCCTCAAGGGGACAAACTGTACCCCTCGGAAGTCTCGCTGGAGCTCCCGCTGGAGCTTCCGCCGGAGCTCCCCCCGGAGGTCTCGCCACCCGCTGCGGGGGACTTTGAGACATCCGAGGGAGGGGTATCGGGGGCGCCCAGGGGCTTTGGAATGGGCTCGAAGAGCCATGGGACAAGTTGTTGCGCGGTGATGTCTTTGCCCCTCCCGTCCCAGCAGTTGATGTCGCGCATCGTCTCCAGCGTCAACTTCACGGTGGCTTGCGCGTTCCCCTGGAGCAGCTTGTCGATGTCATAAGCCGAGTAATACTGGCTCTTCAATCTCTCGTCCAGCGGAGGGGCTGCACTCGCCTCCAGGCGCGCGATCTGCTCCCGCAGGAGAACGTTGTCATATCGGGCCTGAGACAGCTCCTCGCGAAGTGCGGCTTGAGCGGAATCCTGAACAGCGGAAGGTTAGCATAGGAGAAGGGTTAGGAAGGCGAGAACAAGTGGTTATGAAAGGTCTCGCTTACCCCTTCCGCTTGGCGCGAGGATAACATTTGCTGGGTCTCGGCCAGCTCCTTGGCCAGAGAGGCCGCCTGGGCCACCGCATCGTCCCTGGCCTTGAACATGTCTTGGAAGTTGCGGTCTATCGTAATACTCCGCCGGGCGCACATGTGCGCAAGCTCCAGCCCACGCATCAAAGCGCGAGTGGAGTCGTAGGCCAACAGCCGGGTCGACATCCTGTCGTAGACGCTAGCTTCCTCCCGGCTGTAGAGGCAATAACCTAAGGCGAAAGCTTCGCCGGTGACCTCGTCTCGCTCCGCCCAACTCGGCAAGAGGGACGAGATCGTGACCTTGTTGGCGTCAGGATCCCATTGCAGCAGTGGCTTGTTCTTCGCGTCCAGACACCTCACGCCGAGACCGAAGTTGCGATGACCCCGCGGCACCTCGTCAGACAAGGGTTGGCCGGAGGTCCCGGCGGCGACACCGTCGCTCTCGGCGGCGCCAGGGGTCCGAGGGTTCTCGGCAGAAGTCCCGGGGCCGCCCCTGGTGGCCGCAATCTTGCTTACTGCCTGCAGGACCTCCTCGAAGGAGCGGCCGGCGGGGAGAGGTTGGACGGGTGGCACAACAACAGCCTTGCCCTTCTCGGTATCCGTGGTCTTGGGCCTCTTGATTGGCTGAGGTGCGGAAGCACCCGGCTTTCGCTTCACGACACCGCTTGAGGGGGGGAGGCCCGGCTCTTTTCGGCAGGCTTGCGCGGCGGCTTTCGCAAGAGCCAGCGGGTCCTTAGGAGGTTGACTCTCTCTGGCGCAAGCCTCGTCGAAAGGCTGGCGAAGAGGGATCTCGCGCTCTCCTGCGAAAAGGCCCAGCGATAAATTCCAACCTGGGAAAAAGCAAGAAAAAGGCAAATACCGGCGAGATCTTACCTTCTCCCGGAAGTACAGGAGGAAGAGAATCGACGTCTCGCCGGAGGTAGAGGACGTCGAAATCCTTGGTTCCGAAGAACTCAAGGAGGGCGCTCTCGCGGGAGCCCAAGGACGGAGGCTTGTAGGCAGCATCCTCGTATTGGATGGGGGCGAGGGGTATGTTCCCGAAGTCGCCGGAAACGTAGATGAACCTCTCGCCCCAGTGATGGTGCTTGTTGGCGAGACCGATCGTTTTCAGCAGTTGCCCAGAGAAGAACACCACGCCTCCCTTCGCGCGGAAAGTAAATAACTTGCGGAAGATCGGCAAGCTAAACTCAATCCTCTCCGACCGCATATAGCATATGAAGGCCATGAGAATCGCCACGGAGTTAGGGTTCAGCTGCGCGGGAACCACCCCGTAGTACCGGAGAGCCTGCCGCATCTCAGGCCACAGCGGAAGGCGGAAGCCCACCTCGAAGTGTCCGATAGGGATGGCGAGCTCCCCCTCCCCTGCAGTGTTGACTTTGTCATGAATGCCCGGGGGCCGCGCGATGAAGCCGGCGGGAACGTGCTGGGTCTTGATCAGATTGAACTCGTCTAGAGTGAGAGTGCAGGAAGGGAAGAGATGCTTTTGGAAGGCTTCCGCGCAGTTGGATCGTCCTTCACCACCGCCCGGCATCGCAATAGGGTTTGAAGGCGAGATCTACGAGGAGAAGGCGAGAGCGAGAACGGGGCGAGAACGGAAGTGGAAGACAGAGACGGGCGAGAGCTTTGCGAAGACCGCGAGAACAACAACAAAGGGGAGAGAGACTGGAATCAGAGAAATGAATGTGGTAGGTGAGCCACCTATTTATAGAAAATCGTGGTAATGATGGCTGTTTTCAGAAAGGCGGCGGGGGTACAGCCGGCGCGTCCTAGGTCAGCGGCGCTTCGTTTTTCCCACCCGAATCTGACAGCGACTGATTAACTAAGCAGCTGGCGCAAACGTTGCGAAGTGTCATACGGCCGGTAAGGTAGGCGGAAGCAAGGTGGCTCTCGTCACCCCAAAGACCTGGGAAGATAACTCATACGCATACAAAAATATTAAAGACAGAGCTATTGCTCTCGCTGAGCGGGAACGCGATAAAATAATAAGCGAATGAAGTGCGGGAACATTAGTTACAACTCCAAGCGAATAAATAAGGGTACATTAGAGAAGGGAAGGCCAGGGGAAGAGGAGGGGAGGTCTCGCGCTTCAGTACGGCTCCCAGCGCCATTTCCCTTGCTCCCAACGCCATTTGCCTCGGTCCCGCATCTTGGTCCGGGGGGGCACCTGCGGGTTGAAGTAGGATGACAGAACGCTGCATCCCAGGTCAACCCGGCGAGATAGATCCCGGATTCTCTCGATGCATCTCTCAGGTGAGGACCCGGCGGTAGCTCCCCCGGGCCGGTCCATCTCGCCTATAAGGTAGTCTCGCTCCAGGGACTCCAGCCTCTTCTCCACTGACTGGCGAAACTCTCTGGCCGCAAGGTCGCGGACCCGTTCTCGCCGGATGAGTTTCGACAGAATGGCGGCGACCTTCTTCCCTCGTCTTTTCGCGCTCCCGGCACCGGTCAGGATCTCCTCCATCTCGTCAAAAGAAGGGAAGGGAGAGCTCTCGACATCTTCTCCCTCTCTTTCTTCTTTTTCTTCTTCTTCTTCTTCCTCTACCTCAGCGCCAGGCCGCGAGTCCATGTCCCCTGTCGAAAGAATCCCCATTTTAGCGGAAGCTGAAGGATAGCAGCGATAAAATTGTCGTATACCTTCAGAGTGACGAAGCCCCCCGGTCGACGGCAGGCGAGAAGGCCCAGCCCCCCCCCCCCCCCCCCCTCAGCTCCAAAGAGCAGGTGGATTGGCTTTCCTTTGCCGGGGGGGGGGGGGGGGTAATCTTTGCGAATGGTGATCCCGGCCTGATCGAGAGCGGGGGAGCGGGTCTCCTCAGCCGCTGGAGGGCTAGCGTCTAGCGGTGGCAAAGGGATCTCGGCATTTTTTCCTCTCGCCGGTAGGGAGGAATCAACCGCATGGGCAGACTGATTCGCAGTTCTCGCCCCACCATCCCGGGTGGCGAGATCTGGAGGTGCGGAAACCGACGCTGCGAGGAATCAGGTCAGCATTTAAAAATACCAGGCGAAGGCAAGAAGGGAACCTTTACCAGCGGTGTTCGGGTCTGGTGGAGGAGGCGCCTCGGGAACCTGTGGTTGATCATCGTGATGGCTAGAGGGTGGATCCAAAAGTTCTCGCGGGGACGCGGCAGCGTCAGGAACCGTCTCCTGCGAGAGGTATCAAGTTAAACAATTGAGCAGCTGGTTGTTAATTGGTATATCAAGCTTACCTTCCGCGGCGAGGTGCCGTCCGCGCAGCTAGGGGTCGGGGTGGGCGGGCTCCTGTTCTCGCGGGATAGGTCCCGCTGAACCACCTTCGCCTTCTTCTTCTTCTTCTTAGGCAGAGAAGGCTCAGCAACTGATGACTGTCTCTCTAGCCATGGGGCGACCAGGGCACTGTTAGCCCTAGCTCGCGCCTGCGCCGCGTTAATGCGGTCCTGCAGATCCTGCGGAAGCGGTTTGTCGGCACGCTTGGAAGGCATAGCGGGAGAGGGCGAGAGCTCAGGGGGAGAATGACGACTCGAGGGAAATGTTATGACCGTCTATCGGCACTCATATCTATAGGCGTCGTACGGCCCACCGAAAGATTCCCTGACGTTGACACGTGCTCAGCGAATATTTTGGGTTGAACATGTCTTTTCGAGCGCGGCGCTAGCTCAAAAAGAGCGGGGATTGTGTACAACCCCATATTCGCTGAGCCAGACAAGGAAGCACAATGGTCACAGGAGGGTTAGCCTAAGTGTTCCCGCCCTAAGGAGGATCTCGCCCAAAGAAGGCGGGAATGCTCTCGTCGGATCGTTGAAAGAGAAACTGTAGGCCGAGAGCGTCGAGCGCGGCCTGCGCGGAAGCGCTCTCGCCCAAACCAGGCTTCTATCCTGAAGAGTTCTCGCCTACGCTGGGCGAGAACGTTCACGCCACGCCCTGGGCCGAAAGGTCTCGGCACCAGCTCTCGCCGAGTGGGGCCCAGGGTCTTTGGAAGAATGTCCTAATTGCCCTCAGGAGAAATTACTTCAGTACCCTCAGAGAGACAGCGGGATTTGGCTATTGGCAGACCAACCAGGGGCTTTTCAGTAAATTCAGGACAGCAAAATGCTATAAATAGACCCATAAGGGCTCCTTAGAAAGCAAGCTATCATCGTCTCCCAAATTCCAGTGCTTTCTGAGGAGCTCCTAGCCCAACTTTGGCTTTGGAGGGGAAGCTCTCAGAGATCTTCCGGGTGTGAGGTGGGACCTCCCTGCTGAGGCTTTTGGGTCAGTCTTAGGTCCTTAGAATCCAGTCAAGGGGTGAGACTTGAGAGAAGTAGGTTTTGGCTGCACCCCCTTTTTCTTCGAACTTCAGTTGGGGTCATATTTGGCTTCAACACTGATTATGCTGGTTGTTCATTAGACCGCAAGAGCACAAGTGACACTTGTCACTTTCTAGGTCCTTCACTAATTTCGTGGTTCAGTAGGAAACAGAATTCTGTTTCCTTATCCACCACCGAGGTCGAATATATAGCACTAGGTAGTTGTTGTGCACAGACTCTTTGGATGAAGCAAACATTAGAAGACTTTGGAATTAATCACGACACAGTTGAATTGAAGTGTGATAACAAAAGTGCAATTGACTTAACATACAATCCAATTCATTACTCTAGGTCCAAATATATTGATGTATGCCATCACTTCATTAGAGACCACATTAAGCAAAATACAATCAAAGTTAATTTTATAGACACTGATTCATAGCTTGCCGATATTTTCACAAAACCACTTCCAGATTCCCATTTTTTCATTACTAAGACTAAAAATAGGAATCATGGACATATCAAGCTAATGAATTGACATAATAATGAAACAAAAAATTAAATTAACTTTAGTAAAGAGATAATGATGATAATAATTAATAACACCATAATAATACGAGTCAAAAACAGAACTACAACAACACTTAAATCACAGAATAGTTCAACTAATAGTACAACACAGAATTCTAACCAACAACGTGAAAAAATTGAAACTGCACTGTCTCTAGCTCTATAGAGATACGTTGTATTCAGATTTATCACTTTTGAAATAAATTACTATCATTTTCATTCACATAAGTTTCTAATTGTTTAGTTTTGTTTATGAAAAATTTGCTTTGATTTCATTAACTATTTCACCAAGTAAATTCTGTCTAGATTAAAAATTATTGTTAGCCCTAATTCACCCCAGCTCTAAGGGCATTTCACGATCCAACAACTGATGTTCTCAAAGAACAACCATTTAAAGATTGATGTTTTTACTGATGCGGATTGGGCCTGAAGCCGTGATGATAGGAAATCTACAACTGGGTATTGCACCTTCGTTGGTGGAAATTTGGTCATGTGGCGTAGCAAAAAACAAAATGTGGTGGGCAGATCTAGTGCTGAAGTCGAGTGCCGGTCTATGTCTCACGACCTCTGTGAAGGTCTATGGTTGCGCACTTTATTGCAAGACCTGAACCTCCAGGAGAATGCTCCCATTTCTCTGTTCTGTGACAACAAAGCTGCTATCAGTATAGCCCACAATCCAGTCCAGCATGATAGAACTAAGCATGTCGAGGTTGATCGTCATTTTATCAAATATCATCTTGAAAAAGGAAACTTAGTCAGTCCTTTCGTTCTGTAAGACCCCCTCCCCCTTACCAAGGAGGGCTACCGGGTCTTATGCCCAGAACCGCCGTCTTACGGTGGCACTAACGCACGGGTTAGTCGACACCGCAACACGCCGATCCTGCCAGCTAGTACGATTATTTAACCTGTAGGCCAATATGAGAAGAAGAAGTAAAGCAGTATGTAAATCCACTAGTCCACAAGTCACATGGTACAATCATATATATGAAATGAAAAGTACACTAATATAGTCCACAGAAGAGTACAAAAGGAAAGAGTAATAAGGGCTTATGCCCAGTACATCAAAACCACTCTCTCTCAAAGTAAATAAAAGCGGAAGCTATACTAGTATATCAGGTCTCGTCCCACCTGAGGACGCACAGTAGTGGTAGTGGCCTGCTGAAGCGGTATCTGCTCCTCAAGTCCTGCCTCCTCGGCGTGCTAGTGCTCCATCTCCACGGGCTCCTAAAAATAGTATGGTCACCGACCATTAGTCAGAAAGACTAAGTCGTTTCCTCCGCACCTCGCCCCGCAGCTCCTAGGCACCGAGCGGGAGGACGAAGCGGAGGACAACAAGGGGTAACAAAAGTGGAAGCAGGTGACAGAATCTAACTAGCAGTTGTAATAAGTAATATTGATCTACTCTAGCAGTTCTAAGTATAGTATAAGTAAGTAAGAGCAGTACAGTAAAGGAAGTAAAGACAGCAGTAAGAGCAAGTAAATAAACTATTCTACCACTATACTATCATCACAAAAGTACCCTAACTTATATAGATGCCCATACAAATATATAAGTTAGGATTTTCAGGAAATTTAACTTATCATATAAAAGAGCCCATACTAATTTATATGATAAGTATCTATGAAACGTATGACCTAATATGAATGAATGTTATGATGCAATTTCATGCACATGCAAGTGCAACTCACACACAACGACTCTGTGATCACAGACCTTTAGTTCCCACTTTTTGAGAGCTAGCATCACTCTCGGGTACCACCGCTGTGGCTACGGCAGCAGCGGAGCGGGCGTCTCCGCTTCTAGGCCGGTATGCACACTATCAAGCCTTAGACCCCTCTCATACGCCTTTGTACACGTCCAAGGTGCACTCTAGAGTCTCGCGTACGTACTTTGCTGACAACCCGTCAGTCTTGTTGGGTCGGATGTGCGTTATCGGGGGTCGTCCTCCAGACCGCAGTGTAAAACAACCCACTGGCCCCTCTAACCTTCACAACCGCCTGGTGCACCGTACTGCCATCGGTGTGACGAACGACCAGTACTGCATGCCCCGCCACTAGATTTATGCACATGCAAGTATTTTACTCCGAGCCTTCCGCTCGCAGGACCAAACCCGTCCTGAAAACCCTCAAACCCAACCCGGGTGAGAACGCACATTAGTGCATTTATACCAACTCCCTCAGACCCTAAACGGGTGAGCATATATCATGAATCTCTCCAACCCTACACGGGCGAGAAGGTACAACAAATGTCCTAACTTATTAGACTACTATTGTCTACGGGTTATTATACTTAGTGATTTAAGGTTAATCCCAGGACTGCCCCCGGTATTCCCTGTGAAGGGCTCTCAAGGGGCACTAGGAACTGTGTTGGGATTACGCCCAGCGTTCCCTTTCGCAAGGATATTTACTTTAGTTGATGGCTACCCATGTTTCACCCAGCTCTCTTTGTTGCTCTGGAACAACCCTAGTGACTTAAGATGTTACCGGGAAACCGACGGTCTTCCGTCGACCCCCACTCCAGTTACTACCTAAAGACTTGCAATTTTAACCCCATCACTAAGACCATACTACCCACCATGGATTATTCATATTGCACTCTCTTATTTCTTCTGATAATCAATCCTCTGGTAACCCCTAAAGCAAGACCTATTTATGTTATATGCAGACCATGTCTTATTATTACCCTAAAATGGAATCTTCCAATCCTTAAGGCATCTTGCCCCTAAATATTTATCCTAGGGTGGTATGGGCTAAGGGAACTATCCTATGAATTCTCATAATTTTCCTTGGCCAAATAATCCCTTAATTAAATCTTTCGAATTAATTACTAGGTCACTTTACACATGAAGTAGTATGATTTAACATCCACTGACCTAGGTAATTTTTCCTGAGTTGTATAAGGATAAAATATTACTGTCTACAGAGTTTCATAATTTTCCTTTGATTATTTATGCCAATTCCTTATTTAATACCAAATTCACATAATTTCCATTTTCCAAATAAAGTACAGGTAATATGTAATCCAAAATTCCAGGAAAATTACAGAACATATAAAACATTAATTTATGACTATTGACAGAGTTTCATCAACTTGTATTGTGTAATGGCCTATCAATTTCCATTCTTACATATTTACCAAAAATGTCATTATATTAATTTAAAAACTATCAATACACCCATTAATTCTGAAAAAATTATGCAAGACTAATAATACAATTTTACAGCACTAGAATTATTTCCAAATGTTTTCTGAGGTGCATATCCATCAATTCAAGAATAAATGAAATAAGGGTAAAATGGGCATTTTAAGATATTTTATTCCAAAAGTCCTTCAAACAGAAAGATCAAATTTTCCTAAGTCAAATGTAACCTTATCTACATCTTGGCAAAGTTTGAGGATTTGTGCTTGAGGAAAACCTATTTTTCAAATTTATTTTCAAAAGAAGCTATATTTAAAAAAATTCCAATTAATGGGATTTTTGATTCCAAAAATCCCATAATTAATCTGAGGGGTGACATTTACCCTAATGAACCACTGTAAACAAATCCAAGATTTTTGAATGCCACCATTAGGTTGAATACACAATATTTAAACTATTGCTATTAGCACCCAAGGCAATATGTACACCAACACATGCAAGTGGATTTTCCCATCATGTAGTGATCCAAAAGTGCTGAAATTTTTATCATGCATTAATGGTGTTCCCAAGGACTCACCCCCAAAATTTGGGGCCACGAGGAGTCATATAACTCCATATATTTCATTTATTTACATTTTGAAATTATGACCAAAACTATAGGAAAAGTTGTTTCACAAATTCCTAAATTTTGGCAGGGGCTAGGTATGCCCTAATCATGCATGTACCCAAAATTTGGGGCCATGGTGATTGCTGGTTTGACTTGGGCATCCAAATGAATTTTTGCCCTAGTCTAGGACCAGTCCTAGGAGAAATGCCCTACAGGACTGAACACTACACCAAATCACAACTTTAAGGTGGCAAACTAAAGGTAAGACAGTCAGCTACATTTTTTATTTAGGGACTAGTTTCTGGAAATGCCTCTAAGAGGCCTAAACAAGAGATGCAATGTGACTGTATTTTTGTGACAGAAATTATACTATTCATCACATTGAAATTAATTCATATTAATAAATCTGCACAAATGTTAAAGCGTAAATGGACGGGATCCGGTCATCTTCTCCACCCGTCCGACGGCTGAGATTGAGCCGACCTGGGCGATGTTTGCTGGCGGTTTCCGGCCAGCTGAGGCGGCGCCACCTCCGGCCAACGGTGCCATCACCTTCATGGTGGTGGTGGCTATCGTTTCCCGGTGATGGGGCGGCGGGAGACGGCGGCGACGGCGGCGACGGCGAACCCGAGCGGTTTCTAAAGCTTGGAAAATTCACATTTTTCTCCCATGGCATCGGGCTCAGTTGAGCCCGATATCTCACATAATCGATCTAAGATCCTAGTACGGGTAGAGGTGAGGTGAAACGAACCTGGATTGGGGCTTGGCTGCGGGTCAGGCGACGGTTTGCCATGGTGGTGGTGCGCCGGCGAGCTCCTCCCTGATTCCTTGATTCTCCATCGTTTTCCATGTTCCAGCACTCGAATTCCACTCCTTTCCACCTCCTGAAGCTAATGGTGAAGTCTGTTTGGGCTGAGTATGGCTGTATGTGGAGATACTACCTATGTGAGCTCGGTTTGAGCTTTGGTTGCTCCGCCCATGCATGCCAGGTGGCTCTCAGCCCCTATTTTCTTCTGGAATGATGAGAGGAGGTCGGTCAGCAGGTATTGGGCAGAGAATTGCAGCTGAAGTGGTGGCCATGTGGCCACCTTTCCCCTTCATCCCCATTTCTCTCTCCTCTTTCTCTTAAAATCCCATTTCTACCCCTTTGCATGCATTCTCTCTCCTGATTTAGAGGGGTAGGACTGGTCTTGTTCACTTGGGCTGGCCATGGGACAAATTTGGTGGGCTTGGTCCAAGGGAGGGTGGCTTGGTCTTCATTTCCCTCTTTTAGGTCAAATAGTTAACTATGTTGACTTTGAGTTGACTTGGTCAACCATGGTGGGTGGGCTGACCCCATTTGATGGTCATGAGCTTAGTGACACTACCCAACTTGGGTTGGGTCAAGGGGGTGCCCTACTTAGGCTAATTTGGGCTTATGAGTGTGGGTTTGACCAAATTAGGCCCAAGGTTGACTTTGGTCAATTGGGGTCAAAGTGTTGACCTAGTAACATGCCCTAGGGTCCACTTAGATTGTTTTTAGGGTTAGGGCAATGTGGTGGGGTCATGGTGTGGCTAGGGTCCTCACTTAGGCTAGTTTGACCTAGTTTGACTATGGTCCTATAGTGGGCTCCACATGGCTACCACCCACTACCTAGGGTCAAACCTAGTTGATCTCCTTAAATTCACCCCATGCCTAACCCAATCTAAGTTGAGGGGTCCAAAAGTAACATGGGATGTTACAAATTCTAATAAACAAGAAAATAATTTCGTCCCCGAAATTTAAGTTCGGGTCTACGGGGTTCTACTTGCAAGAATTTTTAAGAAACTTTAAAACATAACTTGAAAGTACCTGATGCGAATAGCTCCGGGTGTTGCTCCAGCATCAGATCCCTCGGCTCCCAGGTGTGCTCCTCCCGTCCATGGTTGGACCACAGCACCTTCACAAGAGGGACCTTCTTCTTCCGCAACACTCGGATGGCTGTATCGTCAATCCGGATCGGCTCCAATCTAACTGATCTGTCAGGCTCTACCGGTCCGGCTGTAGTAGTAATATGCTGCTCCGGCCGAAGGAGAGCTCTTCGCAAGGAAGAGACATGAAAGACGTCATGTAATGCACTCAACTCCGGTGGCAGCTGCAGTCGGTAAGCTAAGGGGCCGATCCGCTCCAGGATCAGGTATGGCCCCATGTATCGTGGACTGAGCTTCTTGTGCCTCCGCACCCGAGAGAAACCGTGTACTGGACGTATCTTCAAGAATACTCTGTCTCCAACCTGGAACTCCACCTTCCGGTGCCGAGCATCATAATACTTTGCCTGCCTGCTCTGGGCCTCTAGTAGCCGATCCCTGATCAATCGAATCTGAACCTCAGTATCCTCTATATAGTCAGATCCAAGAGCCCTGGTATCCACATCCTGAACCCATGATAGCGGTGTCCGACATCTCCTCCCATAAAGTGCCTCATATGGAGCCATCATGATGCTAGCCTGATGACTGTTATTGTACGAGAACTCAATCAGTGGCAGCAGCCTCTCCCAAGGCTTCCCCGTATCCAATATGCATAGTCTGAGTAGGTCCTCCATGGTCCGGATGGTCCGCTCGGTCTGTCCGTCGGTCTGCGGATGGAAGACGGTACTAAAAGTAAGCCGAGATCCCAAGTAAGCATGCACGGCCCTCCACTCGCTCGAAGTGAACCGACCATCACGGTCCGAAACAATCGTCCTGGGAATGCCATGATATCTGACGAACTGCTCCACAAATAATCTCACCAGAACTGCAACTGGGGCATCCTTCCGAACTGGAATAAATCGCGCTACCTTGGTCAGTCTATCCACTATGACTCATATAGAATCATGCCCAGAGTGGGAGCGAGGCAAACCGTGTACAAAGTCCATAGCAATGTCCTCGAACTTCCATTCTGGAACTGGCAGTGGCTGTAGTAAACCTCCCGGGCTCTTGCATTCTGCTTTCACACGCTGGCAGGTCTCGCAATGGGTCACAAAATCTGTGATCTCCCTCTTCATCCTGGGCCAATACATAGACCTCCGCAAATCTGCCCACATCTTGGTGATGTCGGGGTGCACTGAATATCTGGAGCAATGAGCCTCTCTGAGTATGTCATCCCGGATACTGCCCCCTGCTGGTATGTAGATGCGCCCCCGGAATCGAAGAAGATCATCCTGTAGCGTGTAGTCCTCAACATTGCCCCTCTCCAGGGCACTAAAAATCGGCTGTAACGCAGCATCCAGCCTTTGATGTGTTCGGATGCGCTCCTGTATATCATCGCCACTGATCACTGAGCTCAAATACTCTCGATACACTACTGGCTCGGTCTCAGATACCATGGTAATGTGCATGTCCTCCATCATCTGTAGCATCTCTATAGACATCAACCGGGGCTCCGGTCCAGAAGTGTCGGCCCTCCTGATCAAAGCATCTGCTACCGTGTTCGTTTTTCCCGGATGGTAGTGGATCTTGTAATCATAGTCACAGAGGAATTCCAGCCATCTCCTCTGTCTCAGGTTTAAGTCCTTCTATGTATCGATATATTTAAGATTCTTGTGATCTGAAAAGATGTCACAATGAATCACGTATAAGTAATGCCTCCATATCTTTAGGGCGAATACCACAACCCCGAGCTCTAGGTCATGTACTGGATAGTTATGCTCATGCTTCTTCAACTGTCTTGAAGCATAAGCAATAACATGTCCATGCTGCATCAGGACTGCACCCATCCCCTGATAAGAGGCGTCCGTGTAGATCTGGAATCCTTCGCTCCCGGATGGAAGCGCAAGAATGGGGGATGAGATGAGTCGGTCCTTCAGTTCCTGAAAAGCCGTCTCGCACCGCTCTGACCAAACAAAATCTGCGTCCTTCTTCGTCAAGGACGTGAGGGGGAGTGCTATCCTCGAGAATCCCTCCACCAACTTGCGATAATACCCTGCTAGTCCCAAGAAACTGCGAATGTCAGATGCGGTCTTCGGCCGTGGCCAATCCCTCATTGTCTCTATCTTGGTTGGGTCCACTGCTAATCCAGCCCCACTGATCGTGTGCCCCAGGAAAGCCACCTCATGCATCCAGGACTGACACTTTGAAAATTTTGCGTACATCTGGGACTCCCTCAGCCTCTGCAAGACCTGCGCCAGGTGCTCTGTATGCTCCTCCTGAGTCCGAGAATATATAAGAATGTCGTCGATGAATACAATCACGAAGCGGTCTAAGAAGGGCTCGAATACACGGTTCATTAGACTCATGAATGCGGCAGGGGCATTCGTGAGCCCAAAAGGCATCACCGTGAACTCGTATAATCCATAGCGTGAACTAAATGTCGTCTTCGGTATGTCCTCTTCCCTGATACGGAGCTGATAGTAACCGGATCACAAATCTAGCTTGGAGAACCAGAAGGCTCCCTGCAGCTGGTCAAATAACTCATCTATCCGAGGCAGAGGATAGGTATTGCGGACCGTTAACTGGTTCAGCTCCTGGTAATCTATGCATAGTCGCAATGACCCGTCCTTCTTCTTCACAAAGAGAACTGGCACTCCCCACGGCGATGAACTGGGCCGCACAAATCCTGACTCGACTAGCTCCTGTAGTTGAGTCCTGAACTCTGCTAACTCCCTGGGAGCCATCCTGTAGGGTGCCCGGGACACCGGCCTCGCTCCCGGTACTATCTGAATCCTGAAATCCAAGTCTCTAGCAGGTGGTAGCCCGGGCAATTTCTCCGGGAATACGTCGGAGAAATCCCGAACCACCGGAATATCTGAAATAGTCGTCTCTGCTCCCACCATCTCAAAGCAGATAAGATAAACTTCTTCACCCTGCTCGTGGGCCTTCACAGCCTGTACAAAAGATAACAATAGGTGGCAGATAGGCTGAATACCTTCAATGATAACATGAGAGTCGCCATGCCTTAGCGTGATCCTCCTGGACGGACAATCTATCTGAACATGGTTCCGATGTAACCATGTCATGCCCAAAATCAAGTCGAGGTCCTGCAGCTTCAGAATAGTTGTTGGCGCCTCAAATGCCTTGCCGCCAATCTCGGCCTCCATATCACAATGTGCAGTGGTCCGCAGCTCTGACCCATCGGGTAGACGCACCCTCATCTCTAGTCCAGGAAACCTCTCCACGCCTTCGAGTCCGTCGATGAAGGCCTCAGATACGAACGAGTACGAAGCACCCGTGTCGAAGAGAGTATGAGCGGGCTTGCCGCTGATCATAACTATGCCTGAGGTTTGTTTACGTTAAAAATTAACTGTTATCCTATAGTTCCAGGTACTATATATAATTGAAAATTCAAGAAATTTAATAATTACCTTTAAGTACCTGTGATAACCTGCTCGGGGTTCCTCTGCTTTGTGAGGTCCAAGGCGTATATCTGCTCCTGCTCGCGTCTCCTGCCGTGATATCCCCGGCCTCGGCCTCGTCCTCGGCCTCGGCCTCGTCCTCGGCCTCGGCCTCGTCCTCGTCCTCGGCCTCGGCCTCGTCCTCGGCCTCGTCCTCGGCCCTGCTGTACTGGGGCCACTGGAGGTGGAGGAGGAGGAGGAGGATGGAATCGATGCGGGCACTCCGACCTAATGTGCCCGGGCTGGCGGCATCCGTAACAAACTACCTGTCGGTGGCCTCGGTCATCCTGTCTCCTCGGATCATGCATCTGTAGAGGTGGGGGAGCCAATGCTGGAGGAGGCCCCTGCTCCTACCTGAAGTTGGGACGACGACGTCCCCCACCCTTCTTGTATCCGATAGTCCTGCCTCTCTGAGAGCCCCTGCTGCTCTCTCCTGATGTCGACCCATCAAATGGTCTCTTCCCTCCGGCTCGCACCATCAGCTGGTCAGCCTCCAGCTTCTTTGCCATCTCGATGATCTGCCTAGATGTGCCATGAGAAATGAACAGCAAGGCCTGCCTCAAATCGTCCCTGAGGCCCCGGTAGAACCTCTTGGCATACCTCCTATCATCGGTATCCTGAATCCCTGCGAACCTGGCCAAATGAGAGAACTCTCTCTGATACTCGATCACCGATCTAGTCCCCTGCCTGAGGTTCAAAAACCTCTCCTCCAAGGCATCTCTGTCCGTAGCAGAGACGAAGTGCTCCAGAAATACATCGTCAAACTTCTCCCATGATATCTCTGACAGCTCAAGGTCCGCATATGTAGACTCCCGCACTGATTTCCACCATCTCTTCGCATGAGCCTCTAGTGCAGAGGTGGCTAGAGGTACTGCCTCGCCGACCGGGCAGCTGATGCCTGCTAAGATCTCGTGTATGGCCTCCAGCCATTCCTCCGTCTTTACCGCATCCTCTGTCCCACGGTACGTCGGTGGGGACAGGCTCTTGAATGCACTCAGCCAGCTCGACCCCGGATTTGGCTGTGGAGCCGGGACTTGCTGGGATCTGAAGGCATCCAGAATCGCCGTCAAAGTCTGCCCCATCTCCGTATGTAGGAATGGAGTGGCAGCTGGAGGGGGAGGAGCCACATTTTGCGGCGCGGCGACCTGTGGAGGTTGCATAAAGGTAAGGTTAAAACAGAACTGGTCTAACTCATTGTACTTTGTGGACCATTTATGTGACTTTTGCACATGGGCACACCACTGCTTCCGCTGCATAGTTTGTCCGCAAACTAATGTTTGGGCGGGGGTGGTCCCATGTTGTGGACTTCTTTCTCATATGATCGTTGTTCAAGTGATACCAGTTTGTAAGACCCCCTCCCCCTTACCAAGGAGGGCTACCGGGTCTTATGCCCAGAACCGTCGTCTTACGGTGGCACTAACGCACGGGTTAGTCGACACCGCAACACGCCGATCCTGCCAGCTAGTACGATCATTTAACTTGTAGGCCAATATGAGAAGAAGAAGTAAAGCAGTATGTAAATCCACCAGTCCACAAGTCACATGGTACAATCATATATATGAAATGAAAAGTACACCAATATAGTCCACAGAAGAGTACAAAAGGAAAGAGTAATAAGGGCTTATGCCCAGTACATCAAAACCACTCTCTCTCAAAGTAAATAAAAGCGGAAGCTATACTAGTATATCGGATCTCGTCCCACCTGAGGACGCACAGTAGTGGTAGTAGCCTGCTGAAGCGGTATCTGCTCCTCAAGTCCTGCCTCCTCGACGTGCTGGTGCTCCATCTCCACGGGCTCCTAAAAATAGTATGGTCACCGACCATTAGTCAGAAAGACTAAGTCGTTTTCTCCGCACCTCGCCCCGCAGCTCCTAGGCACCGAGCGGGAGGATGAAGCGGAGGACAACAAGGGGTAGCAAAAGTGGAAACAGGTGACAGAATCTAACTAGCAGTTGTAATAAGTAATATTGATCTACTCTAGCAGTTCTAAGTATAGTACAAGTAAGTAAGAGCAGTACAGTAAAGGAAGTAAAGACAGCAGTAAGAGCAAGTAAATAAACTATTCTACCACTA
This sequence comes from Platanthera guangdongensis, assembly GCA_039583875.1. Classification (NCBI taxonomy): domain Eukaryota; kingdom Viridiplantae; phylum Streptophyta; class Magnoliopsida; order Asparagales; family Orchidaceae; genus Platanthera; species Platanthera guangdongensis. Next base: position 36,306,868 of record CM077162.1, on the reverse strand, counting down.
TACTATCATCGCAAAAGTACCCTAACTTATATAGATGCCCATACAAATATATAAGTTAGGATTTTCATGAAATTTAACTTATCATATAAAAGAGCCCATACGAATTTATATGATAAGGATCTATGAAGCGTATGACCTAATATGAATGAATGTTATGATGCAATTTCATGCACAGGCAAGTGCAACTCACACACAACGACTCTGTGATCACAGACCTTTAGTTCCCACTTTTTGAGAGCTAGCATCACTCTCGGGTACCACCGTTGTGGCTACGACAGCAGCGGAGCGGACGTCTCCGCTTCTAGGCCGGTATGCACACTACCAAGCCTTAGACCCCTCTCATACGCCTTTGTACACGTCCAAGGTGCACTCTAGAGTCTCGCGTACGTACTTTGCTGTCAACCCGTCAGTTTTGTTGGGTCGGATGTGCGTTATCGGGGGTCGTCCTCCAGACCGCAGTGTAAAACAACCCACTGGCCCCTCTAACCCTCACAACCGCCTGGTGCACCGTACTGTCATCGGTGTGACGAACGGCCAGTACCTCATGCCCCGCCACTAGATTTATGCACATGCAAGTATTTTACTCTGAGCCTTCCGCTCGCAGGACCAAACCCGTCCTGAAAACCCTCAAACCCAACCCGGGTGAGAACGCACATTAGTGCATTTATACCAACTCCCTCAAACCCTAAACGGGTGAGCATATATCATGAATCTCTCCAACCCTACACGGGCGAGAAGGTACAACAAATGTCCTAACTTATTAGATTACTCTTGTCTACGGGTTATTATACTTAGTGATTTAAGGTTAATCCCAGGACTGCCCCCGGTATTCCCTGTAAAGGGCTCTCAAGGGGCACTAGGAACTGTGTTGGGATTACGCCCAGCGTTTCCTTTCGCAAGGATATTTACTTTAGTTGATGGCTACCCATGTTTCACCCCAACTCTCTTTGTTACTCTGGAACAACCCTAGTGACTTAAGATGTTACCGGGAAACCGACGATCTTCCGTCGACCACTACTCCAGTTACTACCTAAAGACTTGCAATTTTAACCCCATCACTAAGACCATACTACCCACCAGGGATTATTCATATTGCACTCTCTTATTTCTTCCGATAATCAATCCTCTGGTAACCCCTAAGGCAAGACTTATTTATGTTATATGCAGATCATGTCCTATTATTACCCTAAAATGGAATCTTCCAATCCTTAAGGCATCTTGCCCCTAAATATTTATCCTAGGGTGGTATGGGCTAAGGGAACTATCCTATGAATTCTCATAATTTTCCTTGGCCAAATAATCCCTTAATTAAATCTTTCGAATTAATTACTAGGTCACTTTACACATGAAGTAGTATGATTTAACATCCACTGACCTAGGTAATTTTTCCTGAGTTGTATAAGGATAAAATATTACTGTCTACAGAGTTTCATAATTTTCCTTTGATTATTTATACCAATTCCTTATTTAATACCAAATTCACATAATTTCCATTTTCCAAATGAAGTACAGGTAATATGTAATCCAAAATTGCAGGAAAATTACAGAACATATAAAACATTAATTTATGACTATTGGCAGAGTTTCATCAACTTGTATTGTGTAATGGCCTATTAATTTCCATTCTTACATATTTACCAAAAATGTCATTATATTAATTTAAAAACTATCAATACACCCATTAATTCTGAAAAAATTATGCAAGACTAATAATACAAGTTTACAGCACTAGAATTATTTCCAAATTTTTTCTGAGGTGCATATCCATCAATTCAAGAATAAATGAAATAAGGGTTAAATGAGCATTTTAAGATATTTTATTCCAAACGTCCTTCAAACAGAAAGATCAAATTTTCCTAAGTCAAATGTAACCTTATCTACATCTTGGCAAAGTTTGAGGATTTGTGATTGAGGAAAACCTATTTTTCAAATTTATTTTCAAAAGGAGCTATATTTTAAAAAATTCCAATTAATGAGATTTTTGATTCCAAAAATCCCATAATTAATCTGAGGGGTGCATTTACCCTAATGAACCATTGTAAACAAATCCAAGATTTTTGAATGCCTCCATTAGGCTAAATACACAATATTTAAACTATTGCTATTAGCACCCAAGGCAATATGTACACCAACACATGCAAGTAGATTTTCTCATCATGCAGTGATCCAAAAGTGCTGAAATTTTTATCATGCACTAATGGTGTTCCCAAGGACCCACCCCCAAAATTTGGGGCCATGAGGAGTCATATAACTCCATATATTTAATTTATTTACATTTTGAAATTATGACCAAAACTATAGGAAAAGTTGTTTCAAAAATTCCTAAATTTTGCCAGGGGCTAGGTTTGCCCTAATCATGCATGTACCCAAACTTTGGGGTCATGGTGATTGCTGGTTTGACTTGGGCATCCAAATGAATTTCTGCCCTAGTCTAGGACCAGTCCTAGGAGAAATGCCCTACAGGACGGTACACTACACCAAATCACAACTTTAAGGTGGCAAACTAAAGGTAAGACAGTCAGCTACATTTTTCATTTAGGGACTAGTTTCTGAAAATGCCTCTAAGAGGCCTAAACAAGACATGCAATATGACTGTATTTTTGTGACAGAAATTATACTATTCATCACATTGAAATTTATTCATATTAATAAATCTGCACGAATCTTAAAGCGTAAACGGACGGGATCCGGTCATCTTCTCCACCCGTCCGACGGCTGAGATTGAGCCGACCTGGGCGATGTTTGCTGGAGGTTTCCGGCCAGCTGAGGCGGCGCCACCTCCGGCCAACGGTGCCATCACCTTCACGGTGGTGGTGGCTATCGTTTCCCGGTGATGGGGCGGCGGGAGACGGCGGCGACGGCGAACCCGAGCGGTTTCTAAAGCTTGGAAAATTCACATTTTTCTCCCATGGCATCGGGCTCAGTTGAGCCCGATATCTCACCTAATCGATCTAAGATCCTAGTACGGGTAGAGGTGAGGTGAAACGAACCTGGATTGGGGCTTGGCTGCGGGTCAGGCGGCGGTTTGCCATGGTGGTGGTGCGCCAGCGAGCTCCTCCCCGATTCCTTGATTCTCCATCGTTTTCCATGTTCCAGCACTCGAATTCCACTCCTTTCCACCTCCTGAAGCTAATGGTGAAGTCTGTTTGGGCTGAGTATGGTTGTATATGAAGATACTACCTATGTGAGCTCGGTTTGAGCTTTGGTTGCTCCGCTCATGCATGCCAGGTGGCTCTCAGCCCCTATTTTCTTCTGGAATGATGAGAGGAGGTCGGCCAGCAGGTATTGGGCAGAGAATTGCAGCTGAAGTGGTGGCCATGTGACCACCTTTCCCCTTCATCCCCATTTCTCTCTCCTCTTTCTCTTAAAATCTCATTTCTACCCATTTGCATGCATTCTCTCTCCTGATTTAGAGGGGTAGGACTGGTCTTGTTCACTTGGGCTGGCCATGGGCCACATTTGGTGGGCTTGGTCCAAGGGAGGGTGGCTTGGTCTTCATTTCCTTCTTTTAGGTCAAATAGTTGACTATGTTGACTTTGAGTTGACTTGGTCAACCATGGTGGGTGGGCTGACCACATTTGATGGTCATGAGCTTAGTGGCACTACCCAACTTGGGTTGGGTCAAGGGGGTGCCCTACTTAGGCTAATTTGGGCTTATGAGTGTGGGTTTGACCAAATTAGGCCCAAGGTTGACTCTGGTCAATTGTGGTCAAAGTGTTGACCTAGTGACATGCCCTAGGGTCCACTTAGATTGTTTTTAGGGTTAGGGCAATGTGGTGGGGTCATGGTGTGGCTAGGGTCCTCACTTAGACTAGTTTGACCTAGTTTGACTATGGTCCTATAGTGGGCTCCACATGGCTACCACCCACTACCTAGGGTCAAACCTAGTTGATCTCCTTAAATTCACCCCATGTCTAACCCAATCTAAGTTGAGGGGTCCAAAAGTAACATTGGATGTTACACGTTCACTCCAGAGACCAATTTGCCGACGTCTTCAACAAGAGCTTAGGGTGTGATGTCTTTATTGATGATATCCAAAGACTTGGAATGACAAAATATTTACCATTACTTGAGGGGAAGTTGAATCAAGTCTTGTTATGTATGTTTTTTTTGGTTTTTACTACATAAGGGTATTTTTGGACTTTGTATGTTTTTCTCCCTTCCCCTATATAATGAGTAAAGAGAGCTCATAATATAATGGTTTTTAGTTTTATTCTTTTTCTCAACTTTATATACATAAAATAATACCATGTTCTTCAAATATGGAGAACATGGTTGGAGTTGTTTTAACCATGATCTCCATGTATGGTGAACATGGTACAATGGAGATCTCTAAATATAGAGATCCCCATTGGAGATGCTTTAAGAGCACCGCTGGTTAGAATTTATGATTTCGACTGACAGGGCGCGCTTTTAAAATGGGAAAAAATTTAGGTATGTTGCTTGCACGATACCATTGTGCGAGCATAAATACCCAAAAATTTGGCCCGGGGCAAAAGTCGGGAGTGATGTAAAGTTCCTTCCGACAAAGGGGGCAAAAGTCGGGAGTGATGTAAAGTTCAGTAGTTTGATTAGAAATGTAAAGAACTGAGGTCACAAGAAGAAGACGCTACACCCCACCCAACAGGAGCAATGGCTACCCGAGCAAAGCTTATATTACTGCCCGATTACGTGATGTTATAGAATTTGTTCTCACTCATTTTTTGAACATGTATTTATGATGTCATGCTTACTTTTTTTATGTTTGTATGTTTACTAATATGAATTAATTGTTTCAGTAATAGTATAAATTTCCAAAGTAGAAACATTTTACTCACAAGATGATTAGTGGATGATCTTTTGGATGATGGGTGGCTAGAGGATACCCATCTTAATGCTTACGCTCTCGTCCTCCGCGCAAAGAGAAAGCGGGAGGTGAAAAAATGAAGAGTTTTATATATTATATATATATATATTATATATATATATATATCCTGATTATGCTGTAAATAATTTACCGCACAAATACCAATTTGTTCGTATTACTTTTAACCCAGTTAACCTAACTGTTTGCAAACTCGTAAGCGCTGTAATTTTCAAAAATCCCAAACTCTAGTAAGTTATATAACAGCCGCAAACATGAAGTCATCAAAAATAATTATAATGTCGTGTCACTTCGACTGTCACTGGGCTTTGCTGGTATGTCATATCAAAGAGAGTCGGTGGGAGTACCATGACTCTCTCTTAACTAGCAGGCATCGTCGGCTTTGGCATGCAGGTTTTCAGTGTTCTAAGTTTCAGCGTTTTTTTATTTATGCAAGATCTTATAGTTAGCCATCCATTCCTACATGTTTCAACATTATATGAGATATAGGCTGCGTTTGGGGGGACTTATTTTCACCTGTCAAGCGGTTACGACCGCATGAACCTGACCACAATTAAGGTCCGGTTCATGCGGCCGTAACGTCGCTTGACCGGTGAAAATAAGTCGCTCCAAACGGAGCAATAATTAGTGAATATGTGCCACCAGGATTTCTAAGCTGGCCAATTAATGATGTTTCAGGTTTACCAATGCAGGAGAATGGGAATGATTAAGTTTTTTCATCATCAGGTTCATTGTGGTTGTGCTATCCACCAAACCAATCACATGTGATGAGTGCCAAAAGTGGCAGGCTGAGATGCCAAAATTTCGTGCTAAAATTGCAGCGGATATCTTTAAAACATTCTCTCCTTTAATTTCTGAAAACATTTCTTTGGACATTGTTGCAATTGTGTAGAGTTGGTCTCAATCTGCTAAATGATGCTTTGGCTTTTTAGAATGATTTAAGTTTTTAATTGAAACTATAAGCATGTGCTGTACTAGCAGTGATGCTCATGATAGACAATTGTTGCAACAATTATTGTTTTTATGAGCCCGAATGATTTTTCGTATACACACAAAAATTGCATGTGTTTAACTTGAGCATTACATTTCATTAAAGCTTATAATATGTGTTAGAAAAGCCTAATTAAGGGCCCATCTAGGAGTTCATTTTTCTCTTTTCTCTCTCTTTGTATTAGTCCCACATTTGGATTGGGATTTCTCTTCTTCCTCTTTTCCTCTATAAATGTATTCATACTTGTAATTTGACATTCAAGAAGTATATACAAGGTTTGAGGCCTCTCTTTACATGGTATCAGAGGGATGGCCAAATGTATTCATACTTGTATTAGTCCCCGAGTATATAAATGGCTTCCGATGCCTCTGCTGCTACCTCTGCTCCACTAGCCCGTGCGTCTGCTGCAACTCCTGAACTTCGTGATGAGCTACGGATTACTACCATATCTCTTACCGGGAAACAGAATTTCGTCGAATGGGTTCACTCTGTTCGTCGTGTGCTACAGACAAATGGTCTTCTTCACCACTTGTCCCGAGCTATCCCGGATGCTCCCTCCGATGACTGGCTTCGCGATGATGGTCGGGTCCAGTCCTGGCTCCTCAACTCTATGGACACCGAGTCCTACAGGATGATCATGTATCATGACACGACCAAGTACATGTGGGAGGAGCTTCACTCCTTTTACTCGGGGCACAACAGTCTTCAACACTTGTATGATATTCTCTCCGACCTTCAGAACCTTGCTCCTGGTGCTACTAGCGACATGATCTCTTTCGTTGCTCACGCCAAGACCCTGACCGAGGCTTGGATTCAACATCAGTCTCCAAATACTGATCTAGCTACTCAACGGGCCCAGAAAGAGGCTGTCATCATCGCGATGATGATGTCTCGTGTTCCTCCCCCACCTGCAAGGTGTTCGGTCCCAGATCCTCTCTTCCACCACGACTCCTTCGTTGTCTGATGTCTGCTCAATGCTGCTTAAAGTTATGCCTCCTACTGAGGCTCCTCCCGGATTTGCACCGGCTCTTCTTCAACAGCCTCTCCTTCCGACCCCTCCTCCTGCTCGTGGATCTTCCCCCTGAGGGGGCCGACCACTGTCTCGGGGACGAGGACGTGGTGATCGTTCTTCTATTAAATGCACATATTGCGGCCGGGGTGGTCATCTTGAGGCTATCTGTTACCGCAAGCATGGTTTACCTCCCTACCTTGCTGCTACTTCCTGCTGCTCCTGCTCCCATGGGGTTTCTGCCCAGGATCCGGCGTCCACTACCCGCCAAGATAAAGATGAGCTCCGCACCCAACTCCAGCAGCTATAGGGTGCCCTCGGTCGCTCCTCCGGCTCGGTTGCGTCTTTCTCTGCGGAAGGTATAACTTGTCTCTCTCATAGCCCCTGCTGGATCGTCGATTCCGACACTACTCATCATATTACCTTCCAGAAGGCCCCCAGTATCTCCAGACGCCTCATCCTCCGTGTATCACTGTGGCCAATGGTGACACCATACCAGTCTCTGGTGCCGCAGCCCTCCAGCTTACCCCGACCCTTTCTCTTTCCTCGGTCTTCACGTTCCGGGGTCTATTTTCAATTTACTTTCTGTTAGTCGTCTGACACACGACCTTGATTGTTGCATAAGTTTTTCTCCTTCTTCTTTTCTTATGCAGGATCGCCGCACCCGGAGTATCATTGGTAAGGGGCAGCTGTTGAATGGGTTGTACATCTTGGATATCTCACCCACTCTTCTCTTCGTTGTCTCCACTGTCGATTGACATCACCGCTTGGGCATGCTCCCTTCCGATTCTCAAGCGGGCTCTTCCTGATGTTCCTTTACGGAAGTTCTCTTGTGAATCTTGTATCTATGACAAACAACATCGTTATTTCTACCCCCCTACCTGTACCAGGAGTAGTACTCATTTATCTTTAGTTTATTCAGATGTATGTGGTCCTTATAAAAAGCCTCAGTAACTTTGGATTTCGCTATTTATCACATTATTGATGATTACTCGCGTATTACGTAGCTATATTTACTGCATGATTGTACTGAACTTACCTCTGTGTTTCGTGTTTTTTTAACTGAAATGCGTACGCAGTTCGCCACCTCCCTCAAGGTCATCCCCACTGATAATGCTCGTGAGTATACTGGTCGCACCTTCTCCAATCTCTGCACCGGATTTGGCGTAATCCATCAATCTTGTGTGTGTATACCCCTCAGCAAAACGGGGTGGTCGAACGGAAGAATCGTCATCTTCTCGATGTTGCTCGATCACTCATGTTTCAAATGCAGGTTCCGATCGAATATTGGAATTTTGTCGTGTCCACAACCTGTCATCTCATCAAACGCCTACCTTCGTCTGTTCTTGACTTTGCCTTACCTATCAAACTCCTCTATCCTTCCGCCAACCCTACTTCTCTCATCCCGCGGGTTTTCAGGTGTGTTTGTTATGTTCATCTTCTTGGCTCCGCCCGACAAACTTGCTCCTCGGGAGTCCAAAATTATGTTTGTTGGCTACTCCCATACTCAAAAGGGGTATGTTTGCTACTCTCCTTCGGATGACAAGCTGGTCGTCTCAGCGGATGTCACCGTCTGCGAAGGACAACCTTTCCACTTACCTTCCCCACCCCGTCTTCCTCTCCTCCTCTTCCCCGGGCCTGCGTACCTATCACGTCCTCTTCTCTGCCATCTCCTCTCTCCTCTCTCCCTGCCCCACCTAAGGTTCCTCCGCTCCTTATCCGTGTCTACACTCGTCGTGGCTCAGCAAGGATGGTTCCCTGCACCCGCTCCCTGCTCCCAGCGACACCCCGACAACGGCAGATCCAGCTCCCGCCTCTACAGCTCATCCCTTCGCCAACTAAGTTTCTCTCATCGGCTGACTCCACATCTCCAGGCATTTGCCACATCTCTTTTCTCTATTTTTATTCTAACACTGTGCAGGAGCCTTTTCAACATCCGGGGTGGGGGCGGCCATGAACTATGAATGCGGGCTCTCCTGGGTAACCGGACTTGGGGATTGGTTCCTCTTCTTGCGCCATCCCTGTGTTAGCTGCAAGTGAGGTCTTTGTTATAAACATGCGACAGATGACACCGTTGAGCGTTAAAGGCCCGCCTCGTGGCCCGAGGTTCTTACTCAACCATCACGGCCTTGATTATGAGGAAAACTTCTCTCCGGGTGCCAATTGAACATAGTCCGCGTTCTTCTCTCCTTGGCTGTTCATCGTCATTGGGCTCTTTATCAACTGGATATTAAGAAACGCCTTCCTCAACGGCGCATCTGCGAGAGACTGTTTATATGCACCAACCTCCCAGTTTTGAGAACACAGGGGAGTCTCAGGTCTGTCATCTTCGGAAATTATTTATGGTCTCAAATAGTCCCCACACTTTTGGTTGAAAAATTTCACCAAAGTTGTTTGCGATATTGGCTTCATTC